>JAOQMR010000004.1:8083993-8097781 GCA_027563865.1 Erythroxylum pelleterianum
AATTGACAGCCAAACAGTCAACTGGCTTTTAAAAAAAGCTCTTCTCAGAAAAGCTCTACTGATAAAAGCTCTACTGACAAAAGCTTAACCAAATGGGCTCTTATACTCTCCCGAATATGGCCTTTACTTATCAACTTCTCTACTTTCTTCCGTAGAATCTCATTCTCTTTTGGGCTTATCCTATAATGAGGCAGATTAGGCAAGCTGAGTCTTGGAACTAAGTCAATATGGTGCTGGATATCACGCATACGTGGTAATCCCTCTAGTAAATCCTCTGGAGTCACATCTGCAAACTTCTCCAATATAGATTGCACTTCCTAAGGTACCACAGGCTCGGGCTTGCTTCTTACTAGCTCTTTCCCTTTAACCATTAACAGATGCACCTCTTTTGTTTCCTTCATCTCACCAATAGATTTTCCTCGATTATTCTCTAGTTGTAACAAAGGCTTCTAGATCTTTCCTTGAGAATTTACTGATAGGTACTAAAGTATGCTTTATGCCATCTTTTACAAAATGATATGTATTTTTCCTTCCCGAATGCATCGCATCTACATCAAACTGCCATGGTCTTCCCAACAGGATCTAACATGCATCCATCTCTACTACGCCACAGTAGTGCTCATCCTGATACTTTCCAATAGTGAAAGTTACTTTACACCTTTCTTTAACTAGAATCTGTCCAACCTCCTTGATTCATCTAATGCTATAAGGATCTGGATGTGGCTCGGTAGTCAACTTTAACTTCTTCACAGTAGTTGCACTTATAATATTTTTCTGACACCCTCCATCAATGATCAACTCACACAAATTCCCTAGCACCAAACACCTCATACGAAAGAGCTTATATCTTTGCAAATCACCATGATCCTTGCGGGATATCATCAGTTTCCTGATGGCACACACATACGTCTCCTCATCCTCTTCTCCATGTTGTTCCCAACCATCACCTTCAGGCCTGTATACTTTCTCTTCATCTTTTTCTTCTTATTGTTCCACCATGTTTACTGCTCTCCTTTTTGGACACTCGTTAAATTTGTGTCTTGCACCTTTAACACTTTGATGGAGTTAGTTTAGTATACGGATTGGCGGGTTTAGAAGTTGTTGGAGCTACTTTGTTTGAGCTTCTGCCATTAGTGTTTCCCATGCCAACACTACACCTCGTAGGGGTTGCAGTAACCACCTCCTTTCCTTTATCGCCTAGACTCTTCTCATTTGTATAGCGCTTAAACTCCCTTTGCTTCTCATTCAATATAGATTCAGCTTTCATAGCTAAATTTGTCGCATCTTGCATTGTAAACACCATCTGGATTCCTATTTTCTCCCTTATATTCGATCTTAACTCTCTCAAGTAGTGTGAGGCTTGTTGAGGTTGAGATTCAGACAACTAGTTACAGCCTGCCAACCTCAAAAACTCTGTTGTATATTCATGAATGCTACAACCACCTTGATGACACTACTGATACGCGTCAAAAATATATTGCTCATAATATGGCGGTAAGAATCTCCCTCTAAACAACTGCTTCATCCTCCTCTATGAAGAAACCGGATATTGGCCTTCTCTCCTTCTTGACTCCCACAACTGCTCCCACCATACGGAAGCTCCCCCTTTAGACGGTAGGCCACTAACTTCACTTTCCTATCCTCTAGAATCTTCATATAATCAAAGAATCTCTCTACCTCCGCTAACCAACCAAGAAAGCCTTCAATATCAAGATCTCCGCTAAAAGATGGGATATCTACCTTAAGTTTATATTCATAGTCTCCTCTTCGACATGGTTGGATGACGTCTTCCTTATCACTGGAACTATTTTCACGATTCCATGACATGAGATTTTGAATCTGAGGATGCCTCACAAGGTCACCTTTCTTAACAATTAGTTCTTCAATTCTTCTTATATTGTCTCCTCGCAACAACACTTGCAACTGGTCCTGAATCAACTCCAGTTATCGTTCTATATTGCGAATTGACTCCCAAAATTCGAGTAACCCACGAATGTCATCGTTGATGTTGACCATGGTTAGACGAACAAACCTTGGGTTTTCAAGACTTTGATACTACCTGACGCAGCACGAAAACACAATACTCTAATCTAAGAGTACAGAAAGCACAAATCTAATCCAAGATCTACAAAGAACTTAAAGGTAGACGAAAACCTTAAAAGAAATAGAGTATTTTGATTGAAAATAGACAAAGGTTCTTCCGCAATACAATAAAGAAGTATTTTTATGAGTTATAATGACCTAGAACCTAATAATAAGGATAAAAACTTCCTTGTAGTCTTAATAAAAGTAAAACACAATAAATAAATAAATAAATAGATTTTCTAATCTAAAGCTCCGCGTCAGTACACCTGTTGCTTAGTATAACTTCATTCTAGAGAGCTACAGAAAGCGATTCCAAATTTGAGATGTGGAGGGCCTTTACGGGCTTGCCAATTAACTGATGATCTATTCAGTTACAGTTTGTGATGTTGCAACGAAAAGAATAAAAGTTGGAGGAGATTACTTCGTGATTATAGTGATTAGGATTCAGTTTGTATTTACTTACTCTGTGTCCTTATTTGGCCTGTAATTATTGTGTAAATTTACATTAGCAAATCCTAACCTCAAGTGTATGTATATATGAGGACAAAGGAGGAAATATATACAAGCAAAAATACTTTTACCCACATACGCTTCATGGTATCAAAGACATTTTTGTAACCTCATATTATACATCTTCTTGAACGTATTCCTCTCACCTGAAACCCACTTCAAATGGTAGATGATATCCCCAAACTTCCATCACCCGAAACTACTACATTAGGCAGTAGTTCAAAAACTGTTGAACCAAATAACCAACCCATCATTCAATATCAAAATGAATCTACCCATTTTAATCCTGGCATCATTCTGAATGAAGAGAATTATGATGTCTGGTCACAAATTGTTGAAATCCATATTGCAGCTAGGGAGAAACAAGAGTTTATCATAGGATTAGACCCACCTCTTATCATGGGCGATCCTAAATATCAGAAGTGGAATGTTGACAATCAAAAGGTCAGTGGTTAGCTACTCACCAACATGAAACCGGAGCTGATGAAGAGATATATACGACTACTTACAGCTAGAGCAATCTAGACAGCTTTACCCAAGGCGTATTATGATGGAAGCGATGAATCCATATTTTTTCATTGCATCAGAAGACATGGATGCTTAGACAAGCTGGCTAGACCTTAGCCATTTACTTTGGTGAGCTTTCTGAACTCTTTACTGAGTTAGATTATCGTGAAACTGTTGTTATGAAAGATCCCGATGATGTGAAAATATATGAGGATTCAATTGAACGTATGCGTGTTTATATATTCTTAAACGGTTTGGATTTTGATTACGACCAAGTTCGTGGTGAGATTTTGAGAATTGAACCCAAGCCATGTCTTGAAAAAGCATATGCCTATGTGCGCCAAGAAGCTAATCGAAGTTCCTACATCGAACTGAATCAACTGGAGAGGCTACAATACTCATGGCCAATGGTGGAAAATTTCATAAGCAAAAGAACAATGGGAACACCAAAAGGAGCTATGAGGTTTCCAAGTCTTTTGAAAAAAGGGGAGGTAGTCAATTGTATTGTACAAATTGCGAGATGGTTGGTCACACAGCTGTACCTTACTATACCAATATAGGATATCCACCATGGTGGGATCCCGAAAAAGCACCTAAGCGCAAAGCGAGGCAAATCTAATGGAGGCTTCCTTATCAGAAAAACAGGTTGAAGAGGGGGAGAAAGAACATTCAACTGTCTTGAATGTCATATCTACTGGTAAGTCTTCCTCTCTGTCTAGTTCAGAAACTTGGATTATTGATTCAGGAGCGACTGAACATATGACTTCTGATTGGACTGTGAAAGATATGCATAAACCAACCATCCATGAAGTCAAAACCGCGAATGGTGAAATTGTAACCGTAATTGGTGAAGGTTCTAAAACTTAAATGAATTAAACCTAAACTCTATTCTTGTTATTCCTCTTTAAATTATAGCCTATTATCTGTTGCATAAATAACAATTGCACTTCAATGCATCATAATATTTTGGCCTTATTTTTGTGTTTTTAAGGACATTAAGACGAGACGGACAATTAGCTGTGGCACTAAAAAGGGAAATCTATATTATTCGGATCTTAAGCCATCATCTTTGAAAGCTCTGGCAACGACATCATGCTTATCTGCTACTTCATTTAGTATTTCTAAACTTTGGCTTATTCATAAACAATTTGGTCACGCTTCGTTTGGATATTTGAAACATTTATTTCCAAATAAATTTATGAATCTTGATTTGAAATCTTTTGAATGTGATGGGTGTGCATTGGCAAAAAGAAGTTGTATGAATTATATGTCTCATGTTAATTTTAGTCTTAAACCATTTATGCTTGTTCATTCTGATGTATGGGGTCCTTACAAAATTCCTACTTTAAATGGTGCAAAATGGTTTGTGTCATTCATAGATGACTGTAGTCATATGACATGGATCTGTCTCATGAAAAATAAAAGTGAAATCTGTGATTTATTTCAAAAATTCTTTGTCATGATTTCAAATCAATATAACATGAAAACATAAGTCTTAAGAACCAATAATGGAGGCAAATATATGAATCATGAATTATCGGATTTTTTAGTAAAACATGGTATTATTCACCAAACCTCATGTCCTTATACCCTACAGCAAAATGGTATTGCTGAACGAAAAATAGGCATTTGTTAGAAATGACAAAGGTCTATGTCGATTGGGTCTAGAATGCCATTATAGTTTTGGGGCGAATATATTACTGCATCCACTTACTTGATAATCCGACTTCCTTCCAAGATTTTAAACTTAAGAACCCCTCTAGACAAATTGGCTAATCATGTAACAATGCCTTCGATTTCTAATCTGTCTCCAAAAGTATATGGTTGCACTGCGTTTGTACATGTGCATTCTAATGAACGAAAAAGTAAACTCCATCCACGAGCATGTAAGTGTCTGTTTGTTGGGTATGGGGTGAATCAAAAAGGTATAGGTGTTATAGTCCTATTTTAGAAAAAATGTTTGTAACTAGAGATGTAACATTCCATGAAAATACTTTTTATTACGATAAGGAGGCAACTGCAAGTAAGGGGGAGAAACATGAATTAGAATACTTGTAGTCCACTAGAAACAAAGGTAGTGAAAATGAATTTGAAAATGAAGTGCATAGTTTACATGAACAAAGCGTAATGCAGGGTTTACATGAGGAAAACACATTGCATAGTTTACGTGAACAAAATGATTTTGAAACTGGAAATAGAGAACCTAGTTTTAATCATAATAAAAGCCCAACCAAAACCATGGATTCTAGTATGGTAAGAACAGTACCATGCATGAAAATAAAGACTGTTTTTTTTACCACAAATAGAACCCATGCATGACGAAATTTTATATGATGATAGTCAAAGTAATGAAATGCAAAGTGAAGTTAAAGATGGACAGGATCTCCGTATAGACCTAGGAGCTGAGGACGAAAAAGAAAATATAGATGAACTTCCTTCAGTACAGCCATGTGTGTCTCGACTTGATGTTGAAGAAAAACGATCCTTACCAAACAAAACCACTCAAGGTAAGCCAAAACAGGCATATGAACCAACACTATCTTCTACCCCAAGATACCCTCTTGATAATCACATGTCTTATCACAAGATTAATAGGGAATCTCGGTCTTTTTTGAATCAAATATCTACAGTTTATGTTCCTAACGGTATGCAGGATGCTTCAGAGGACCCAAGGTGGAGAAAGGCAATGGAAGAAGAAATAAAATCATTGGAAAAGAATGAAACATAGGAAGTGGTAAACTTACCTAGTGGAAAAAAGGCAGTCAAATGTAGATGAATTTTCACAGTAAAATACAAGGCCAATGGCGAGATTGAAATGTTTAAAGCAAGACTTGTAGCAAAGGGGTATAGCCAAGTATATGGAATAGATAATCAGGATACTTTTGCACCCGTTGAAAAAATCAATACAGTACATATACTTCTTTCTCTTTCCGTTAATTATGATTGGTCATTGTATCAATATGATGTGAAGAATGCTTTCTTACATGGTATTCTTGAAGAAGAAGTATATATGGATTTACCACTTGGTTGTAGCTTGAAGACGGAAGGAAGTAAAAGGGTCTGTAGGTTGAAGAAATCATTGTGTGGATTGAAACAATCCCCTAGAGCATGGTTTGGAAGGTTTACAAATTCCATGAAAATTTTTGGTTATAAACAATGCAATTCTGACCATACCTTGTTCTTTAAAAGGTTTGGGGATAAAATAACTTTGTTGATTATATATGTAGATGATATGATTATCACAGAGAATGATGCTACAGAAAAAAGAAGGCCATATGAATACTTATCAACTCAGTCTGAAATGAAAGACCTAGGAGAATTGAAATATTTTCTAGGGATTGAAGTCTTAAGGTCGAAGAAAGGAATCTTGTTGAGCCAAAGGAAATACATGTTAGAATTGCTGAAAGAAGTAGGAATGACAGCTTGCAAGCCAGCTGATACGCCAGCTACAAAAAAAATCAAATTGACCCGAGATTGTGAGAGTACATCAGTAAACAAAGAAAGATACCAACGATTAGTAGGAAGGCTGATGTATCTTGCACATACTCGTCCTGACCTTGCCTATTCAATAAGTGTGGTCATTCAGTACATGCATGCACCGTGTGAAGAACACTTTGAGGCTGTGATGAGAATCATAAATACCTAAAGAACTCACCAGGAAAGGGAATTTTATTTTCAAAAATAAAAGATATGAAGGTTGAGTGTTATACTGATGCAGGTTGGGCTGGATCAATTGATGATAAAAGGTCAATTACTGGGTATCGAATATTTGTAGGTGGGAATTTAGTAACATGGAGAAGCAAGAAACAACCAATAGTAGCAAGATCAAGTGCGGAAGTAGAATATAGAGGCATGGCAGTAGGAGTATGCGAAATATTATGGGTAAAAAATCTACTTGAAGAATTGGGAATTGATTTTATTAATCCTATGAATTTGTATTGTGACAATAAAGTAGCGTGTGATATTGCTCATAATCCTGTACAACATGATTGCACAAAACATGTTGAAGTTGATAGGCATTTTATCAAGGAAAAAATAAAAAATGAAGAAGTTTCGATTCCTCACGTTCGTTCAAGTGAGCAATTGGCGGATATTCTAACTAAAACTGTAGCAGGTCCTGTGTTCCACAAGTTCTTGAAGAAGATAGGATTGGAAGACATTTTTTCTCAACTTAGTTGAGTGTTGCAACCAAAAGAATAAAAGTTGGAGGAGATTACTCCGTGATTATAGTGGTTAATATTCAGCTTGTATTTACTTATTCTGTCTCCTTATTTGACCCATAATTATTGCGTAAATTAACACTAACAAAGCCTAATCTCAATTATATATATACGAGGAAAAAGGAGGAAATATATACTAGAAAAAAAATACTTTTACCCACGTACGCTTCACTTGAGCCTGTTTCCATGTGAGCATTTCATTTTGTCAAAAAACAATAAACTTGTCTAGGGCATAAAGTATTCAAGTTGCTTAACCAAAAAGTTCAATCGTAGTAGTCTAAAAGCGACGCTCATTATCAAGCAAATTGCTCTAGTAACTGAACTTGGAAAACCTGCTCTATTACAGTTAGATGCTTGTTTCTTCATTTAATTTCATACACGCATTGCGTAGCAAATGTCAAGCCGACATTTTAGACTTCAGAGAAAACGTAAAGGATAATAAGTATCAATTTTTTTAAATAATACCATTTACTTCCCTTCAATATTGACTTTCGTCGCCCCTTTGCGTCCATAGCCAGACTTTACATTGGCCCTTCATTTGTTTCGATCTGCCTGCTAGTTGCTTTTGTACGCTCAATAGTGAGGCCCATATTATCTTATATCGTCCACTATGGCGTCTAAGACTGCATGCATGAATCATATGTCCCTTTTTGTTGTTCTGTTCCAATGTAAACCGAAGGGCCTAAAGGTTTGGAGCAACTTGTACACGAACTTTATCTTTCCTAAAATATAAATTCCGGTCAAATAAGTGAAAAACAGAATAAAAATATTATAGTTTTTAGAATTGAAATGACGTATTTGACAATGAAAATTTCTTTTATGGCCATAAAAGGTGGTTGATTAAAATTATCCATTACTTTCCATAATTATGGAGGTCCATTACCGGACTTTTTAGAAGCTTCTTGCGTAGATGGAGCATGTGAACACCTAAACTGTCGACACCGTCATTCTATGTAGTTTTGTTCTCGTCACCCTTTTGTAGAAAAAAGCCAATTTGTTTTCTCAGCGGACTTTTCCAAGGCTGTTCTACATTAACATGCTTTTGAATTTACGTCTATAAATTTTCTTGGAAAGAAAACGAAAAGACTGCAAATTTGCTGCTATACAAGCCTACGATCACATCTTGTCTTCCAATTTAAAATATACCCGTAAAACAACAAGACTTTTGTTGTAAGACTTAAATTCCTCTAATTTGTCAGCTTCATGCTCCGGCAATAATCCAACAAGAGTTTATGATAAATCTTCGTCAACTAAATGAAACAATGACGTTAGAATACGCCTATTCCAATTGTTAAAGACTTGCAAGAAGCGAAAATTAGAAAAAGGAAAGCAACCACCTTTAAAAAAGTGACAAATAATCTGAGTGTTAATGTACAATCGAAAATGAAATTTTCATTCTATACATGCTGGATCATGAATTAATAACTGCGTCCAATCTAAAAAAAACCTAAAATTTTATAAGCTTTCAATTTAATTGTTGTGTCCTGAGTGATCCGATATTAGCTAGCTTTGCCTTCATTAAGTTTGCACTGAAAGTCCCATGCTTGGATTTTTCGAAGATGAACAGGGGCATTATTGTTTTTCACTTTTGTGTCTTTGTCAATTCCATTTCATTGCCGTAGAAATTAGCTTTTGGGTCACAACTCACACCGACAAAGACAACCTTATTAAACTATTTGTTCCTGTTTTGTTGCCACTGCTAAAAATGAAGAGGTGAATGTATCCATCTTCCCATAATGTAATAACACACCCTTATATTAAAAAAAAATTGAAATGGTTGCAATTTATTGTCAAATAGAAATAAAATCAAAATGAACTGCAATTTAATATGCGCGGCGTTGGGAGGTTTTGATTACTCCTCCTAAACTAAGTCCTGCGAACAGTAAAAACAAATGGTTGCGAGTAACATAAGCAAACAAAGTTACAAACGTTTTATATATGCATATGCTTAGAAAGCTTCAGGTCCTCTTTTCCAATTATCTTGTACCATGCTTGAAACGGCTCAACTTAACCAATTTCTAGCCGGTGAGCAATGAATTTTAATAAGATAACTGTCAATAATTATGTTTATATGGATTTTTATGTCAATGATTGTGCTCCGAGTCTGACAATGAGTGTATTCAATAATAACCAGCAAACTGTAACTTATCAGGTGTTTTAAAAAAAAGTCAATAATGGTGGAGGAGCTGCCGGTTGTTACCGTTTGCATCAAATAACTAAATGAGCAAATCCGTCGACACTGATAGTTTATTTATATCCATTTAGGAGAAGGTCAAATCACTAAAATACTAAAGAATAATTACAACTTTTATTTGACAGAAAATTATTAGCTTATTAAAGAAAGTGACAAGGATATTTCTGGACTTTAATTTGGAGAGCTGATGTGGTGGTTCTTAATTAATTAATCAATTAATCAGGATGCATGCTTCCAGCTCAGTTTCTTTTAATTAAAGAATATTAGGAGAGAGTTGAAAAGGAGCTAGGGTCTGATCTAGCTCTCTAATTATAATTTAAAACCTTTAAAAATATTAATTGTGAACAATGAAAATATTGTTTACTTTATTAATCTAATTTTAAACATTAAATAATTGAAAAGTTGCTTTTTAATATTGAACTTCTGAATTGATAGTCCTAAACTTGTTTGCCCCCAATATTTAATTATAAACCACATTGCTAATTATTCCTGAGAAAGGAAAGTATATCACTATAATAAAATGATTATCCTAATAATAAACCTCGACATAACATCTATACTCAATCTCATTTATCGTGAAGTATATGAATTCTGTACACAAGATGAGGGGCAAAGCCTTGCACACCTCCGAAAGCATACCGGAGAACCAGCCAAAAGTATCTTGTATCATGCACCTGTCCTCGGGGCCCAATTTTTTAATGGTTTCAGCATATTCCTTCTGGTTGGTTATATAATTTCTTAATGGTTTAGCCTACTCCTTCAAATTTGGACTTCTCTATTAACCATTTTTCAAGTTACCAACGAACAAAGTGGGCCTCCCATGTTGTCGCATCTGTTGCTTGAGGACGGTCAACTTTGCAAATAGTTTCAAGCATCCACAAAACTTCATCGGTGTGGTTTGTCTCCCACTAGTTGGATACACATGATTTTGTTAACATCCAATGGTTGGAATGAAGATGATATCTTCTTGGAGGCCAGCTACTGAAAAATGTTTAATAAGATGGAGCTATTATTGTTCCAGGGCCATTTGAGCTTAGCATTGACAAGGACTTATTCTCCCCCGAAGAGAAAATAAGGGATGAAAAGGAATGTGAAACCAATGTTCATTGACATGAAAACCAGCTACATGGGCCTTCTGATGTGAAAAACGAAGACGACAAGGTTGATTTTTTGTACAGAAGGTCGAAATTAAATAGCTCGACGTCTACGAATGAGTTTCCGCAAAATATCTCTCAAACTTTTCAACTCATAATAGGAAGTTTGCTGAAAATCTCCGGACGGGTTATTTGTATGTTACAAGAGGCTGATAGTACTTGGGAATTTTAGGGTTCCAACTTCCAACCCCTAACAAGAGTATGCTCTTCCTTAACATTAATGAAAAATAGCACTAAAAATGATTTTAAAATGTTGAATAGGAGACTACCTAGAATTAGTATTTTTAAATTTTTACTAGTCAACAGTCTGAATACTGAATAGCATGTTTAGTTGGATCTTCTCTTATGCCTACCAGTGATATTGTTAGAAAATTAGATGTTTCCTATGTTAGGATTTTAGATTGCGGCCCCAAGTAAACTCAAAAAATTGTAACATTTGGTTCACCTCCGGGGACGGAGCTACAGTGGAGGCAACTGGGGCAGTTGCCCCCACAACCTCCAACAAATTTCATGTAAAAAAATTATTATTTTAAGTTTTACCAACACAAAAATAAATAAAATTTGCTTCATTAAATTTTTTCCTCCATTAAAAATAAAATTTTTTCTCTATTAAAATTTTGTCCCTACTCAAATAAATTTCTGGATCCGCCCTTGTTCAACTCGAAATCTTGACTTGTAAAGTTCTCTAACTTTAATTGATTAATGGTATATAATTTAAACAAGTTACTATTTTTTAATAAATTAAGTGTATTATTAGTAACACATGCATACAGAAGATGGTTTGACATACAACTGATTAAACAAGTCTATGCTAGAATAGCAGCTGTAAGTACCAAAATTACATCATTCCAATTTTAAATCGAAGATCTTGGATTGAACTTCATGCGTGAATAAGATAAGTACCAAAATTACATCATTCCAATTTTAAATCCAAGTTCTTGGATTGAACTTCATGCGTGAATAAGATTTTCCTATGCCAGATGATGATAGCATCTCCAGTTAAGTTCTGCAACTTTAAACGCAATCTTACTCATAGTTTAAGTGTCTGGTTTAGATAATTAAGTACAATTAGTCAATAATTCCTCTTTAAAGTAAATATAATCAAGTAGTAAACTAAAAGAACTGGGAGGAGGTTGTGTAGCTAATCGCAAGGTAAAGACACAGAGCAGAACGCCAGATGATTGGCTGGTTGTTGCCATCTGGCTGTTGTCATCCATACAAGAACAGCTTCTTATTATTGGCTACCCTTGCGCGTGGTTACCTACTACCTCTGTTTTGAAAATCGGACCGGATCGGTCGGTCCGACTGATCCGACCGGTGACCGATCAGTGGTCCGGTCCGGTTTACCCTTCAAAACCGGTGTCCAATTGGACCAGTCCGAACCGGTCAAAACCGGTCAATTTGACCAGTTTTGACCGGTTGGACCGGTCCGGTCTGACCGGTCCGATCACTGTTTCAATTTTTTATTTTTTATTTTTTTATTTTTTTATTTTTTTATTATTTTTAATTATATTTATAATTAAATATAATTATTGCATAATTATTACCGGTCGAATCGGTCAAACCGGTAACCAGTAAGGCCACCAATTCAATGACCGGTCCGATTTTGAGAACATCGCCTACTACCATATTGAAGTGTTTGCCCACTTAGAGACTATTTTTCACTTTTTTGTTCTTCATGAGCGAAAAAGAGATGTCACGTTTCAAAAGTGGGAGTAGGATAGCTTGCGGCGAGCCTTCCGTGAAACTTCGGCTAAAGAATGCACAGTTTACGCGTGAGGATGGCTAAACCGCACGTGACGGCCTGATTCTTCGAATATCCATTCTGATTCTAGTCTATGCCGCCCTTTTTTCTTTTCCTCTTTTTCCTCTTTTCTTCTCGTTAAGAATTAATCTATTTAACCTATTACGTAATGCCTAGGTAATAGAAGAAAAAATAAGTTATCCTCTATCAGAACTTAACTATTAGTAGAATCTTTATATACTTTTAATAATTACACATCACAACACGTTTTAAAATGAAAATTCTAGGAAAGATAAGTTACTCACCACTCCATTAATTGATAATTGTACAAATTAAACCCTTCAAATCTTCTGTCTCAAAAATGTTGTACCTATTCTGTCCCAATACATCCCACTCATTTATTTATGTGTCTCAAAAATAGATAGGCCACACAAATAGATGGGTGGGATGCATTAAGACAAAATACGTACACCATTTTTGAGGTAGAAGATCAGTCCCCAAATTGAAGCCAAATAATTATATCTCAATATCGTCACTTTAAATGAGATTAAAACTTGCCATTTTTTAATTGATGGTCAACCCTTGACTTTTTGTTGGCTTTGTCAAGAAGAGGGTTTATAAGTCTTTTCCCACGATATCACAAAACTCAATCATATGGGTTCATGGTAATAATATCTATTATTATACTACATAGTTTGTTAACGTCAAAACATTTCATAGTTAATTAATACAATTAGTTAACATTACCATATCACACACGTAGATATTTAATTATATATTAGTGAATTTGGGATAAAACCAAAAAATAAAAACAGCAACTTCAATACACAAGACTCTCTACTTTACAAAATTATAGAAAAACATTAATTATGCGCAACTTTTTCTTTACACTATATAAAGAGACAGTTTCAATAACCTTTTTTTTAAAAAAAATCAGTTTCAATAACTTTTTTTTTTTGAAAAATCAGTTTCAATAACTTAAACTCATAACTTTTTGGTTTAAAAAAAAACCTTATCTGTTACTTCAAATATTGCCTCTAAAGTCTATTCCCTAGTTTCTAGGTTCTATTCCCATCTTAAAAAGTCTATTCCCTAGTTTCTAGGTTCTATTCCCATCTTAATATAATAGGTCCACACAAAGAAGAAGATTGTTATATTAATTTTTCGTAATGCTGATGAATTTCACTCTGTAGAATATAGAGCCTTTGTTATGGAGTACACGTCACAAAAAGCTTTCAAAAACTCAATGCCATATTAATTTATATATTTCTAAATAGATTCAAGAAAAATGTTGAACACAGGCATTTACGCTACTTCATTCCAAATATTCTATAATATTAAAACGTTTACATTTAATAACACACCAATCACACA
>JAOQMR010000004.1:8121204-8131645 GCA_027563865.1 Erythroxylum pelleterianum
TCCTTCATTCCTAACACAAACCCTAGCCTCTATTTAATCCCTTTTTGAACCTAGCAAGAAGAAAGATGAAAACTTACTTCTAACAAGTTGATTTCTTCTTCTTTCTTTTTCCTTCCAAGTTTCCTACGATCTTCCTTCTTCTCTTCTCCTTTTCACGTTTTTTCTTCTTTCTCTTTGGCTCTCACGTCACTTATTTCTTCTTCTTCTAATTCAAGACCATTTTTAATGGTTTTTCCCCATTTTACCCTTCATTTACCTTGTCCTTCCCATTTTGCCCCTTCTTTCATTTAATCCATGTCTACTAACTTTCTTAACCCATGAAACACCGTATTAATTCCAACTTAATTCTAACTTCTAATTTCTAATTTCTATTCATACTTGCTAATTTGATGACTCAACTCTAAAAATAATGAAACAAATAAATCACTAGTAAATAAAAAAGATTTTGGGGTCTAACAATATGACGTTTATATATTCATTCATTATAAAATTTAAAATTTTATTAATCAATTGAAACTCATAACTTCAATTAATTGAATTTCTCACTCTATATATAATCTTTTTTATTTCCTATAGTCATATCCTCATTTACTAATGAATTTGGTTTTATCATATTCATTTTATCAATATATGTACGTTATATATATTTATTCATCATAAAAACTCAGTTTTTATTCACCAATTGAAATTAATTACTTCAATGAATTGAATTTCTCACTTTATATATAATCTTTTTTGTCATTCCATATAATTCTATCCTCGTTCATTAATTAATTTCGTTTCATCCTATTCATTTTATCAATATATCTATGTTTTATATATTTATGCATTATAAAATCTCAATTTGTGTTAATCAATTAAAATTCATTACTTCAATTAATTGAATTTCTCATATTATATTTTTAATTTCTCTATTAAAAATTTCAAAAAATTAAAAAAAGTGGGGCTGGCCTGGGCCCAATTGGGCTTCAAGTCTAATAAGCTTGATCGAGCCTTAGGTTGGGCCTAATGTCCAATCTTTCTAGCTCAAGTCTGCGTAACCCACTACCATTTCTAATCCTAAATAGTATCTCGTAAATTTTTAACCTATAATTGTCCATAGTATGTGTGACAAGTATATCATAGACCATGTCACTAAAATTTTAAAAACTATAGGGTTGCACCAAACCACCACTTAAGTCTCCATCTCTATTTTACTCTCAATTTCTTCAAACATCCTCTACTATAATTAGGTCCCTAAGTCAAACTTACTAGAATTTTGATATTACCCTTCTATTCTTACCAAGATTCACTAACATTTTCTCCTCCAAATTCATATTTTAGAAAGGTAAGCCTTAAAACTTCAACTTTTGGGAATTTCCATAATTATGAGCAATTCTTCACCTAATTTTGATTTTCGCAGTTGCCCCTATGCATAACCATGAGTTACCAATATTCTACAAGAAAAAGAAAGAAGGAACAAACCGTTTGAGGTGGCTCTAAAAGTAGAGAATACACATAAGCTAAAAGTTTATACCACAAGGAATACCTTATGCATACATTTCATGATGACAAATCATTTTGAATGATATGCTTACTTGAAACTTATATATTTTAAAGAAAATAAAAGCATAAACTTGAATGGTTTGGGAAGTGTGGCTTTAGTGGATGAAGTAAGGAGTTATGTAGGCTGAATGATGTAAACTGACTTTTTATGTGGTTGATAATGCCTATTAAAAAATTTGTCGTGAAATTTTAACTATGTTAAAAATGATTAGGTATGTTGATATGAAAGATGCAAAGTTAGATTTACCAAAAAAAAAGATGCAAAGTTAGGGGAATTAGATGGTCTTTGTCTTTAAGGAGCCATCTTTGTCTTTAAGGAGTTTACAGTGTGATATGGATTTTGCAAACCCTAGTGGGTGAAAATGGAGGGCATTAAAAAATTTGCAACTAATGAGCTTTATAAGAGGAAGCTTAGGAAATTTTGGCAAACCATAATAATAAGCAAGTCTAATTATGACTGGTCAATAAAAAAAGCACTCATATTAACTCTGTTGTGTTTAGATACTTACATAGGGTGATAATTCATTCACTTTTAGATAGAAAGAAGAGTATAAGAGTAGTCACATGTAGGAATTTCTTTTATTTGCAGTGCATAGTCGTAAGGAGACCGTGTCAACTTAGTTATTGTTTCACCATATACTATGGAATAGATGGATAATAAAATGCATGTGCATTGTTGACCTTGAAATGCAGGCACATATGATTGGCTAGGTAGGCCAATAACATTTATGTTCCCTTGGGTAGAGAGAAAGTTGAACCTATTATAGCTTTTATGTTTCATATGCGTTGTGGAGCTTGATTGAGCAGCTAAAGTTCCATAACTAACTAATGCACTCCAAAGGAAGAGACAAATGTAAATTATAAATAATTTCTAGAATTCAATAAAAATTAACTTGGATAATGAATGACAAATAAGGATTAGAGAAGTTTATGCTTCCTTTTTACTTTCCTTTCTTTAAATTTATTTTCTTAAAATTTTACTTTCATTCTTTATATTATGTATATTGAGGATAATATACAACTTAAGTGTAGGTAGGGAATTAACTATTTATAAGCCTTGTTTTTCTTATCAATTTCTTTACAATTAGATTATATGGAACAATTATAGGAAATTTTTTACCAATGAAAGAATACTGATCAAGTTGACACATTATAAGTTTTTTTAATTCAATTAGTTGAGGCCAGTGATTATGAGCGTTGATAACTAATTTGGTTCCAATTTGTTCTCATAATTATGGAAATAAGCACTTGATTTGTATTATAACAATTTTTTTTATAATTTATGCATATTTTTGTATAAAAATATTCTTTCTAAGAATTTTAATGTCCCCCTAAAAAATATAGATAAAAACAAAATATAAAATATAAATACGAGAGCATAAATAAATTCACTTCACTAAATTTAACTTAAGAGAAAAGTTCAAAGTTAAAAAGTTGTGTTAGTAGCCATTTGAAATAATAGCCAACCAAGTAATTCGAAGCATTTATGGTAAGATGTTTATTTCATGTTAAAAGGTTAAGTGTCTTTTTAAATAAGCCTCTAAATACTCCTTTGTAAATGCAAAGTTTAGTGTTTTATTTTCTATTAATTTTGATTATTAAAATGTTTGAAAGCTTAAGCATCTTGCTTGTATATGTTTACTTTATGCATTAGGTTAGGCTTTTGTAAATTAAGTTGATCATTGAAGGATTATTAGGTTAAATTGAATTAAATTATGATTTAACACAATTAACTAAATGTTTAACTAATTGATGCGCAATGCACCTAAATAAAAAATGGATATTCTTGATTACTTTGACTAAGTTATTAAAATTTTATCATAGAATTGTCACCTTTTTAAGTTAAGAATAATTGAATTGATTTGCTCAAGGAGAAGTAAAAGCTTAAGTATGGGGAAAATCATGAAGAATATCATCATTCTTGAAGGAACACAATCTGTCTCATGCCTATGTGCTAGTTCGTAGTGCTCTAGAAGGATTAAGTACAACAAATGGCACAACCTAAACCACAACCATACAGGACATAGTGTGCAAGAAAAAAATTAATAAGATTTACAGTTCAAAGATACGTTTATGTAATATGATTAGTATTTATTTGAAAGAAATAGTGCGATCCATATCTTACTAACATAGTAGTGCCAAGGATTGTATCCATCACTTATAAGAAATAACAAGACCCTTGACTTGGATCGTGGTTATACTCCATACCATGTATTAGGTAAGTCAAAATGTATTAAAGTGAAAAAATGCGAATTTCTTAGAGGAATTTAGTAAACTTTTATAAAAAAATACATATTAGAAATATCTTTTTTCTCTTAAAGCTATAGTATTAAAAAGGCTTCTCTAACCTATAGATGTCAAATTTAAGTTATTTTCATTAGATAACCAAGACCTAACATCATCTTAGTGAATCAAACTGTCCACAAAAATTGAGAGTTCATCTAAATTTATTTCTATCATGACTTTTCTATTTTTTCTTTGATTTTGTTATTTTGAATATGGTTTGTGGTTAAACACTTCTATATATTTAGAAAGGGAAAACTATATTGGTTATCTTTTATAGATTGATTAAGTGCAATTTATGATATGTAATATATTTACATGAGCTATCTTTAATTTTTTTTAGTGTTGATTTATTTACGTTGGCATCTAAATGTGATCTAAAATCACTTATAGACGATTTAGGAGAGCCTACTTATGAGTGGATCGTGGCTTAAGTAGAGGGGTTAAATAAGGTGCTCGAGAGAGACCTATGTAATCTTTAAAAAATTAAGGTAAATTCTTTTATAATATTTCACAAAGCTTAGGACATTTAAAAAGGTCTTAGCGTTGGTAGAGAAATGGGTTAACCCAAAAATAGATGGTTATAAATTGAAAGAGTCCAATCTTAGTGTTTAGGAGATCCTACTAGTCCAGAGAACATATCCAACCTAGGTTACATAGATTATGAAATCAAAAGTACTACCAAGAGAATTACTGATATAAAAATAGTTTTTTAATTGCATTCTTTTTTGATTCATTGTCTTATGATTGATTTTTCTTGGTTAATTTTTAGTATTAGTTTAATTTTATATTACATTATTCAAAAGTCCATAAAAATCATCTTTCTAATTATTACTTTAAACTAATTAATGATTATAGGCCGTCTAAACCACATTATTTTTTTATAGGATTTGACCCATCCTTATCATTATATTTCTTACCAATGATAAGTACATTTGCATAATTAGTAAGTGGTCGATATAGAACATAAAAAATTTAGTGGCATTGACATTTATATGCATATTAAACGCTCACCGATTATAATGACAACAATTCACTGTTATAGTATATCTTTACTCTAAATGGTAGTGTAATAAATTGGAGGAGTTTTAAAAAACCAAACATTATTGGTTATACATCTATAAAAGAGAACATTTTAGTGTCTAAGATGGAAAGGAAGTTAAATTTGGATGAAAAAGTTCATCTCCGAACTTAAAGTGGTTTATAGCATCATTAAGTTGATAATATTGTATTATAATAATAATGGTGATATTAGATATGTAAAGAAACTAAGGTATCATCAATTGCCCAAGCATATACTGAAGAAGTTTCATTTGATTAGGGAGATAGTGGGGCGAAAAGACAATATTATATTGCTATTGCTCATTAAAGAGAATCATGTAGATCCTCTTACTTAATTGTTATCTCAAAAGAGATATGATCAACATATCGATGGATATGGTATTATATACATGTATGATTAACTTTAGCATAATTGAGAGATTAGTATTTTAAGCTCTTACAACCAATCAATTGATTGCATTTAATGTATAACATTATTAATTTATTCAATAAAAGTATTCTTTATATTTATATATTTTACTAATTATATCTAATGCTTAATACTAAAAAAAAAATTCCCAAAAATAATTATTAGCAATTAAAATTATGATGAGATCATAATTATGAGATTTCAGTTGTATTTAGATATTATTATTAAATTATTCCTAATCAAAGTTTAATTAAGCCAGAATAATAATGAAACAATAAAACTAGCATAATTATATTTCTTTCTTATAAAAAATAATTGATATCATATATTAAATAATGGAGATACTTAACAAATGTGTGGTGCTTACTAAACTAGCTTGAGGATGAGGATCCTAAGTAGAACATTGGTTTTATATCTGTGGAGGGTTAATTACTAAAAAAAGCTCAAACTTTCATCAAATTTTCAATTATAACCTGAACTTTAAAAAGTATCAATAAAATTCCCAAACTTTCAATTTTTTTCAATTATAGCCCAAACATCAAAAAGTGGCAATAAAATGCTCAAACTTTCAATTTTCTTCAATTCTAGCCCGACATTATCTATTGTTCTCCCTCAGCCCTCAGCCCTCAGCCCTTTGATTTCTGTTTGTTCTTTTGACGCCCCAAACTACTCTCGCATTATAGCGTATTACACCGGTAAGCTCTTTGTTTTTAGCTTGTTCTCCTGATGCCCTTAGTGTGAGGGCATTGGGACTGTGTAATTTGAAAATTGAAAGGTGAGGGCGTCGAGAGAACAAACTAAAAATGAAGGAAAACATTTAAATCAAAGCGTAAGGATGTTGGGGCTATGTAATTTGATTTAAGTCATTTTAAACAATGGTATCTTTTCGTTAATCTTCATCTGTTGTGTTAATTTTTCCTGACGTGTATTAGTAGTTAAGGTTTCTAAAACATGTGGCAAATCACATCAGCAAACTTAACCGAAACTCTAACGATGGGCTAGAATTAAAAAATTTGAAAGTTTGAGCATTTTACTGCTACTTTTTGAAGTTCGGGCTAGAATTGAAAAAAATTAAAAGTTTGGGCATTCTATTGCTACTTTTTAAAGTTCAGGCTATAATTGAAAATTTGATGAAAGTTTGGGATTTTTCGATAATTACCCTATCTGTGGATGTCCTCATTATGATAGTTGCATAATTAATATTTAGACTTGATATTATCAAAGTATCTTTTGTGAGAATTACTATGTTTTGATTTTATTCATGATATATTCTATTTACGATAGTTTAATTAGTATTACTTGGATATAGAATGAACTATATAGAGATAACTAAGCAAATTAATAAATGATTCATTACTCTAAAGTAATTAGAAAGAATGTTGCAGTTGGCCTCGGAGTTCCTAATTTTTCATATTGTTGTATTTCTGCTAGTGTCCTGTCTTTAGCTATTGCGTAGAGTGCTTAGTTATTTTCGCTTGGTAGAATTTGTTTCCTGCTGGTGTAAGTTTGTTTGCTGTTGTGAGCATTCCTTCTGAGTCCCTTGAGACTCTTGTATAGAACTCTTTTGTATGTCTTTCTTTCATTTATTAATTCTTCTGATTTACCAAAAAAAAATTAGAAAGAATGTTATATTATTATTCATTAATAATGATTTGAAAATTCTCTAGCTAGAGTGCATTGACATTTAAAATGTCTTTTTCAAATATTAATTATAAATTAATTAATAATTAACAAGAATGAATGTGATTGAATTTAAATAGATTAAACACTAATTACATTTTCTATGTCTAATAGAGCATTGAATGATAAAATGATTAAGTTATGGGTTATAATCATGAGTTGATAGGTTAAGTGAAATTATTTTGATATTCCTAATATTTGAGTGCTTATGACATGTTTCTAAACGTTAACATTGATTATGATTAGAAATTATTTAATTGAACAACTAAAGAAAAATTAAAAAGATTTTTAACTTATGTAATTCTGATTACGAATTAGAATTATAATTTACAATTATTATCAACATATTAAAAACCTAATGTATCACACATATGGAGCAATTAAAGAAAAAATAATTTAAATTAAGTTGGACTTAGTTATGAAATTTAAGAAATATTAGGAATTAAAAATGCGATATTTAATTTTATTAAGATTAAATTATAATTATAATTAAAGCTAGACTTTAATTATAATTAATAGTTTAATTTTAGTTAGAGTATAAAATCTTAGTCTTTCTCTAAAAAAAGGAAAGACATAAGAGAGCTAGTGCTTCTGTCAATCCCTTTTAATTGTTAAGCTTTGTTTACTTGCTTTGTGGATACTGTTAAAGGCTGATAATTGAAAAACTTATGATTAATAACTTAATCAAAAAATAAAAAGTCTTACAAGATATCTAAGTTAACTTTATCTTTAATCATTTTAGTTCTTTACTCTTGTTTCAAGATGCTCTATTAAAGTGATCTTTAAAAATTCTAAAAAATTTAATTGCACTCATAAAATAATCATCATTTGATATGGTACAAATGATGATTATTTTAGGAGTAACAAGAAAGAAGCTTAGTTTCTCATAGTTTTAAAACTAATGTCAATATTAGCAATGCTTATAATAATCCATCCTTTCAAAAGTCAACTATTTAAATGTCATATCTCAAGTGGTAAATACTAGGATTTGGAACTAAAAATTGTGGTGGTCTTTGGTTATCTCTTATATTTTCCCTATTTATGCTCATTATGCTAATGATGTGTAAGACTTACATTCTCTAGGTAAGATATGAACTACCTTCGAAAAACTTCCTCTTTTCTCTCTCTTCACCTCCCTTTTTTGCCCCTCTTTTAGATCTTGCCCAAACTTTCCTTCATCATACCCCTAATCCTCCAACTTCTTTGCGTTCTTTCCTTCCCTTAAACACCCCCATCTCGAGACATCTCCTTGTATCCTTTTCTCTTCCTTCCTTGCTCCCTACCCTTTCTTCCTTTCGATTTGGCCCTCCTCTAAGCCTTAGGCCTTCCCTCCCTTCCCTTCTTCTAACTAATGTAGCTTCATCTCCTTAACTTCCTCCTTGTAAACTTTCTTGGTCCAAAGTGGGTGATGATTCCTCCCCCTTCCAGTCTTTTCGGTTTATTCCTTTGGACTAAAAGTTAGGTTGGTTGTATTATCTTATTACCTTTAGAAATATTAAGATTTAGGGCTTCTAAAGAAACACAAAGTTGGTGGTTTTTTTAAATAAATGTGTAACTTTTCCTCTATTTAGGTAGCCACAATTGGGATAGATTTGGTCTTAAGTAGACTTCATTAACAAGGTGGATATATTCCTCTTTAAGTTTAATTGTGAATTTTGAATGATGAAGATCCTGGAAGTTAGCCCATGGCACATAGGAGGGATGCCCTTGTTCTTATAGAAATGATGCTTAGTGCTTAAACTCAAGAAACTAAATCATATAGTGAATTTCTATAGTATTCTATTACCTTTAAGCTTGTTCTAGATATCTTTATGTTTAGATAAAAATACAACATCTTTAAGAAGGATTGGCTTTTCTTGATTTAAATTAGCAAGGTTAGACAAATAACTATTTGACTCTTTGAAAATTCTCAAATTGTATAAGGAATAAAACCTTGTTCAGAAAGAAATATTCCTGTATGTATAGATGAAAATACAACATCTTTGAGAAGGATTGACTTTAGATGAAAATACATCATCTTTGAGAAGGATTGTTTTTTTTAGTTTACATCAAAGCGAAGTTAGACAAATAGCCATTTGATTTTTTGAAATTTCTCAGTTTGGATAAGGCAAAGAACCTTGTATAGAATTATTCTTAAGCTATCAAGAAAAACCTAACAAATGCCAACAACCAAAGGAATGGAGAGCAAATAAGAAGTCATTGAAAATTGGAAAATTTGATGAGCTTGTGAATACTCACCAATCTCCCTCCCATAAAGACCAGGACTTGAGCAGACATTTACCACACACTGTTGAATCTTCAGAAGTGAATATGCCTACAGCTCCAACCCCATTAGTCATTAATGAGAGTAACATGGAAAATAGAAAAGATTCTTCCCTTTTTTAGGTTATTCTACAAACTAAATCAGTGGGTATTCTTGGTGGTGATCAAGGACTTTTATCACAAAAAATTTTGTTATGATTGTCTTCCTAGAAAAAATAAAATGAAGCTCATCATTTAGGATAGACCTTCACTTTTGTTAATAGGAATTAAATTATTTTAAGTAATCATCAGTCTCATTACAACAATAGGATTATTGTGGTTTTTTTAAACTATAATAAAGTGATGATACCCCATTTTTGGCAAACTGATTAATATATGCATCTTGCTTTAACTTTCTTTCCTTCTTTATTCAAGGTATAAGTCAATTTTGTATATCCTTTTAATAATATGCCTCTTTGAGGAATAACTTATGGGCTAGCCTTACTAATATTGGTTCAAGTGGATCAATTCCATAGTTTATATTTGGAGATTTCAACTATTCCTTATTCTTTCATGAATCTATAGAGAACTTGCTTAGTCATAGACCCAATTATACAAAATTAATTAGCTATTTATATAATATAGGGCTCTCTGACCTATGCTTTAAAGGTTATTATTCTACTAGGCACAACAAGTAAGTTGGGTGATGTTAGGAATCTCTATATTCTGGGATCTCTTGGCAAACCCCTTTGTATAGATCACTCTCCCTTTTGAAGAGACAGTGATCAAATCATTAATCTTTTAGGTGATAGTTCTGAGCCCGTTAAATGTATAAAGAAGCTAAAGGCTCCTTAACTTTTATATAAATCCTATCATGATTATGTCAAGAGAGCCACTACAACAAAAACATGCATTTTGCGTCGTTTGCTAAACGTCGTAGAAGCTCTTAAGACGTCGCAGACAACCTTCTATGACGTCTATTAAAACGTCACAATAGACGTCGTAGATGGTGGGGTAGGTAATGGGTTTCGCGGACGTCTGAGTTAAGACATCGTAGAAGGCTTAGCAATTCTGCGACGTTCATGAAGACATCAGAAAAGAAGCGTATAATTCCCGACGTTTGGAGAAAACGTCAGGGATTGTGTGCCTTTTCAGGACGTTGGGGAGACGTCGCAGAAACTTGACAATCTGCGACGTCTAATTCAATAGACGTCGTGGATT
>JAOQMR010000004.1:8131745-8150561 GCA_027563865.1 Erythroxylum pelleterianum
GTTTCTTTTAATCTAATACCTGCATACATCTGTTATACCAATATATATGCATGCTTAGAGAACACAAGATCAGTAAATAATAATGAGAACACAAGATTAACCATGAGAACACAAGATCAGTAAAGAGAACACAAGATCAGTTAAAATCAAAGGCATAGGTGCACCATTTGAAAGTCTCTTTGGTTCTGCGGTTGCAAAAGGCTATCATATATATATGCTAAGTAGATTGAAGCTGAAGATGGAAATGATGGCAAAGAGCTGAAAGAAAGTGCACATGACCCTAAGCTAGTATTGCTGAGACTGAAGCTGTTGATTTCTCTTGTTTGGAAATTTTCTAATGCTTAAGGATTCTCATGTTTCTAATGTTTTTAATTCCTCTTGTCCGGCATGCTCTAATGTTAATATTTACCTATTGCCATGGATGCAAAAGACAATTTTAGGATTGCTGATTGTGTACTGAAATGAGGAATGGGTTTAGGATTCCTAATTGCTCAACACACTCTTGATTGCACAAAACAGGTTTAGGATTAGGTGTAGGATTCCATAATTGCACAAAACAGGTTTAGGATTCTATAATTGCACAAAACAGTCTTCTATTTTGTGATGAACAGCAGTAAGCTATTAAGATTTCTCAGCCTAAAGACCAATAAGCAAATTTCCAGAAGCATTCCAAGGGTTGATGTCAAATACTGAAACATAAATCAAAAGCATATTAGAAATATTAAGCCACCATTTCATATTCTAAGGGTTATGAAGTCCTCTACGTGGTTGATGCTATTGATGTTTAGTCATACCTAACTTGTATCACTTACCTAATCACTTACCTAATCATATTCTAAATATCACTAACCTAATCATATTCTGTATCATTTCAGTAACCACTTACCTAATCATATTGTAAATATCAAGCTCAATCATTGTAAATTTCAGTAACCACTTACCTAATCAATGCTTAATCATTGTAGAATCTAATTGAAAGGTGAAATTGTAATCAATGCTTAAACATACAATGATTGAGTAAGATATGCATCTGATTTGGTTCATTTTTAGGATGTGTAAAGCCTTATCTGATTTGGTTCATTTCTGATATTGCTTGCTTGTGATTTACATGTATTCTTCTATTGTCCTACATCCTAGGCATAGTTAGAACTGCTCTTATTGTTATCAAGTTAGAAGGTCTTAATTGTTTTGAAATGTGCGACAAGTTTCTGTAAACCTAGATATAATCACTGAAGTTGTAAAGTATCTTTCCCTTGGCACAATGAAACTGTCGGATTTTTCAATGAAAGTATACATGTGTATATATTAGAAACCTTTCAACATTTTAAAAAACCTAATAACTGCAATTCAATTCAACAAATTGCACATTAATAAGAGCATAAGGCGAAGAAAAGGCATAAAGGCACAAAAAGAAGAAGAGAGAAAACATTGATAAATAAGAAGGGAAGGTTTTTTTTTCTTGAGCAGATCTGCATAACTGATATAAGTGGTGCATTACCTGGATAACTGTGGCATCTTCAAATGCTTGATTGTCAATAACCACTCTGCTTCTATAAACAACAAGCCTTTCATCAATTAATAAAACAGCAAGGAAGCAATACACGACAGAAGTTTCACCTTTTTTATACATCAACATTAAATTGTTTTGGCTAGGATTCCTCTATTAAAGGAGGTCGGTATAGACTGGTTAGGAAAAAGAAGAAAATGAAAACAAAAGGACCATGAAGTTGAAAACTTTTCAGACAATCACGACCTAAAATAATGAAATTGCCATGTTAAAGACCAAACAATTCATAACTTCTGAAATGCATTAAACAGATAAGAAAGCAGATTACAGATAATTAGATAAACAGCTAAACCCACAATAAACCCTAGTATCTTCAATTGACTCAATAGATAACAATGTACCCTAAATTTATCGCATCCAAATTCGTTGAACTACTTACCTTAACCAACACTCCGATGTACAGTAGACGACAGCAGCACACCAACTCGTGAAGCAACATAACGCTTCCAAGGGCGGTGGCTAAACAGAAGATAAGAGACGGATAGTGGCTCAACAGAGAGGGAAGGTGGCTCGAGGGAGAGGCCAGGTGGCACGACGAAGAGCTAATTAACAGTGGCAGATAAGAGACGGAGAGCTAAACGTGGGAGAGAGCTAAACGCGGGAGAGAGACCGGGAGTTGAAAATGCATTGGTGGGCCAGCAGGAGAACGATATTTAGATGGCCTTTCCCGACGTCTAACTCTCCAACACGTCGTGGATAGTACTTTCCCACGTCCTACTACTAAAACGACGCAAAAAACATGGAAATTCAACAACGGCTGCATTCAACGTCACTGAATTTTCCCACCTATCGTGACGTCTAAAAAGATGTCGTAAAAGCCTCACACATTTCGCGACACGAAATGTATATTTTTGTTGTAGTGAGCTCTCTAGGAGTTCAGCTTAATGTTAAGGCCAACTTTCCCAAATCATAAGATTCAAACTTGAAATGTCGCCATTTAATTACCTTGGAATCTAAGTTACTTCAACTAAGGTAACTTATTTTGGTTGTTTACCACTTTTCAATCTAAAACAATGTAAAATCGACAACTACAACACTACATTTTTTTCATTTGTTGGGAGTCTTCAACTAATCTTCTTAGTCCTTAACAATTACATGTCTTAATCTTCCAATAAATTATATGACCAAGTCAATTGAAAAGGCTACTTCAAATCTTCAAAAAGGTGAGTGATAAGAAGGTTGCCGAAAACGCTAGGATTAAATGAAGTGAAATATGTTTTTCAAAAGTAAAAGGAGGCTTAAAATTCTATTCCATTTGATCAATAAATAAAATGCTATTTAAAAGTTTTTTTTACTGATCATGAGTGTATTTGAATTTGGTAGATTCACTTTTAATTCATGAGAGGAAAAAAGCTTCTGACTAGTAAAGTTTAATGCCCAAACCTTTTGAATCCTGAAACATATTTTAAATTTAAGGAAAAAGATGAGTAAAATGAAGACTATCACAAATAACAAAAGTAAAACTTTTTTTTTTGATTTCATAGCTGACATCATTCAAACTTGTTTACAAGCAGTTGAAGCACTTGTTCCTGTCAGGATGTTCTAACCCTGTGCCACTTAATTTTGTCCATACATTTGTGTAGATCCCACATAAATATGTAGACGAGATTTAATAAAATATTGTAGGAATTGGTTAACCGAAGCAAAGAATCTCATCCCATTCATAAGTTGTTGAACGGTAGATTGATTATAGAAGAATTTTCAGAACTCACTAAAGCAAATACATCCACGCAATTCTTAGAGATCGTCTCTTAACTATTTCGGAGCTCTCTCCTTTATTAGACATAATCTACCCCTTCTTACTCTCCAAATGTGTCTATATAGAGGACCGTCTTATTTTAATGCACCATAAGTCCCTCGGATTCATATATCATTCTTATCTTCATCTCTTTAATGGCAAGCAACATATAGGTTTTTAGAAAAAAATGGTTTGGTTTAAGAATAGACTTTCTTAAAGTTAGTTTTGTCCTTTGCCTACACATCAAGAAAAGAACTATGTTCCTTACAATCTAACAGTCCTATCTCATAACTATGTTCACTTCTATCTGAAACTTAGTTCTTCATTTTTGCAATCTACAGAGCTATATACGGCAATAGTCCAACATAGTCCTATGGGAAACTAAGTTCAAGTTTAACAACAAAGGTGACTTTTCCTTATCCAAGATTGCTTTTAGTTACTTAGTCTGCATGCTTTTGAAGGAAATAAATGCTAAAATGTTCAAGAACCAGAGACTTTCTTCTGCTGACCCCAGTCAGCATCTTATTCACTGGGCTAGAGAGATTTCTTTTGGAGAGGATACCACACCAATCTGAATTGTACGATGGCTCCTAGCTGGAGCCTTTAAGTTTCTACGTATTATAGGTTGTTTTGACTGTTTCTACTTGTAAGGCTTTTGCTTTCAGGTCTCGTCCCTGAGTTTGTATTTCTCCTGTTTGATTTTGTCTCCAAGTCCTGTTGACTCTTGTAAGGAAAAAAATCTTAATAGGAACTTGCATACTTACAATTTATCTTGACAGCCTCTAATTTTAGTTTGTTTGGTCCTTAACAAATTTGACCAAGAGATACCATTGTCGTTGCCAAGAGAGAAGCCTCACAAGATCAATCATAAGTGTATAGGCTATTACAAATAGATTGTTGATCTTCCATATCATTAGCATTGGAGATGTAACAGACAAAATCACTTTCCTATATGCATTAAGTAAAAGAGTCATGAATCAGTTCCAAATTCCATTATTTAGGCATACAGAAACGGTAGATTCAACATGGTGGAATTAATTTTGAGAGGAGTGATGGATTAAAATAAGCATTGCCAATCTTCTTGAAACTAAAAGTAACTACCATAAGAAGGAAATTAACTTCAGGAATATTCACTCGTCCTTTGTACTTTGCAGTAAGTGCTCACGGTTTTCGTACAAAGGAACCTTCCAAAAGAGAGTGATTGTTGGATCATAGAGAACAATTACTGACCTAAAGAGATAATCCATTTCTTGACTTTAGGCTTAAGTCAATTTCCTTCTTATGATTGTTGGGATGTCAAGTATGAGTAGGAATCCCACATTAGAAAGAGATAGAACTAGTGAAGGAAATATAAGTGGAAAAGACCCATAAACCTAATGTCTTAAGGTTTTGGGTTGAAGCGTGGTGTCAAAGCCCACGAGTATGTTTCATAACTAGGCCCATGATGTTGATCTCCCATGAACAGGCATATTAGCAAAAGCATTTCAATAGTATCACATTAACAATGGAGAGTATTTTTTTGATACAGGTCATATTATACATGTAGATGACAACAACAACATCCCAATAAGAATCCTGTTGAGTATAGAGATATAATACATGAAAATGGTTAAGAAGAAAACAAAATAAACTCCAAGAATAAATGAAAAAAAGAAAAAAAAATGATAAGATCCTAAAAATACACTTCCTACAAATACACTTAAATTCACTTTTAACTAGAGAGTGTATCAATATAGAGAAACTCAAAGCCCAAGTATACTATTGATGTCTTAGGCCTAAAAGTTAAAAATAGTATTCAAGATATGTTTTCTTTAATTTAATTGATTGCATGGTATATAAAATATATTAGATAATTTGGTTGTGATATGCGTGAGAAATATAAGAAAAGTTTTTGTGGTATGTATGTGATAAGGCAAAAGGGACAAAAAAGACCTATATATTGTCATCAAAATTCGAATTAAACCCTAACATTTCAACTCATGCAAAAACAACCTTATTGTTTTGGAAACATTCAATAAAAATCCCAGGCTAATAGTTTCCATTAAAATTTGAATTAAACCCTAATGCGTTCAAAAACAACCCTATCATTTTGGAAATGTTCAAAAACAAAATGTTCAACCCTATTGCTTTAGAGTTTGGCATGCTCAAACAATCCTAAAACTAGGTCACAAACTACTTTGTTGAAATCATAAAAGTAATTGTCTAGGTCAACTACCAGCTTGGGATGCAATAGTTCATCTTGGTCTATGCCTATTATTCTCTTTCGTTTATCCTTTCTATTTGCCTTCCACTCATCTGGAGATTGGAAGTGGACAAAGATTACCAACTACATAGTAATAAACCACAATAGGTGAAAGAAAAAAAAAACCTAGGAATTACTAACCAATGTAAAGAGGATAAACACTAACATAAGATGCGTCAGATCGATGAGGAAGCAATTTAGGATAAGCATACATATATACATACACTCACACACATACACACACATATACATACATATATGTATGTATGTATACGTTGATTCTTATCCCAAATTGCTTCTTCCTTGAGCTTATATGCCTTATGTTGGTGTTTATTCTTCTTACTTTGGTTAGTAATTCCTAAGATTTATTTATTTTCTTTTAGTATGTATGTATGCATGTATGTATGTATGTATGTATGTATGTACGTGCAAGGAAGCTAACAAAACGTCTTCTATGTTTGGAACAATCTGTGAAAATGAACAAGGTAAGGGATTGAAATTCCAACTATTGAAAAGTACTCATGACGAAGTTGATTTTCTATCTAACAAGTTTGGAAAGAAGCAAAAGGAAAATTAAATCATATTTCATTAAATTTTCTTCATTAAATTTTTCATAATTATTTGTATTGCAATGAACCAAGAAGTTACCATTTAAATCCGATGTCTATATTGTATATATAGACAGGTAAAAGATTTCGTGAAGGAAGTTAGTGGAGGGGTGAGGGAAATATTTAGGAGGAAACTTACTACCACATGAAGCAATTTCTTTTTACAATTTTGAATTAGTACAATTAGGTATGTTTTAGTTTTAGTTTGAGAGATTTGTGCCTGAAATCGATCTCGTTCAGAGTTTTTTATGAAGTAGTGGAGGTTTGAGGAGTCTCTTAGCGCTCAACAGTGTCGTAGTGATTATATTTTTTTTTCCTCTAAATAGTATAGGGAAAACTCCAAAATAATGGTAGACAAAAAAATTTGGGGAAAACCCAAAGTTGTAATCTGGGGAATAAAAAACTTATTATTATTTTTATTCTGTTTACCACGTAGGATGTACAAGTTAACTAGGACCTATAAAAAAATAATATATCAACTTTTTTTTTGTCAGAAGGTTGACAAAATTGTTAACGTGGGTTTTTAAACATTTGCAAAACAATATGGTTGTTTTTAAATTAGATGAAATGTTAGGGTTTGATTTGAATTTTAGTGAAAATTTGGATCTTTTTGACCCTTTTTCCTGTAAGATGATTTGGTTATGATTGCAACTAGTATTAATCTTAACACTCCCCAACTAGTATTAATCTTAACACTCCCCTTTTCCCCTTAAACTTAAGTAAGAATAGTGAATGTTAATTTGAATTTACCTAGTACATCCTAAAAACAAGCAAGAAGATGCATTTTTATCAACCATTTGGTTGATTGAGGATATAAAGTGGTAATCAATTTCAACGTTTTTTGCACATTTATCAAAAACTTCTTTGTGAGAAATTTGTTAGCACTTTTATTGTCAAAATGAAATGTTAAAGGAATATATGATACTCAAATCAATTAATAACCACCTCAATCAAAATAATTCAGAAGTAGCATTAGTAAGAGCATGATATTCAAATTTGAAAATGATTTAGAAGGGGGGTTGAATAGATCTTCTAATCTTTTCACAAAGTGCTACAAAACAGAGAATTAAAACACACGAAATAAATAAGCAAATTGAAATGTAAAAGAGTAGAGAAGAGACGCAAACACAGTGTTTATAGGGGTTCGGTGCTAAGACCTACATCCTCTACCTAAACTCCCGCTTAGGAGTTTGATAAAGCTCTTTACTACACACTTTTTAGTTCAGTGTGAACTCTTCCAACTCAACTTGACTTCCGGCTCAAGCTACACCTTACAAACGATTTATTTTCCGGCACAAATCCTACCTCCCAAGTGATTCTTCTCTAATCACTCAGCTCATAATAATAACAATGATAGAAATGAAGTAGTAAAGCTCAGTACAACTGAATACAATTAGAATATACTAAGATCAAAATTGAGAGCGATGTGAAGATAATTTCGAACTATGGTAAGTATGCTTCGCTTTGGACTTGCGTAATCAATCCTCTGAAGTTCCGTCCTTTATTTGCAGGCTTCAATACGTTTTTAGATGTTGTAGAACTCTCCTAGCCATTGTAGAACGCTCCTAGCCATTGTATAAAGATTTTCTCCCGTTTGAAATCAATTGACACAGTTAAATTATGTTCAGCTGCAACTGATAGTCGACTAGTCGATGTGTAAAAGTCGATTAGTAAATTATAGTCAACTTGTCTTCAAGAATTAGTCGACTAGCACTAACGTTTTTCATGAAACTTTCTGCTCCTCTCTTCGAATAGTCTATTAATATGATGATAGTCGACTAGTCCATTTAACCAACTGACAGGTCTGATTGTTAATAGTCGACTTGTAACATGATGGTCGACTTGTCCCAAGCTCCAACTGACAGATCTCACACAATCTACAATCTTTGATTATTGAGATGCTTATTGGAATTCTTCATATAAGATCTTCTCATGAAATACACGTTGTTTAACTCTGGTACTCATTATTGCAATCTTGATTTTCACAAATCGACTTTATGTAAATTTCATTTGACTTGAAAATCATCAACAGCGTAATAGTCAACTTGTGCCATCATTAGTCGACGAGTGTACCACCATTTTAATCTAAATACCTGAAATTATTTCTTAACGAATTCTTTTAAGTTTTATTATTATCAAAACATAGAAGGATTTAATTTGTCAACCTTCATTGATCCAACAAAATTTAGTTCTAGATCGAGCTAAAAATTTTCTTTTTACAACCCAAAAGATAAGATAATTTCTTAAGAAGAAATGAAAATCAATGGTAAAATGACAATCTGTTTTTAATGACTAGTCCAATCAGTTGTAGAATAGCCAAATAATACTAAAGAAGAGTTAATAGAGAAATGTAATCTATGGAAAAAGGTTCTTTGAATATAACAAAGTACTTGAATCGTGGCAGAAAAATAAGATGAGTGAGGAGCATACATAAATTTACTGACCATATGAACAAGATAAGAGATATCAAGTCGAGTAATAGTAAGATAGACAAGACTAGCAATAAGTTATCGATAAAAAGTGGGATCATCAAGAGGTGTACCACTTAAATGAGTAAGCTTACAGTTGTGTTCCAAAGGAGTTAATATAGTTTTACTATTGGTGATGCTAAAATGAGAAAAAGTCAAATCCATACCTGAATTAAAACAGATAATAGCCTTCAACACCCAAAGAATAGCTAAGAGAACCCATATTCTCCATTGTAAAATACTAACTAAGGTAATATTGTACTTTTAAAATTCCAAATGTATTATCATGTTATTATCATATCATCAACATAAATTAATAGAAGGACAATGCCCTGATGGTTCAATGAATAAAAAGTGTAGAATTATACTAACTAGACATAAAGCGAAATTGATCAAGGGTGAAGCGAAATTTTGCAAACCAAACTCTAAAAGCTTGTTCAATCCATACAAGGCTCATTGAAGCCTACAAACCTTATGGGAAGAATGATAACTTAAAAGAGGATGCTTGTAATCTTCATCCAACAAATTGACATAGAGAAAAGTATTTTTGGCATCCATCTAAAAGAAAGTTGTCATTTTCGAACTACAATAATAGTTAAGAGACTACGAACAGAGGATAACTGAGCCACTGGAGCAAAAGTTTCTTTGTAGTCTTTATCATATTCTTAAGTGTACCTTTTGGCTACTAAATGATCTTTGTAACATTCAAAAGAGCCATCAAATCAAGTTTTGATTTTGTAAACTCATTTACAGCTAATAGGTGTCGTATTAGTAGGAGGAAGATCAACTAGGTCCCTGGTATGGGTTTTCTCTAAGGATTGAAGTTCTTTAATCATAACTTATTGTCAAAAAGGGCCAATACTTTCCTAATGATAAAATCAAGGCTTATAGATAGTTACAATAGAAGAATAACAATGAAAATCAGTAAGGTGATAAGGAGTTTGTCTTACCCAAATGGAATGACGAAGAAAAGTGTTAAGACTAGCCAAAGTATATGTATAGGATCAATAACTGGAATATATTATGCGGGCGCAGGTAGGTTAGTCCTAATATCAAGTGTACCAAAGTTACCTATATCATAACTTAGAAATAACTTTATTGAGGAGTCAATTAAAAAAACAAAGATTTAGTTGTGATAAAGTGATGAAATTTATAAAGAGAAGATAACATATTGTTTTATACAAAAGGTAATATGATGATAAATAAGTAATTTATTATAAATATGATCACAACAACAACACCTTTTATGTTATATTCTATAACTAAGGAAATAACATATTCAAGCACTAGGTTCTAATTTTGTGTCCTTAGTAGGTTCTAAAGGAACAAAACAAACATATTTAAAAGGATATAGGATTGCATAATTATGAGGCTTACCAAATAAATTTTTAAAAGGCGATAAAATATGAAGAACCAATGTGAGAATTTGATTTATGGTATAGATAGCAATAAAACTGCGTCACACAAAATTTTTTTCTAAATGCGAAGTAAAAAGGGGTAAAGCATTAACAGAATCAAGAATATGACGATATTCATATAGTTTGCACATTATATTATTAAGTGTAACTACATAGGCATTGAAAAACAATGCCTTAATGACAGAAAAACTAAAGAAAAGCAGAATCTCAATGCTCTATACCATTATCTATAACAATAATTTTAATAGCTTAAGAAAATAAGTTTTAATCATAAAAAATATAATGTAAATTTATGGTAAATCAAAACGATGTTTCAAAAAATATATCCAAGTGAAATGGGAATAATCATATATAAATAATAAAGATTAACATAAATGCATTGATGGGCTTCGAAAAACTTAGAAAATCAAATTCTAAATTACCAAGGTATTAAAAAGTGTTGAAATAAGATTTAAACTAAAGAGATTATTTGATTTAGGCAAAATAAAAGTACAGGCCACAAAGGAAATTTGAGATAATTATAAGAATGAGTAAACAATGCAAAGGAAACTTGAAATAATAACAAGGTATTTTTTGTTGGAGTAGTTTAAATGTGTGTGTGTATGTTTGTCATATCCTTTATGTTGTGATGCTAGTGAATTTATATTATCCTTTAAACTCCAACTGTCTCAAGCAATTTTGTTCAACTTCCAATCCATTTACCACGTTCTCATTAACTGCCTAGCACACACTATTCTCCCAACTTCTATAACCTTCAAGAGTTTTCCTATAATTGTTCAACTTCTAACCATTTTCCAATTTGTCCATGTCCTGACTAACTACCTCTATGCACCATTATTTTAAAAGCACATATCAGTCATGTATCAATTGTATGGTCTTTTTGAATCCTAGACTTCTCAACTGATTCTCACGTCTATAAATTCTTAAGGTAAATGACTTTTAGGACTTCTGGTATTTATTCCTTTTCACTTTTGGGACAGATAGGCTTAATTCTTTTAAGGCTACCAACAATTGCCCCCTACTCATGCATATACTTAGTTGTGCTAAGAGCTTCTAGCCTTCCATAAAATGGGTGATCAAAATCAATATAAGGACTAATGGTTCTAGGAAATTCAGGAACTAAAGTGAATCTAACTAGAAGAGGAAGCTTGGAAACGTTCATATAGCCCTCAATTGGAGAGAATCCTTAATTAAGAGGGAACATTATGTGTAAAGAATTATATTAAGATTCTTTTGTGTTTAAAATTCCTAACTCTTCATCTATTATTGAAGTTAAAAGATCTGCTTCATTTAAATTTCAAATTTCTGATCCACCTCTAGCTTTTGCTCGTTCCACTATAAATTCCTCGAATTCTTCTCCATTTTTTTACCTTAAAGTCTCCATCTTTTCTATCAACTCAAATGTTTTGCTCATTTTGCTATAAATTCCTTTAATTATACTCCGTTTTCTACCTTAAACTCTCCATCATTTCTATCAACTCAAATGTTTCCTCCTTCTCTTTCCCATGAATTCCCTCAAAATTTTGACTTTATTGGATTATGGCTTTCTCACATCATGCATATTCCTCCTCCTCTACTAACTCTGTTAAATTAAATGCTACAAACATACATCTTAGACTTCTTTTTGTACTCTATTCAAAAAATCCATCAATTTTCCTAACTTTATTCTTTGTATAAATCAAAATAAGGTAATAAAATTGTTAAACCATAAATCCCCTTTTCGAGTAACTCTGACATCAAAATTTTCTTCTTTTAGCATGGTAAGAGGATTTTTCCATTTTGACCATGAGCAAGGTTTGCCTTTGTTAATTGGAATCCCTGCATTTGTTAAATCTCCTCATCTATCTCTTCCCTATCTAGGAGAGATGAGTAAATCAGACTTTCCTCTATTTCAGGCCTCAAAATCCCTGAATTCGTAGCCAAAAAATGTAAACTAATATGTTAAATAAATAGACAGATTATACCCTCCTTACTATTATGCTTGGACGAGGCAAAGAATTCTTTAATTAATAACTCTTTCTAAAAACCCATTAGAATATCAACATAATCTCATATCTATTGTCTTGAAATTCTATAGTCCCTTATATAATTCCATAATCTTGCCTTTTAGGCATGCCTTAATTTTGCTTAAAGATGTTTTTTTTTCTAGCTAGTTTACACGTGGTTGGGGAGGACTTCATATGTGTCAATGAAAAAACTTTTGGTTTGGACCCCATTACTTTTAAATGATCTTCCTACTCTGAACTAATTAACAATTATGCTTTTTGAAGGAATCCCTTTTCTAAAAAGGAACATATTAAGTTCATTTGGGTTTTGTCATATTGATTTATTTTGTACCTGTAAACAACAAACCAAGTTTGGAATTCCTCCCCTTTTGCAAAGCGATGGCCTCTGGTAAAATTTTCACTTTTTATTATATTTTCTTAGGATTCCTTTAGAGGAATTTATGGAGATATTTGTCCTACCTTCCCGTACAAAGAATTATGCCTATGGTTTATCAATTATAGACACTCACTTATTTCCTAGAGCTTAAGGATAAAGAAGGTCTTACTTCTATAGATTCTAGATCTCTATATTATTTGCCCTTTGTCTTTCTACTAATCTGTGTAGCAAATCTTTTAAGAATGTTTTCAATTTTCTGCTGTCATTAAAGTCTAGGTCGATATGACCAATTTAACCCTTACGAAGACTTATCTAAATTCTTTATTGGCTGAAAATTTTAGGGACTTCTAAGCCTCTGTTTAGTTGGGCTTATACCATTAGAGCTTTTGTTAGTATAATTTTTTTCTGTAGAGCTTTTTTAAGAAAAAGCTTTTTTAAAAGAGCTTCATACAATAGACTATTTAGCAACATAAAAATTAAAAGAACTTTTAATTTTAACTACATTTTTTGTAATAAAAATTATTTATGCATATAAAAATTATTTAAAGTATATTAAACAATATGCAAAGCACAATATATTAATTATTATATAATTTTAAACCATATGAAACATAAATGAAAATATATCTAACCAAATATTTTATATGGATTATAACATAAGTAAAACTAATATAAAAAATAAATATTAAAACATATAAAAAGTCAAATAATATTATATAAATTCTAAAATAAATATTCAAGTTGAGTAAATCGTTAAATACATAATAACACAACTGCGCAAGAGATTAGAGAAGATAGGTTTGCAAGATAAATATAAAGATGAGTTTGTGGGTATTGTGAAAATTATGTGTAAAATATACAGGCAAAAGCGATTAAAAAATAGGCTCATTAAATGATTTGAAAAATCTACCCGAAAAAGCCATTTAAGAGCTCCAAATTTGAGTTTTTTAAAAAGCTGTATTTTGGCTGCCAAAAAAGTCATATCTATTAAAAAAATACTTTTTTTATTTCACATCCAAACATCAATTTTTCTTTTAAAAGGCTTTTGTGGTGGAGAAAAGTGCTTATTGACCTCCCGCAAGCCCAACCTAATAGGCAATAAGTCTTCTTATTTGATCATTTACCAAAACCTCTACCTTGCTTACACAAACCTGGGGAATTTTGTAATAGGAGGTGATAAAGCTTTAAAACATGGTCCTTCTATTACAACCTTAGGTTTTAAGGTATATCTTCCTTATCTCTGAACCTTATAAGTTAGGCTTTTTTAGGAATTTCTTCTGTTGTGCATTTTTTGGATTACCGAGTGGGAGTCCCCTTTGAAGCTAACACTATTAATGATAAACTAATTTGGAAAATTTTCAAGCATTATCCCATTTTAAAATGTAAAATCTTCAAGGCAACTGCTGCTAATACATGAGCTTACCACCTTTGGAGCCAGAAGAGCCTTCCAAATTTGGGTTCTTGTTCGGATTCTGCCATCCTCAAAGATACTTCTTCTGGCTAAAGATTACTTAATTTTTGACTTCTACCACTATCTTTTTCCATTACAGATTTTAGACTTCTAGATGTTGAAGGTAGAGAAGAAGGAAAGACTACTTCTCAAAAGAAAGCGACAACGACTGCAATCCTTATCGTCAAGAGAAAACTCAAAGAAAAGTCTTTGTCTGCTTCAAGCTTCAAGAAGGCCAAAATACCAGTTCCTAAGAGATTTGCTAAAAAAAGTCGACCCATTCGACAACTAAGCTACTTAGAGAAACTGAAATTATAAAACCTGTGATTGAAGACCTTATCGTTATAGATGAGACTTTTTTCACTCTTGAGAAGATTATGGAAGACATCAATGATGGTATCTTCCTTTTCCTCATTTCTATTACTTTTATTTCGACAAAATTGCTGTAGCGACCCCTGTGTTATACGAAAGTTGCTAATTAAACCCTGAGATATAAAATGTTACTCTATTAACCTTATGTTTTTAATTTTGCTGCAAAAAAAACCCTTAACCGTGTGTTGTTAAGGGGCTGTGAGTTAATAAAATTTCAACTCAGGGTTTGTTTTGCTAATATTTATATGTCAGGGTTTTTTTTAGCAACTTATGAATAACACAGGGTTATTAAGGCAATAAATTCCTTTTATTTCCTTCATGAATTCTTACATTTGATTTTTTTTTTCACAAATGACCCAGTATCATACCTTCTACCTCTTGCCCATTCCCATAAGTCAGAATCTAGAAGAGTAATAAATTCTTCTAAGCTAAAGATTACTAAAGTCACTATGTTAGAGGTAAAGTGGGAATTCCTTTCTTTACAAAAATATGTCAAAATCTTGGAAAATTCTCATACGTCTTATAAACAGGAGATGTTTTGATGATAGTGAAATCCTTAGAAGAAGTATTTGATCTAAGCTTCTTAGTTGTCTCTTCTAACACTCCCTCTAATACTGTGCCAATAGCTTGTTCTGAGGAGCTATTAAGATTTAAGGATTCTAACACACTATGGAATAAGAGCTTCAGTTCTTGACTGGAACTCACTGCAGTTCCATCCTAAACATATTTTCCTATATTAATTCTATAGCTTAGTCATTTTCTGTTGGAGGACTTCTGAGTGAAAGTGAAAAAGTTTTGTCTTCTTTCAGGAAGTCCTGCTATAACCAAGTTGTTCATTTTTAAAAAACTAAGCCTCTCAAAAGCGCTAAATGGAACTTTTGAGTGAAAGTGGAAAAGTTTTCTCTTTTTTCCAGAGGTCCTGCTATAACCAAGTTGTTTATTTTAAAAAACTAAGCCTCTCAAAAGTGCCAAATGGATTACGATGTGAAAGAGGCTATACCTCTTGGCATTAATTCACAAGTTGAAGAATGAATTCGACTCTTTAAATAATCATATTTCTGAGTAAGAGAGAGCAATTACATTGATTAAAGAAAAAAACATTTAAAGCAAAATGGCAAGCAGCTTAACCAGGAATTCAACGAGGACAAGTAGACAACTAAGGAGTTGGGAAGTCGATGATATTGTAAAAGGATGAAGTTGGCTCTAGAAGCAAAATGTTTAATAGGCTAAAGAGGATCAAGTCTTCTATATCAAATAATAGGGCGAGAACTGGAATTTTAAACTGGATCAACTTTAAACTTCTTCACCTTCTAGGAATAATTTGTTGACCATTAGTTGGCTTTATAAAATTTTATTTTATTGCTTGAATGTTTATTCTAGTTTTTCATTATTTAACCTGGAGAATTTTACTCATATTTCCTTATTCTTGACCTTTCCTAAAGAGTAGGTACATATATTTTCAAATACTTCCAATTAAAAAAAATTTATGATGCTCACATTCTAAACTAGATAAAAAATAGGCATTACCTTTTAAAACGCTATAAATTTGGAATGGCCATTCCAATTAGGGGACCACTTTCATCATTCTCTTTCTTTTGTTCTAGGCGGTAGAATCAACTTCTATGCTAGATCTTATTCTTCAAATTCCCGCCTATGAACTCTTTTGAAGTTCAATAACAAAACCCTTTTAAGCTAACTTTACATACTCTATCTCTATAAATGTAATCAGACATCAACTTCTTATCTTCTTGAATCGAGCATGAATATGTTACATTCTCACCACTTTTCTAAGTAACTATAAATAATTCAACTATACTGACTTTATGTCTAGTCTAAAAATTGAGTATAAAACAATCTCTCCATTTTAATCAACAAAATTATAAGATTACTGGGCAACAAAGTATATATACCAGAGAAAGTTATTCACGTTAATGAATTTAGTAATAGTCTAAGCTTGAAATTATTGAAATGTGCATAATTAGCCAACTATCTATAGTGAATGGTAAATTTAACAATTTGCCTAATGGTTGATTGGCCAACTTCACCAAAAAAAAATTAAATTCAAGAATTCTATAGCCACGACGATAAGGATTCTTGTGCTCAATATGCTCCAAATAAGGCTTATAAAATTTTAGACAACCAAGGTATACAATTCTTGAAGTTATAACCCTCTTTAGTGTAGTTACTTTCAACAATATCTCATATGATTTGAAAACACCATTAACCCTATTGAAGTTTTAACAATTTCTAATCACATATACGATTATTACATTATTTAAAACCACTGTAAACATTCAATTATTAAGTTTTAACTGTTTTAGATAATATCTTTAATATATATATATATATATATACACACACACATGATAATTACATTAATTAAAATCATTGTAACCATTTAATTATTTAGTTTTAACTATTTTAGATAATACCTCTAGTCAAATTATAAACACACACACACACACACACATATTTCAGTTTTTATATTTTAAAAATTATCTTTTATAATATTATTTAGTTATTTTACAATCACTTTGATTATATTTTATTAATTGATTATTTAAAATAATGAGATTATGATCTTTAAAAAAGGGTGAGTATATTTTCCCAATAAGATCAGTGGCCTAACCTCTAAACGAGCATAGTTTAATTATATAGTGTAAGTAAGAAACATAAATTTGCTAAACCTTTCCATATTTTTGGCCTTGTTTGATAGCCTCTAGCATAGGATATACAATCTTTCATTATTGAAGGCCATTATTAATTATGACATCTTATGAGCCACCACATCTTTATACCAAACGTATGTGCTCCACATACTCCCTTATAAACTTGTCTTATTACTATTAACGCTTCTAGCATCCTAGGACACCTTAAAAGAAGTCCATCACTACCTTGTTGAAATAAGACTCCTTCAACCAAAATAAAGTTATGTGCTTGTAGTTTAGTTATGAAAGGCAATTGCGTACTAGGGTTCATTAAAAAGTCATTGATTTCCTCTCTCTAATCTTGAGTAGCTTCTTTATTTATATTGAAAACTCTTAGGGAAATTCCTTTTTTATAGATAGATGGATAGTATTTTCATTACACAACAACACATTTATAAACCCATTCATCATATATTTTTAACCTAGATGCAATTTGAGAGAGTTCATTTGCCTTTCAATTTTCTACTCGAGGAATATATTGGAATTCTACTTCATCAATGGATTCTAATAATTGAATAGCAATGGCATAATAAGGTGAAAAAGTCAAACTTACGCCCTTATATTCTCCCTTCATATGCCATAATACCAACTGAGAATTTCCTATGATAAGAACTTATTTAACTCCAAGATCAACCAAAAGCTCCAATCCAATTATCAGGTCTTTATATTTAGCTTGATTATTAGTGCATAAGAAGTTCATCATAAGAGAAAGAAGAGTCTTTGTTTTCTTTGATTTAGTTATAATGATCCCAACACTAGTTGATTTCCCTATGCTAGAACCATTAAATTTTAGATCTTACGGTTTCTTTCATAAGTGAGTACTAAATGCCATATATGCTCTTAAACTTTTATCATCGGGAGGCTTATTAAAAAGTCAGCCAGCACCTAACCGTTTACAAACTTCTGAGGATAATATACCAAGTTAAAGTCTATAGAATTCATAAATTGTTTTTTAATGCTTCCCCATATGACTAGCTTATTCAACATATAATTCGTTAAGTAATTTTGCAAATCTACTTAAACTCCATTAAATAATACCTTAATTTTGAGCAAGCAAAATATAATGCCAAACATAGATTTATAATAGGAGCATACTTTCTTTTCTATTGGTGTGAGAATTCTGCTCATGTAATAAATAACTTACTTATGACCCACCTTATTATTTTGGGTTAGTATGCACTCAATAAATTCTTTATTGATAGAAAAATACAACTTTAAAGGTATTCCCTTTCGTGGTGGCATCACCACTAGAGGTTTAGTCAGGGATTCCTTGATCCTATCAAATATCATCTAATTCTTTTCTTCTCAACAAAATTCCTTATAATTTTTTAACTTTAAGAGGTCCAAGAATCCTTTCATTTCATCAGCCAGATTAGCAGTAATCCTCCTTATAAAATTCACCTGGCCTAAAAACCTCTAGGTTTCATCTTATTTTGAGGTGGTTTTGCTATAAGTATGTCTTTTGTTTTACTCCAAAAGTGCACTTTAGGGGACACTACAACAAAACAACACATTTAGCGTCGTTTAGGAAGTAGACGTCGTTAATGGTATGATGATTTAACGACGTCTGGAAAAACGTCAAGAAAAGATGGAATATTCTTCGACGTTGTATTAAGACGTCGAAGATAATGGAAGCGTTTAACGTCGTCTTGGTTGGAAGGCGTCAGAAAATATAATAAACGTCGTTGGGGAGAAATAGACGTCGACAAAGGGCAGCTCCACGTAATTAATTTCCCCTCCCCCCAATTTTCCAAACGAAAACCGAAGCCCCCCCTCGTTCTTTCTCTCATCTTCGTCGGTCTCCAGCGTTCCTAAATCATCCAACCTCGTCCCTCTCTCATCTTCGTGAGTCTCCCGCGCCTG
>JAOQMR010000004.1:8184539-8220555 GCA_027563865.1 Erythroxylum pelleterianum
ATTCCGAGCCTTTGATTTGCTTTTGTTTCCGCTCTTTCGTTTCATCTTCCGGTTTAGACCCGAATCATGTATAAGTAGGAGGATTTATGAAAATGGATTTTTAAGATGAATAAGATGAAAAAAAATTATACCGATTTTGGAATGTCTAAGGTTTCATGTGTACGTATGAGGGAATTTGTACAAATAGTTGGGTTTCAGAAACGGGATCCAACAAGCTGCAACACATAAGTTTTAAGGAAAATGACATCGTTTGTTTTTAATACAAATGACTTTGTTTTCCTTTGATTAAACACGTTGAAGCCAAAGCCGAAGCCTCTCAACAACGTTGTTTGTTGTTAAAAACAAACGATGTTGTTTTCCACTAATTGTAAACGTTGCAACTGAAGAACACAACGTCGTCATTTATGATGTCGTCATTTATAAAATCGTAGCCATTTGTTTTCATATTTATGATATTTTTTAATATCCCAATTTTTTTACAATATATTATTTATATAAAATACAATAGTTGTAACCAGTATAATGATTTATGAATACATAGATAATAGATAAATTTTCTCATATATTACTTAAGTAATATATTAGTCTATTTAAACTTAATTATGTATTTATTATATATAAATTTGGTTTTCTTATAAAAAATTATATTCTATATAATTTCGGAGCCAAAGGTCAAGTCAAATGATAATGGGCTACCATTTGCGAACAATTATCTGAATCATTGCCTAATAGTATATTTCTTTTGAATTAATAGAAAACAACATCGTTTTGCTTAGCAACAAATGATATTATTTTCTACCAAGTTATTAACATAAAAACGAAGCTTTCTTTGTTTTCGTGTTAGCAATCGTGTTTTCAAAGATGCTTCATCTCTTCTATGGTCGTCATCTCCTGTGTTGTGGTTGTCACTGACAAACGAGTGTTGTGTCCTATGTTGGTACTGTTTTTCATTTTTGTTTTCAAGAACTTTGATTTTGTTGTGCTTTGTTTTTCTACTATATTTTGGAGTTTATGTCGATTTTGTGTTCTTCTTATATTGTTCTAAAATTTGTTTTTGTTTCTATTTGGAAGATGGTCAATTGTCTTTCTTTGCTAGTCGTACATAGGTTGACTTTTTTTCCCACCTTCAATTCTGCTTTGAGGAAAGCCCACTAACTGTTTGATGAAAGGTTTGTGAGAGTATTTAACTTCTGGAAGGTTGATTTTTTCGCTTTTGAGGAATGGCCTTTTCTTTTTGTTAGTAGGATTTGTATGGTAAAGTTCCATTCAATTTTGGATCAGTTCATTCCACCCCTGAGAATGTATAGGATTTGATTACCAAAAAAATTTAATTAAACATAATGAATTTTATGCTAAGTTGACATTTCAGAATAAAACTATTAACATTAATTCATCGTGGAATGTTGACATGGTGACTAGTTTCCGATGATGGAAATGAGCTTCGCTGGGAGGAATGTGGCAAAATTTTCCCTAATGAAGAACAATTTGATGAACAACAAATCTCCTCATCAAAAACTAATGACCGGTTACCTTTAATAGTCGATTTCTTTTTCAAGGTTTTTAGTATCACCCGAGTTACCATTTTTACCACTTTTTCTTAATTATCTATATCTCATTTTCTATGACGAAGCTATCAAATGAAATTTTGATTGTATATACTATATGATGTGTAAAGCTTCCTCAAATCTTCAAGAGAACATGGATGAAAATGGAGTCGGTGGCAATGTCTCGATGGTCGACACAGGATTAGGAAAATCGGTTGTTTTAAATCAGTAGTCCATTCTAATTACTATATTTGTTCAATCAAGTATGCACAGGTTCGAATTTAGATTCGTTATATTGTTTGACTTAATTAGTTATTTAAGTTCTATACTGATTGCTTTTTAAGTAAAAGGTATCGTACAAGTGGCTTGTCTAATTCAGTGATCTATACTATATTTGGGTATTTGTTTACTATATCTTCTGCTAATTTAATTAAAGTCAAAAGGTTGTTGAAAGAGGATGTTAATAACCTAGCACTTGAGGGAAGATCTTTAACTGTTTCAATTGATGTCTTCGAACAAGCAAGAACCCTTCTTAGGAATCCAGACATAGAGAACTCTTTTACCTTTTCTATCAAGTCTCGTATCATTTGGAATTCAAGAAAATAATTATTTATTTTCCTTTTCGATTGAATTAGAGTGAAACTTCATTTATTATTTTGTTTGTAAGAATTGTTGAAACTTCTAATTAAAATTTTGTGCTACTTACCTTATATCATTATATTATGATGCGGACCATATTTTTTATTATTTTATTGGTAATAAATATTAATGATTACGAATAGTAATCAATTTAAATTTATTATATTTTGATCTTATTAATATTAAAATTTTAGGTATGTTTATTTTTTATTTTCAAATAATATTTAATTTTCAAAATTTTAATTACCTGTTATATGTTTTTTAACAATATGTTTAAAACTTTGAAATCATTTTCCAATTTTTAGATGCTCCATTCTATTTATTAAATATTTGTATGAACAAAGGTGTAGTATTATGTATAATAGGTATCATAATCAGCAATTATTTGTGTATAAATTCATAAATTTATACAAATTTATAAAGTTTGAATGCATTAGCTATTTAAAGAAATGTATGAATAAGGAAAATAAAAATAAGAAAATTATATAAATATCAATTATAATAACCTTAGTGTTATTATCCACGCTAACCATTAAAAATTTTTCTTTTTAACATTACTAATTTTAAGAATATTATCACACAAAAATTCCTCAAAATTCTCCTAAGAAATCCATAAGATTTAAAATCTTTAATATCAATTTTTGGTAACGATTTCTAGCTTTTAGCCATGATTATGAGAATCGTCGCCAAAGGCTCAACATTTGGTGACAAAATTGTTAAACCGTTGCAAAAGGTCGCACTTTTTGCGACTATTCACATAAATCATCACAAAAGGCATTCCTTAAGCGACAATTTTGTAAAACATCGCGAAAAGCTATCCTTTTGGTGACGAATTTGGAAATCATTGCCAAAGCTAACTTTTAGCGATAATTTTCAAATCGTCGGCAAAAAACATAGTTAAAAGACAGTTTTATTATATTGTCATTAGCTATTTAAACAAATTTATAAAGAAGACAAAAAAATGAAAATTCATATAAATGTCAATTACAATTAACAATCAAAATTTATCTTTTTAACATTAATAATTGTAAGAATACTTTCACATAAAATTTCCCCTAAGAAATCATAAAATTTAAAGTCTTTATATCAACTTTTGGTAATGATTTCTAAATTCGTCAACAAAAGTTTAACTTCTAGTGACGATTACGGGAATCATTACCAAAAGCTCAACATTTGACAACGAAATTGTTAAACCATCAAAAAAAAGTCACGTCTTTTGCGACGATTTACATATAGTGACGATTTGGTATAACGTCGTGAAAAGTTAGACCTTTGGCGATAAATTTGGAAATCGTCACGAAAAGTTAACTTTTAGCGATGATTTAAAAATTGTCGGTAAATAAAAACATAACTAAAAGTGAATTTTGATGTAAAAATAACAATTTTAATTGGACACGATCAAATACTGATAAACAAGTGCGAGCTGATTTCACATGAGAAAAGCCCCACTCCACTAGTTGATTTGACCTCCTTCTATTTTTCGTCTCTGCACCATGCCCTGGAAGGGCCGGAAAACTCCTCCAGCCACATCCAAAAACCTTCCTTCTGCTTCAGCCCCTGTCAATGCCGCCTCCCCTGCCACCACCGGCGGAGGTACCCCTGCCAGAATAGTAACCAGTTTCTCCTCCAGTGACTTTCCCCCACTACTTTCCACACCTATCAACTCGTCTTCTCCTGCTCTTCCCAACCCTCTGCTCGGTTCGGCCATCCGACCACGCCACAGCCCGGAACTCTAGCTCGAATTCGTCGGTGGTGCCTCTCCAGCTACCGCCAGCGTCTACCTACCCCAAACACCCTCCCAATCCTTTCCAACAGCCTCCAAATCCCCTGCTCTTCTTAACCCACCCATGGATCTCGCCCACCCCCCAGCCACTTCCCCCCAATCTACACCCGTCGGTTTTCCAACCCACGCCATCCTTCATCCTCACCAACAACCACCATTACCACCTCATCCCACTCAACATTCAACACTACAGGTCCTTACCTCACCTAACGCTCCCGTCCCTGGAGTCTATGGAGCTGCGACGGTCACCGGTGGCAAGATCTCTTCTCCACCGATGGCGCCCGTTGCTGGCAACGCTGGAGGATCTTCGGCCTCCCTCCCATCCCCTGTCCTTGGAGAATGCCCCCTTGAGCAGTCAAGTCGCAGCCACTCAACACCGGCGCCCTTGTCCACGACGGCGGAGTTGTAGCCTCCACTGTTGGCGTCTCCTCCCTCGGCCACAGCTACACCGTCGACGCTGCAGATGGTTGGAGCTTCCAATGGGCTACACATGAAGGCTTCAAATGGGCTGAACATGAAGGCTTCAAATGGGCTCAACCCACAAGCCCATGGAGGAACCTAACCTACTTCAACTATTGGCCCAATTTCTCTTGCAGGAGGCCCTCTTCCTGGGTTGAAGCTACAAGCCCAATCCACCTTTGATGGGCTGCAGGGACAGCCCCCACCTCCAGGCCCGGCAGCAATTGGAGGAGCTCTTGGACCTTTGCAAGCCCAACAACCCCACCCAAAAGTACAAGGAGGAGGTACTTTTAATTTCAAGAATGCCCTCTTGAGCAGTTCTTTACATGCTCCTGTTCCTAGTATGCATGCTAAATCTAGGAAGAACACTGGTAAGAAACCTTCTGACTTCTCCTGGGCGGAGAGAGTCAGTATACTCACGAATTCCAACACTGGCTTCCGCTTCCCAATTATGACGGGACTGCCTCCGACGGATTTGTTTGACCTTCCAAATGACTGTATCGATGAGAGTTTGCACCAGTGGACTCGTTGCTTAGTCGGCTTTTTCCTGGGGCATAACATGCCCTTCCCAGTCATGCGGACTCTCTCTAAGCGTACTTGGCAGACCCTCGGCCTTGAGGATGTTGTCTCCATGGGCACGGGTTTCTTTTTGTTCCATTTTCAGTCTGAGGAGCTCTCACAGGCTGTCCTCGAGCCGGGCTCGTGGCTTTTTGGCGAAAAAGCCATAGTGCTTCAACAGTGGAGCCTGTATTTTGCGTACGATAAATCCCACGTATCCCGCATCCCTGTTTGGGTTCAATTATATGGGTTGCCATTCCCTTTATGGAATGAGCGTAGTCTTGGCCTCATCGGCCACCGGCTCGGGCAGCCTCTTCTCGCTAACAGGCATACCTCTGCCCGCACTCGTCTCGCTTTTGCTAGGCTATGTGTGGAGATTTCTGCTAATTCTGAGCCGGTCCACGAGATTGCTTTTCGCTGTAAGTTGAGCCCGTCGCCGATTCGCCTTCGAGTGGAGTACGAGTGGACACCTCGGCGATACTCCACGTGCCATATTTTTGGACACTCCTGTGCCCCTCCTGCACATCCAGTTCCCCATTGGGCCCCGAGCTACCTGCTTCACCAGTGCCTAGGGAGGTGGTCCCGACCTCTCCGGCCCCCTAGCCCGTAGCTGAACCCCTTCCGGTCGCACCTCCGATGGTTGACACAGTTCAGCTTCCAGCTTCACCTACCGCTTCACCAGTGCCTTACGAGGGGATACCGGCCCCCACGGCTCCCCAGCCCGTTGCTGCCCCCCTTTCGATAGCACCTCTGGTTGTTGACCCGGTTCAGCGTCCATCTTCACCTATCGCTTCCCCAGTCGCCAGGGCTGTGATTTAGGCCCCTATTCCCGATGGTCCGAGCTCATCAGCTGCTCCTGCCACCGCGATCACAGTTCGGCCCCTCCAACTCCATGTCGACCTGAGCCTACACAGGGGTGCCTTAGTCCGCATCGGACGCCTAGTCCAGCCGTTTCTACAGCAATGCGGTCCCCCCTAGCAGGATGTCTTATCTCCTCGGTACTAAGGCCTCCGTTCCCAGTAGCAACCTTGACTCTTGGTTTGATTGCCACTTCGGCAAGTTTTCAATTGGTGACTCACCTCTCCCTATTCGGGGGTTAACAGGCGCTGGTGTGAGTGAGGGGTCTCCCCCCTCTCTTTGATCTTTGCCATTTTCCTTTATATTCCATTTCCTTTTATAAGAAGCTGGAATATTAGGGGCCTTAACGGTCCTCACACTCAGCGAGCAGTTAGAGATTGGATTCGGCTTCACGATCTGGGCTTGGTTGGCCTCTTGGAGACCAAGGTAGCTTCCCCCTCCTTAGCAGGTGTAGTTTCGGCTACTTGTCGGGGATGGGACTATTTGAGTAATGTGACGGATCAGGTAGCATGTCGCATTCTGATATGTTGGGACCCCAATTTGTTTGCGGTACAACATTTGGCATCCACTCCTCAGGGTATCAGTTGTGAGGTGACTCGACGGTGCGAGGGTTCTGTTTTTGGCCTTACAGTAGTCTATGGCTTCACGGCTTCGGGTACTAGGCGAGAGCTTTGAGACTTCCTCCGGGGTCAGGCCGGCCATTTTCTTTCTATGCCATGGCTGGTGTTGGGCGATTTTAATTCCATTCTGAGTCATTCAGACAGAGTCGGCGGAGATATTGGGTGGTATCGACATATGGATGAGCTTGGGGAGTGTTTAGGCGATGCTGAGTTGCTCCAACTACCTTACCAGGGTCTGCGATATACTTGGCATAATGGTCGGGAGGGACAGGATTCCATTCTCCGGTGTTTGGATTGGAGTTATGGTAACTCTGCATGGTTCACCTATTGGCCTAGTACATTCACCGAGGTCCTGCCCCGTGATATTTCCGACCACAGCTCTTTAGTGGTTCACTTTGGTTCCCTGCGACATCGTCTTCCCACTCCTTTCAAGTTTCTTAACTGTTGGGCTGCTCATCCCCATTTTTTTGAACTTGTTAGGAGGGTTTGGATTACACCAGTGCGAGGTGACCCGCTGTTCTGCTTGACTCACAGGTTAGGTCTGCTCAAGAGAGAGCTGAAGTCCTTCCATTTCCGAGACTACAGCCATATTTCCAGCAGGGTTAAAGAGGCACAGACCCAGTGGGCCTCCGCTCAGGCAACCCTTGATGCTTCCCCGCACTCGCCAGCTCTTGGTCTTCTTGAGCGTCACCTCGCTCGGCAGTACTATCGCCTGCTGCAGGATGAGGAGTCCTTCTATCGCCAGCGATCCAGGATTCAGTGGCTTGCTCTGGGGGACCAGAACACTAGATTTTTCCACAGATCCTTGCTCCATCGCCAGGTCCACGGTCGCGTACTTGGATTGGAGGATAGGCCTGGCATGTTTATCACAGATCAGGGGGCTTTGGGGCAGATGGCGGTCGATTATTTTCAGGGCATTCTCTGCTCTCCCCCCCCACCTCCTTCAACTGATGTTACTCGTTTCTTCGCTCGCCGTATCCCAGAGGCTATGGTTCCGCCACTGGTGGCTCCAGTTTCGGATGAGGAGATCCGCCACGCCTTATTTTCCATTTCGGAGGATAAGGCTCCAGGACCTGATGGTTATACCTCATTCTTCTTTCGGCAGTGTTGGGATATTATCGGAGCAGACTTCAGAGCTGCGGTGCGGTATTTCTTCTCTACCTCGGCTATGCCTCGTTGGGTGAACTCTACTCGCCTTACTTTGGTTCCCAAGGTGGAGAGTCCGCAGACTTTGAGTGACTTTAGGCCGATCTCTTGCTGCAATGTCCTTTACAAGTGTATCTCAAAGATCATTGCCAATCGGTTTAAAGTTGTTTTACCAGAGGTGATTGGGAGAGCTCAGATGGCGTTTGTCCCAGGCAGGCAGATTGAAGATGCAATTTTTCTTACCCAGGAGTTGATGCACGATTATTACCTCGATCGCTCGCCACCACGGTATGCTATCAAGGTTGATATTCATAAGGCTTTTGACACAGTCAACTGGGAGTTCATCTTACTGGGATTGAGGACCATCGGCGTTCCTGATAGCATGATCAGATGGATTGAGGTATGTCTCCGTTCTGCACATTTTTCAGTCGCTCTTAATGGCTCACTTCATGGTTATTTTGCTGTCACACGGGGGGTGCGACAGGGGGATCCTCTCTCTCCTTATCTGTTTGTACTGGCGATGGAGGGGCTCGATGGGATACTGCGAGAGGTTACAGCATCTCCGGGTTATGGCCATCATTGGAGGTGTAGGCAGCTTTCCCACACCCATCTCTGTTTTGCGGATGATCTGATGATCTTCAGTCGAGCAGATTCGGATTCTCTTGAGATCATTCGGTGGGCTTTGACAGTTTTTGAGGGGGTTTCTGGGTTAGCCATGAACTCGGATAAAAGTCGAGTCTTCTTTTCAGGGGTTCCTGCGACGGAGGTTTCCTCTCTACAGAGTATCCTCGGGATTCAGATTGGTGCCCTCCCAATTCGTTACTTGGGTGTCCCACTTATCACTACACGGCTGAGGCATGCGGATTGTCTCCCTTTGGTTGAGAGGATACTTTCTCGGATTAGATTATGGACTTCAGCCTCTCTTACCTATGCGGGTAGGCTGCAGCTTATTCACTTGGTACTATTCTCTATACAGGTCTACTGGTCGGGTATGTTTCTACTGCCTGCTAGTATCACTCGTCGCATTGAGAGTATTCTGTCAGCTTTCCTCTAGAGAGGTACTTCCTTGTCCCACACTGGGGCAAAGGTAGCATGGGCATCACTCTGTTTTCCACGACAGGAGGGTGGCCTTGGCATTAAGCAGATTTGAGACTAGAATAGGGCGGCCACGCTTAAGTATGTGTGGCGACTATTCACAGACAGATCTTCTATATGGACTCAGTGGGTACACACAGTGTTGTTACGGGGTAGATCCTTTTGGCATATTCGAGTTCCGTCACGCCCTTTCTGGGTTTGGCGGAAGATCCAGTTGAGCCGAGAGTGGTGCCGAGGCCTCATTGTAGCTTGTATTGGGGATGGGAGAGATACTTCCCTTTGGCAGGATTATTGGTTACCAGACCAGGGCCCCCTCTGTGTTCGTTTCTCCTTCCGTGATCTTTCATCCATTGGGCTCTCTTAGGATGCCTGGGTCTCAGAGATTATTTGTGATGGAGAGTGGGTTTTTCCGGAGGGGAGTGCTGAGCTTCAGCAGATATGGGACTCAGTCCGCTTTCGCTCGCAGCCTCAGTCCGATAGTTAGGTTTGGAGAGGTCACCCATCAGGAGTCTTCTCTGTCGACCTGGCACCTTCTTCGCGCCCGTCGCCCAGTGGACCCGATTCACCATTTGTTGTGGTTCCCCGGGCACATCCCACGCCACTCATTCATCCTCTGGTTGGCATCCCAGGAGCAATTCCGGACCATGGATAGGCTCCAATTCTTCGGCGTCCTGACCGCTTCGACCTGTGTACTGTGTGGTACTTATACGGAGACCCATGATCACCTCTTCTTTCAGTGCCGCTTTTCTGCCGCGATCTGGGGTTCCCTTTCGCCGAATACCCACACTGCTTGGCCTTCGACCTCTTGGGCTTCCCTTCTTCAGTGGGCTTGCGCTCATCTCTGCCGGCGCAAGGTTTATCGCCACCTCATTTCACGGTTAGTCCTCTCAGCCACTGTCTACTTTCTTTGGTATGAGAGGAATAACCGCATCTTCAGTCGACGACACCGGTCTCCCCCCGACCTCATTGAGGACATCACTGAGCTTATCCGTTCCCGGCTTCTCGGCCTTGAGATTCGTCTTCAGATTCCTGTTCTTCAGCGGCATATCTGGAGGCTTCCTACCTAGTTCTCTTGTTTTATTTTTGTAAGCCGTATTTGGCTTTGTTTCTGTTTTGAGAGCCGCATGTGGTTTTTATTTTGAACGTCGTTTGTGGCTTATTTGTTTTCTATGTTGACAGCCGCCTGTGACTTTTTGTTTACTTTTGTACATAAAACCACCTTTTTACTTAATATATATATGTTACAATTTACAAACAAAAAAAAAAGTGCGAGCTGATATATATTTGACACATTCCAAAATTTGATTTATGATCCGAAATTCTCACATCCAAATCCGCAAGTTCCTAGTGCCCCTTGTGCTGAATGATGCTTGATCGGCATGGAAGCAGTATAAATCATTGGTTCACTAGATTATTTGGAACAATTTGTCCAAAACTCCGAATGTTGTTGGACTTGAAGTCTAGGTCCTAAAGCTCGAAAATGATACGCATATAAACTTTCAACTCAAGGACAGATCCTGAACTAAGGTTTCGAAGTCCAGTTGCTTAGCTTCGTTATTTTCTATATTAGAAAAGGTAGGCATGTTGGCCCAATAAAGCAGGCTTGGGTTTCTCATAACATGAACCTAATTTGTAAGTATTACTTAATAAGAGCATCCTAATCTTTTCTTAATTATCCGCATGTGATGGCACATTGTCAAATGTATGCTTACATGTAATTTGGATGAGCAATAGTCAAAAAACTGGAAAAAGCATAGAAAACTAAAGCGATGGCTGCCAAGATTATTTTAGGTATTTTTATTTTTTTAATTTTAGATATTTTGAGTTTATTTTTCTTTCAAATAAAAAAAAAATATGTTTGAATGTTAATGTCTAATAATTATAAACTATAAACTCATACCAATAGATTTTGTTAAAATTAAAAATTAAAAATTAAAAATATCGGTGAAAACAATGAGCAAAGTTGTGGACATTGTTTTGTTCACGACGATTCTGCGGCGGCTCTTAGAGATTATGGAAGGCCGTTGCGCGTTCAATCCGACGGTGCAAGAAGAAGTCTTCCAATCAATCAACCGTACCACGATCTTATTCTTACCCCACGTGTCATTAACATACAATATTTTCTCCATTCATTCTTCATCTATAATCTATTCTACATTCCAATTCCACTTATATTTCTAACCCACCCACAGACTCTTCAAATGTAACTAAGGAGAACGTACGGATAGGGTTGTATTATATATATAAGCAGCTCATATTACGCGTGAGTTTACCAGAAATAGCTTTTCTGTAAAGATAAGGTTGCAAATGTAGAACTTCAAATAAAGTGTCGGTGACGGGGAAGACGATGATATAAGCAGTCTTGCTTTAACGTTGATTTTTCCCCGAAGAAAAAAAATAAACTTACCCGTAACAAAATTTTACGTGTATTTATATGATTATTCTTCTCATCACCGAAAGAAAAAAAGTTGAGCTTAGCGTGAGCTTTGTGATGGACAGCAAAACGGTCAACTGTCACAACTCACAACCCTAGATTTGTTACAGTGAAATGAGCCTATATTTTTATAATAACTAAATTATAATTAGAAGTTTGAATTTTCTGTCTAATATTATGATGTTTTATTATGTCCAATAAATTTAAGTCATTTATTTACGTGAGTTATACATGAGTCTGTATGGATCCCGCAAAATAAATGATTAAGATTCATAAAACAGAGTAATATTGGACAGAAAATCTGAACCCTACAATAAGGGCGTCTAATCCATTCCATCAAAATATTCACTTTTAAATTCTTGTGATGTATATAATATTAAAAGGAGAAGCTTAGCGCCACGTTGGCGTATGGACATTTATCATGCATTTTTAATTACGTGTTCAAACTTTAATAAAACTTACATTTTTCTGTAAACAATTGGAAGATATAAATACTCCTTTTGCATATTTTTTAATTTTTCAAAATATGTGAAAACAAAAAAGGAAAATTAGACACAAATCCTAGGAAGTTGGTGGAAAAAGACCAAAAGGTCCAATGAAGGGCGAGGGGAGAACAGGCAGAAAGCGAGTACCTTTTAGTAATTTTATGAGTTGAAAGACCCATCCACTTTCATTAAATAAATATAAATCGAACCGAATAACAAATATTATTAACAGTCTCTCTTTTGAGTTGTTATTCGTTCGTCTCCTGAGTCCTGTCTGCCTTGGCCTCCCTGCTAGTCCTCGTCAATTTAACCCATCGTGTCCATGAAACTTCTGCTCTCTGTTTCCAGTTCAAAGTAAGCATCTTGTTTGCCTTATATCTTCCATTTTCTTTCACGTATTCTCTCTTCTGTTTCGTTTTTTCTTTTATCAGTTTATTCCTATATTGTTACTTTCACCAAAAAAAAAAAAAAAGGAAGAGGTTTATATAAAGAAGTTGACAATCGATGGGTAATAGACGCGTCGTGAGGAACACAAATTTTTGCAGATTCTGTCTTCTACGTGGGTTTTAACGTCAAGTATTTCGGCGGAGGTTTGTAAATATATATATTTCTTTTGATTCATTAACTCTTTTTGAACTTTCTTTGTCAAGTTTTTTTTTTCGTTAAGGTTTTGTCCACTGTATTTCCTACTGTTAAGAACAATCGTTTTCTATTTTTTATTTTTAGTTCTTGACTATAATGGGGTCTCTGAGAATTGTTGCTCAGCAATGGAAAGTTCGTTTCTTCCGCTTAATGCTGATTCCGTGGATGTGATTTTATGGTGCTTTCCATACCAAGCGTTGCATAACTTTTGGGTTCGTTTGATTTCCATTCTCTTACTTGGTCGTATGATGTTAATCGATAAATAATCACGTATTTTACCTACGTTTCTCTGTATTGGGCGTTGATGGCGATACTGACGATGAGTTTCTTACTTTTCCTTCCTTTTTTTTCTTATTCTTCTCTGGATTGCATTTTTCTGGATATGCATTTTGGTCCTTGTTTTGCGGACAATGTCAGATAAGATGGACGTTTATCATCAGTTAAACATTTCAGTATCTTTCTTAATTATGCTTAACTGAGAACTTCATTGTTTCCTACATGTTTTGAATCGATAATTATTATGAAACGTACAAAATGAGTCGACTGGACTTGTGCGTAAACTCATTTGCCTTGGATGCTAAGCTGTACTAATTGCAGTTTACTTTCTTTTGTATCGGCTTCATAACTTGATTTATGCTCAAAAAGTTTCGGGTGCTTGTTAATGAAAGAAATTTTAGTCGTCTATGTCATGCCAGCAGTAAATAGCAAGGGATTGTTACTTGTTTCTTCTCTTCTTTCATGATTGTTTATTTTATTTGTATTATGTTATATGTAATAACTCTGTTATGCCCATAATGATATCTATATCCACTATTAATTCCCTTCATGCTAACCAAGCAGAAGTAGTACTTTTGCCATTAGTCCTAGCAGGATAATCCGTCTCTTATTTCCTGTTTATATGGAGCAATAGAAAAAATATCATCAGTTAAACTAAATATTTTATTCTTAAGGAGTGCACTAAATGTGTTTTATTTAGTCATTTATACATACGGTGTTCTTATTAAGGCATTCATTGATTCCTTTTGAGGCAATCCTTTTAAATTTTCAATAATTTTCTGTTTAGTTCATATATAATAAAAAGGCTGTAAATTTTCAAGGTTATGGTTATCTTTTGCCTGGAAGTTTCATGGTTAATATACTATTTTTATTCCGATGTTCAATCAGGTACTACTCCCTCTGCTAAGTTTACGTTTAACCCAGTGGCTTCCACTTCACCTGATAAGGTGGAAGAAGGCATACACTCTAAGGTGGTGAATAATGTTATGTTCAAAGGAAAAATAATCCTACTCATCCTGATTCCCTGAGTTCAATCCTACTGCATTTTTCATCAGACTGTGTTTGGATAGCAACATGGAAGACATTCAAGATGGAAACACGGAGCAATCGCTTTCTCCAACTTCTTCTGACATGGGAGATACTGGAGACACACAGGTGGTTCCTCGTGTTGGAGATCAATACCAAGCAAATGTCCCTTGCCTTATTACAGAATATGATCCCCTACAGCTTAAAAATATGCCAGGAAACTCAATAGTGACGTTTGACACTCACTGCTCTTTTGTGCTGGGATTACCTATTCCCCTTATGTGGTTAAAAGCTGAAATAAAAAACATCAATGGGACTGTTGAATCTGTGAACAGTGAAGAGAGCCAGGTTATTTCCAAAAATGAATGCCAGGAATTTGAAATTCAACCTGTGGCTTTATCATTAAACCGTGGAAATTATTTAGAGGATTCAAATCGTCAACTGGGAGCTGCAAGCACTAAGATGAAGGTTGACTTGATCTTCTCTGAAAAACCTGAAAGTAAAATTAATAAAGTAGATGGTGAATCCTGTCCTTTTCCTGGTGTTGCAAGTGGATTTTGGACAGATCTTGAACGAGATAGTTTTCTCCTTGGATTGTTCATCTTTGGAAAGAATCTTATATCAGTGAAGAGATTTGTTAAGAGTAAAGGAATGGGTGACATTCTGGCCTTCTATTATGGTCGTTTCTACCGATCTGATGAATATCGTAGATGGTCAGAGTGTCGGAAGCTAAGGACCAGACGTAACGTACAGGGACAGAAGATATTTACAGGGTGGAGGCAACAGGAGTTATTATCACGTTTACTCTCTCATGTTTCACAAGAATGTCACCATATTTTACTGGAGGTATGACACATCAATGATGCTGTTGTTACAGGAACAGTTTACATAATTGCTAAAATCAGAAAACTGATATATAACAGGATTATCCATATCTCATGTACATGATGCAACTATTCTTGGTTGTATAGACAACCTTTGTCCTTTCTAATGCAAGTACACTTTGTTATCCTCTACCTCTACTTGCCAAGATTACAAATGTCTACAGTCAGTGTTCTCTGATGGTTCCTTTCATAATCTTAACGAAGTTACGACTCTAAATGATACTAATTTGAAAATAAAATGCTCTAATTTGATGTTTAGAGGATTGTACCTGAACAAAGGATAAAGCCTGCTAGGCCTTAAAACTTTTTTCTTGCTCCTAAAACCACAATGTCTATGTGCATGTTTGTTCATTTTTCATTTTATCTTGTAATGATCTTGTTTAGGAGTTTGTAAGAGTTTAGGTAAAGCCTATGGGTATAGTGCTTATTACTAATAATTTTTGTTGCTTACATCTCTTGAACTCACAAAGATCCACTAAGCTTCCTAGTTCGCGTGCTTATGATGCATGGGAGTCCTATATGTCATGATTTTGGTATCGGATTATTTCCATTTTTGCAAGAGTTAAGACCTCAACAGATTGAAACAAACTTTGAAATAATTTGGATTATTAAGGTCTTTGGTATTCCTTTCCCTAAGTCTCCCCCCTTTCTTCACATGTCTAATGTTGAACAAACCAGTCGCTCTTTCTTCCTTTTCCTGCGGTCTCATTCTCATCATCTATCTTAGGCAGTAAAATGGAATCGTGTTCATTCTGAGAATTTGATATGATTTGAACATCCCTCTAAACTATTATTCTTTCTTTGTAGAGGAGTTTACATCCCCCTAAACTATGATACTTTCTTTGTAGAGAAAGTTTATTTTTTTTAATTTCATGTATTTCTGTATTCAATTTACTATGTTCTGTATAACAGAGCTTTGTGAGGATTTAGTCAAATATTGGTTCATGCATGACAGCGGCCTAGGTTGTTTATTAGGCTTTGTAAGTGATTGGTCTAGTGCCAGCCTTGTTGGTTCTTGGGATTTGTAGGCTAGTCTCTCATTGTGTGAGGATGATGAAAATTTTTCTTTAAATGGGGAGCTTGGAAACCTTAAAATTTAACCAGTCATTTATTCTCTTTTGCGAAGTTTTGCCTGCAAGGTGTCATATATTAAAATGTATTCAGTTTTCTTCATCCTTAATATTCATACTTGATTCTTGATTCTGCTGATAGTGGTTTTCTACTAGTAGAGTTGATAAGACAGACTAGATATTTGCCATATTCTCTTTGTAAAATAACTATATCATCGTTTCCCTAAGCTTATGTTTCTTTCTGCATTTTTCACTCGCTAATCTCGTGTTAACATAATGAGGTTTTTCTTTTTCCTGCAAAAATGTCATAAGAATCATTACAATTGTTCTCTTTGGAATTTTGGAGGTATGTTTTAGCAATTGGCATTGTAGGTTTTATGGTTGCAACCTGCAACTTTTCTATTCTGCCATTGGTAATAACAATTATCATGTCCTTACATGCTTGAAACCTTGTGTACTACAGGTTTTCAGGTTATATGGAGAGGGGAAAATTGCATTTGAAGAATATATTTTTGCGCTTACGCATGCAGTTGGCATCAATGTGATTGTGGAAGCCATAGGAATTGGAAAAGGGAAGCAAGATCTCACCAGTGTTGCCATGGAGCCAAAATCCAATCATGTTATTTCTGCCCGTCATGAAATACCTATTGGCAAAGCTTGCTCATCTCTTACATCTGCAGACATTATTAAATTTTTGACAGGGGATTTTAGGTTAAGTAAGGCCAGATCTAGTGATCTCTTCTGGGAAGCTGTTTGGCCTCGACTTTTAGCAAGAGGATGGCACTCTGAGCAGCCTAAAGATCAAGTCATTTCTGGTTCCAACTCCAAGTATTCCTTGGTTTTTCTTGTTCCTGGAGTTAAAAAATTTTCTAGAAGGAGATTGGTGAAGGGAAAGCACTACTTTGATTCAGTTAGTGATGTTTTGAATAAAGTGGCTTCAGATCCAGGACTTCTTGAGCTTCAAGTTGAATCTGCAAAAGGTGATCATAATAAGGATGAATATAGATGGGACCCACCTTCAAAAGAAAATCAAGATTGCTTGTCAAATAAGCGTCATTGTTACCTTCATCCAAGAAACTTGAATTGTGATCGCAATGTCCAGAAGTTTACAATTATAGACACCAGTTTGGCTTATGGAACCGAACAACCGAAGGTGAGAGAGCTGAGAAGTTTACCTGTTGGAGGTGCTGGTGCATCTTCTTTTTCTAGTATTTCAAGTGAATCAGAACAAGACACATCTGAAGAGTCGGAGGAGGAAGCAATTGAAATGAAAACACAAAATCCTGTAGAGAACGAGATTGATAGAAAAGCTGTATGTGATTCATCAGATTGTGTAAACAGCATTAGAAATAGCAGTACATGCGATTCCTTAGATCCAACCACTGCAGCAGCTGAAAATCACGAAATTGACAGTTTGTGTCTACTGAATGACAAGCAGCCAAGGGAGACTATGGAGTACCAATTCAGCTGGAAGTTTAAGCCTGACCCCCCTAAGTATTTGGTCCCACTCAGAAAGCAATTGAGTTACATCGGTTGCAATATTGAACAGTCAAACAGCACAAATAAAAACGTTTCTTCAGAGACAAAGCTAAATGAAGATGAATCTCACTGCACATCAAATTCCCATACATACGAGGACATAATATGTCCAGCTCAAAATTCGTCATCTGCTACCTCATTGGCTAAAGGCAGTCCAGATAGGGATTGTGAAGCAGTTGTTGGTGAGGATTGCCGAGGTAGTGGAGTGCATACAGAAAAGCCTCAATCACCAAAATTGATTGACTTAAATGTTCCTCATGTTTCATCAGATTTTGAAGATGAGCCTATAATGAAAGAAATGATTCAAAACAATGACAGTTTGCATGAAAATGAGACATGCTTGCCATCCAAAATGAACTGCCAATCTGACCCTGACTTGATGAAGTTATCTGACACTATGGCTGCTCCATGGCATCCACCCGTTTTGAATAGCCGGAGGCAGAGTACCAGGAACCGGCCATTGACTACAAAAGCATTGGAAGCTATGGAATTAGGATTTTTCAATACAAAGAAGAGAAAATGTGGCAACTCACTGGCAAATAACAAAATGTCTCTGTCTTCTAGACGAGTTCGTGGAAGAAATGCTTCCGGAGGAAATGCTAATGACGATGTTCAGAACAATGCCGAAGACTCGGGAGGTGGGGAGGTTTTGGATGGCTCCTATAATAACACCGACATAGTTGATGAGTCTTTGGTTTAACGGATGCTGGAGAGTCAATATGGACACCCAAAAGTTGAATTGCATCATATTGTTTCTTGCGTTCTGTCATTAGCTTGTAGACGTTTGGACGTCTAACTTCCTCCTAGCCATACTAGAAGATCACCGCAATCCCCTCTTCGGTTATCCAAATCAGTACAAAATTGAAGAAAAAGATGGCTGGTGAAAAATTCTGTAGCCACACTATGGTCAGTGTGAGAAACAAACGTGAGATGAAGCCTACTGGATGATGGAGAAACCCAGGCGCTTTCCAACCGAGCTTAACAAGTGCAGATGTCTGTCATTGGAGGCTTCACTTAGTAGCTTCACTGAAGAAGATTGTGTTTCGTATAAAATATGATAGCCGTTTGTATTATTTTGATGTAAATGAATATTGTTCAACATCTATGATTCTTGAAACTGGAGATGTAATAAACATGCGATTCATATGTTGTCCGTGAAATGTATGGCAGAAAGCAGTTCAACAGTTTAAACGCACGTAACATAGATATGAAATAAATGTTGTTCAAGGTATTAGATGTGTTAAATCTGCCGGTTGATTAGCAGAAAGAATTAATGAAATTTATATACAAGAATAAGTCAGTAATATTTTTTTTTTAACGTTTCCTCCAAAATAAAAAATTACAAAAAAAAGAACATAGCATAGAACCAAGCTTAAATTACAAAAATAAAATAGATATAGAATACTTTAATAATATAAACCAAAAAATATAAATAGAGTAGATAATTACAATAGATAATTTTATGATATATTTTATATATTCAAAATATAATAATTTTAACAATTTTTATTAGAATGAAATACTACTTGTCACACTTCTTCAAAACTTAAAAGCAATGCTAATGAGATCTAACAACAATTGGCCAAACTCATTATATTAGGTTCTTTTCTTTTCTTTTTTAATTATTGTTTTGGTATATAATTAAAAGTTTATTTGTTTTTATTATGACTTAGCTTTGCCATTAATTTAGTATAACCTGTTCATCCTCTATTTTAGCATCAAGTTGAAATCTTGGCGGCACGATGAGTGTTTTAAGTTCATGATAGTCCGCAAACAAAACCATATGCTCTCCAAAACACCAAAAAGCTCTTTGTCATGCAGATTCTTTCTGGAATCTCTTAAAACATAATCCTTCAATGGACCGTGAGTTCACTCCCTGCGTCAAAGATGGTGGATCTAATCACTTTCACATCAGTACGGAATTGGCAGATGGGTTCAGACTTCAGACCAAATTATATGATCCCGTTCTAAAAAGTTGCAGGTTTTGTTTAACTAAAAGATAGCTGATGTTGCCAACTTTTTTAATACATATATATGTAAGTATTTTGATACATATGCAAGAAGTATTGGAACTTCTGGTCACCGTTCTTTTATCTCCGGATTTAAGTATCCTGCTTCAAAAACAATGGAATTGACATTTGATAGATTATTAATTACTAATACGAATTGATTTACTCGCCTATTATGGACTCTTCGTAAGGTCTGCACTCTGCACTGATCGAAAGTTTTTATATTAATGGCTTTATGAAAAGTCTGGTGACTTGACAACCAAACTCAAATCGCATGCAACTTTTGTACCTATTGGTAAGCCATTATTGAGAGAGCTAGCTAGCTGTTAAAGTAATATTGGAAACCAGATTACCCATTGCTACGCAGAGAATGAACGAGATGTTGTATTTTAGAGTAGGCAAAAAGAAAGATGGTCTTCCATTGGAGCTGAATTAAGCATGAATTTCGAACAGCGTCAAATTTCTTGTCAGGGGGTTGTGCCTTACGTCAGCTCCCAAAGACTACATCGGCATCGGCATGTAGAAAAGAAGACAACATGAACAGGCAAAACGTGACGATGAGTTTGGAAAAGTACACACAATAATAGTAGTAACAAGTAAGTAGGAAAAGTATCCAAAATCTTGTTTCCTTCTTCCTTGCCCAGTATTAAAAACTCGAAGGAAATTGATTTTGTTTCTCCTGAAATAAAAGACATTTAGATGATAACTTCATTTTTTAGTGCGCCCGTGAGCTTGGGATTAGATGGCTATACTTAATTATTGGGTACATTACTAAGATTAAATTAATTAACCAGTGGGACCCTACATGGAACAAATAGTCAAGAAAGTAGCAACCAATTGGCAAATGCCCTTATTACAAAAACAAAACTAAGGATTTAAACCCCAGCTGTTTAAAATTTGGGAATAGAAATTTGTCTCCTTTAAGAAATTTATCCTTGAGTGGAGATTAATCTGGATATAAATGACTTAAATGTATTTTCCTATAATTGAAACTCTCCTAATATGCCTCACAACAACAAAAAACTAAACTAAACTAAACTAAACTAAGGTAAGAATTGAACACAAATTTCACAATTGCTTCGTATCAAAATTAAATACGGTTAAGCTAGCATCTTATTCATTTTCGTTTCCTTTTCCTACTGGAAACATAACTATATCCACAAGAATAGAAAATTCCAATTTGTCATTTTCTTAATCCAAACATCATTTTCGTCGTGTTTGATTATTGAAATTAGGGGTGTGGATGGTGAGGAATATAAACTCAGACCTGTCCTTTTGTGCATGTCTTCTATCCATAGGGTTCTTGCTTGTGTCAATTAGCGATGTAATCTTTATATTTGAGCAGCTAAACACAAGCTTACCTAGATACGGCTGCTTAGGTCGTCTTATTTTCGGTTTTATCAGAATCTGAAATCATTAAGTAAGAGGAGAGAAGAAAGACGTAACCGTATATCTGTTCTTACATTGTTGCGCTCATAGATTGCATCGATACTGAGTTCCTCAACGGCGATAACCAAGTTGTAATTTTGTCTTCATCAGTGGTTGTGATCGATGGGGAGCATTTAGGGTACCAACCGGTCTACAGAAGTTGACCAGAACTTTAGACCTTAGCCTATGTCCCATATTCTAGTTTCTGTCTATTCGTTGTTTTCCATTTTATAGCCTATGGGATGTTAACATTTTTTTTAATTACTTTTCTGCTTAAGGTTAATTAAGACATTGTTGGAAGCTGATGTTAATTTAGGTTGTCTCTTTCAGTATGATTAGAGCAAGAATGTTAAGAAAAATAAATTATTATGTATATATAGTAAGGAAGAAGTGATTTCCTTAACTTTATTATATGGCGCAGAACATATTTGGCCTTAATTAATGTCTCAAAATTTATTAATTAATAAAAATTGACCGATTAATTAATTAATTAATTTTTAATATAAAAATTATTAAAATAAATTAAATCAAAAAATTAAAAACTCGAATAAGAAATTAAATAATTCAAAAATTTTACAATTAAATAGACTAATTGAATTGAATTTTTAAATTGTTAATTATTTACAGTTTATTCTACCTCTATTTAATAATAATAATAATAATAATAATAATAGAATATCTTGAATGATTGACTGTGTACGGACGTAGAAACCCTAAAAGAAGGTGAACATTGACGTCTTTATGAGTCCAGATCATTTTTTCAATATTATGGTGTTTTATTGTGTTCAATAAATCTCAGTCATTTATTTATGTGGATCTCGCATGGAGCCTGAGTGGGTCCTACAAAATAAATGACTGAATTAAAATAAATTAAATCAAAAAATTAAAAACTGGAATAAAAAATTAAATAATTCAAAAATTTTACAATTAAATAGACTAATTGAATTGAATTTTTAAATTGTTAATTATTTACTGTTTATTCTACCTCTATTTAATAATAATAATAATAATAATAATAATAGAATATCTTGAATGATTGACTGTGTACGGACATAAAAACCCTAAAAGAAGGTGAACATTGACGTCTTGATGAGTCCAGATCCTTTGTCCAATATTATGGTGTCTTATTATGTCCAATATATCTCAGCCATTTATTTATGTAGGTCTCGCATGGAGCCCGGTAGGTCCCACAAAATAAATGGCTGAAATTTCATAAGACAGAATAAGATAAAGTAATATTAGACAGAGGATCTGGACTCCGTCTTTATGTGTTTATCTTGTGGTTAATTAGGTGTCAGAATTAGTGTGAGAAAACTAGAAGATAATTAAGAAAATAATGACAAAATGTACTAAAAATAGTAATTTTTTCTATATTAATAGAAATCAATCACCGTTATGTTTTCAGTAAATCCTTAAGTATACATAAAAATTTGTAAAATATATTATTTAATAATTTAAAATTAACTAGCATTTAAAAATTATAACATATGGATACTCAATTGGAATTTAATTTTAACCTCTTATTTTAATGCAAGAGCATCTTTTCTATAATCAATTTTATTTGGTTTAGTTTGAGATGAATGACTCGGCCAGCTTCGATCCTTTAGATCAAAATGGACAAAAAGGTTTCATCACCGCCCAATAGTCATGACAAATTAAACTTCTTTTAATCCCTTTCGTATTCTTAGGTTGATTTGATTAATTAAACTCATCATTAACGGACCTTTCATGCCTTGTAAAGGACTCCAAATTAACACATCAGAGTTACCAGTAGAGCACATATACATATATACTAGTTTCAGTATTTAAGTGAACATCTTTATCAAAAGTTTACCTTTATGTTTCTTATTAAATAGAACGTGATGTACACGACATTGTAATGATACCCTGTTTACATTTAAATCAAATTAAAATGGCTTAAATGAAAGGGTATTACTAAATTTTTATCATCGATCAAGTTATACTCTCTTTAATAGAAAGTTCCTTGAGTAGAGGTTTTAAGGATATAATCTCTTGATTGTCCATATGGCACAAAAATGTAACTGCGGTAAAAGTATAATTGCTAGTGCAAATAGGAGTCTAGATCTTCTGTCCAATATTACTCTGTCTTATTCTGTCTCATAGAATTTCAGCCACTTATTTTACAGGACCCACGTAGAACCTACATAAATAAATGACTGAGATTTATTAGATACAATAAGATACCATAATATTGGACAGAAGATTTGGACTCTGCACTCAAGCGTAAGAAAGATGACAAAATGCAATACGACATTACGTTTCCATTTCCTGAAGAGTTTTGATTTGGTAAGTAAAGGATTAATTGGGGGCATCCAGTAAATTAAAAGGGCCAGGCGGCTAGATGACCACAGGCTACTTTTTCATTGCTAATTCTTAAAATTGTGTAGTTCCTTCCATTGTTTCGTCTTCTTGTCCTTTGTGGAATTTGTTTCAACACAAGATTAAGAGATTCTTACTGAGACAAATTACGCTTTTAAGTAAGAACAAGAAATTAAACATATTTATCACAATACTTAATTGTAGGCTATAATTACTTCGAATTACTTACATTAAGGTCCCGTTTCATTGGCAGGAAAGAAAAGTAAATTTAGAATATGACTTCTCAGAAAATAAATATATTTACATATTTAGATAGTCTATCGTAAATTTCGGCAAGAAATAACTACTTTTTTTGTAAAGACCAAATGGATCGTAGAAAAAAAATAGTTTCATTTTCATTTGAGTTTGAGTTGGGACTTGGGGTTGAATTTTGATGAAGTAATGGCAAATCTTTTATTTTCCTGAAATTGAGGGGTATTTTAGAAACATTTGTCTCTCTTATCATCGCCATATATATGTGTGTGTACATGAAGCCAAAGAAGACCAAGTTTCCAATCTCACTCTTTTAAGCAACAACTGTGTCTTTCCTTATCAGAAATGAGGGACAGCCGGTCTTCATCACAGACATAAGCATACACCTTGTTAGTCTCACCACACCATTACTGATTGGAGCTCCAACAACAAGAAGTAGAAAGCAGAGGAATTCGAAGAAAAAGATTGAAGAGCATATACCAAGAAGAAATTATAGAGAAGATACACATATAGGACAGTCCCAGGAAAGCATAGGAGTTCTAGTATATAACATAAATACGAAGAATATAACAGCCTCCAAATGTCAAATATCTCAGGTGACGAAGGCAGCTTCTCCTCTGGAAACACTGGAGAAGAAATTCAACAGCTTCAAAGTCACTTCAAGGCCGGCTGCTCTGGAGCTTCAACTGCTTCTAACACCAGTGCCGCTGCTTCACAGCAGCAGCAGCAACAACAACCAGCTAAGAAGAAAAGAAATCTACCGGGGACTCCAGGTAAAGTCTTATGGCCGCTTCTTATGTTCTTGGATTACTTCTGTTGTATCAGACAAACAGTACCACAACTACAGAAAGCCATGCAACTATTAATACATACATATATATATATATGTATTATATGTAACATGGAATCTGTGATGCATCTGTATTATATATGATCAGTGTAATGGAACAACAAAGAAATTAGGCGGATTCTTAAAGTGGGATTCATACATAATTCTCAAATAATGTCTTCCTGGTTTGTGTGAAGATGAGCCCGAGATCTAGGTGGGAACGATGGGGGTGTGCAGGGCAGTGTCGGGAAAGAATAGCAATATGAACTGAAATGTTCAATTATTGCTTTGAGATTACAATAATTGATGAGCACTGTTTGCTTCCCCTCACTTTTTATATTTTCTTTTTGTTTTCCAACTCTTTGTATGATTAACTTGTTTTTCATGGAAAGTTTGATATATATAAGAATACTAATAGGCTTCGCTCCCCTCCTCCTCCTCCTCCTTCTCCTTCTTCTTGTAGTATGAAATGTCTTTCTTTTCTTTATAGGGTTTTCAGACAGTTAATTAACAAGTGAATTAACTTCTATGTAAATGGACCAGATCCCAATGCTGAAGTTATTGCTTTATCGCCAACAACACTTATGGCGACAAACCGTTTTGTGTGCGAGATATGCAACAAAGGTTTCCAAAGGGATCAAAATCTGCAGTTGCATAGAAGAGGACATAACCTTCCATGGAAACTTAGGCAAAGAACAACCACAGAGGTTAGGAAGAGGGTGTACATATGCCCCGAGCCTACATGCGTCCACCACAACCCTTCTCGTGCTCTAGGTGATCTAACAGGAATTAAGAAGCATTTTAGCCGAAAACACGGTGAGAAGAAATGGAAATGCGACAAGTGCTCCAAGAAATATGCAGTTCAATCCGATTGGAAAGCTCATCAAAAGACCTGCGGTACCAGGGAGTACAAATGTGACTGTGGAACCATCTTCTCCAGGTTAGTTAGTGCCTTGACGTGATAAAATGATTACTCAGAATGTAGACATGAACAACCTTTTATTTGTCAGTCTCGCCTATATATCTTTCTTAATTTTGTGATGTTTATAATACCAAGTGTCTGGATTTGAATTGAATAGGTTTATATACTGCAACAATTGCTGCATGATAAATTTTGTATTCCAAGACCTTTATATGCTAAAAATGTTCATTATTGACCGTGTTCTTTATAACATATGGTAAACATTATGATGGGAAATGGCCGACCACTTTTCATGTGTGCTTGAAACCATTATAATTCTGAACTCTCGTCTCTCTAGATTGCATTAGCCACAACCTAATCTGACCCCACTGTTAACCAATAAAATGATACACGCAGAAGAGACAGCTTCATCACCCACAGAGCGTTTTGCGACGCATTGACAGAAGAAAACAACAAAGTGAACCAAGGACTAATGACCAACATGCAAAACCAAATGGCGCCGGAGCTCATTTCATCAATTCCATTAGGCAACAACAACAACTCATCCATGGGAGTATCTGACTTCAACAACTTTGACCCCAAGAGCCATCTCAAATCCCTCCCTCAAGACCTGGTCCCCATGCCATTCAAGTCAATGAACATGACAGGAGGCATGCTTTCAAGCAGCTCCGGTACTCTTTTTGGTGGTCCGAGAGGCATTTCCTCAACTTCTTCCAGCCTGCAACTGAGTTCCAATAGCTCATCAGGATTCAATTACTTACAAGACGGCAAAAATGGTGGCCAATTTTCTGGTTCACCTCACATGTCAGCAACCGCTTTGCTGCAAAAGGCTGCTCAAATGGGTGCAACTGCGAGCAATACTATCAACTCTCCAATGATGCAAAAGAGCTTTGCTAGTAGCATGGCGGGCCCTGATCAGCTCCCACCTATAAGGCCACCATCCTACGGTGGAATTCAACAGCATAACGCTTCTTCATATGATCACTTCCCTTCACAACCTGACCAAACACATATGGTTGGTCTTACTACTGGAGGATTCAACGACCAAACATTGCAAAAAGGACACCAAGAAATCTCGGCCCTTTTCGATACTGGAACAGGTAACTCCAACATGGGAGTGTTTGCTAACATGTTTGTGAGTAATGACCAAAACCCCGGATTCATGAGAAACACGGAACACGAAGACAGTGGGAGTTCAAGTCTGGTGCATGGAAGGAGTATGCCTAAATATGGTGGTGGGACAAGTGAGAGTGGGGACATGCACACTCACGATTTCTTGGGAATTGGTGGACAAAGGCACCCAAATATGCATGAACAGAGAATGGGAATGGAAGCAATGGGACAACAGAGAATGCCAATGATGAGCCATTATCAGCAACAGCTTGAGAAACCTGTATGGGATGTCTGAGTCTTGGAGAATAGGTTTTGGAGGCTTTGTTCTTCTTCCTTCCCAGTCCCATGAAGATAGAAGAAGGGCGATGGGCTTTGAAAGGGATTAATAAAAAGGAAAAGAGAAAGCCAACAATGGGCCTCTGGGTTAATTCTTGAATAATAAGCTTGTCAGTCAGAAACGCAAAGGCCTTAGGCTAAACCCACACTACACCAGCTTTCTATTTTGTTTTGTTTTCCTTTTTCTGTTTAAAGATGGTATAGTTGTCACTTCTTCGAGCGAGTAAAGTCTATCTATGTTTTGATAAGATAAGGCTTTCTATGTAATAGGGCCGAAGTTACCTTTTATCCTATAATATTTGTATTAATATTTAAATTAGATTTTAACATTTGATAATATACATTAAAAGATTTTAATAATTTGGAAATCATATAAAATGATCTCTTACTTAACATAATCGTTAATAGTCCATCATTTTTGTTAATTTAATCCAAAAAAAAGGTTCATTTAAGAGTTAAGGTTAGTCACGTAAATAATCAACATAATCTTTAAACTTAAATTTTAATTAATTTAAGCTTTTTAATTTCTAAAATTCTAAATTTTCAAATTAAAATTAATTTTGACTAAAATTTTTAAATTGATTTAAAGATTAGAATTTTTATTTAAGAATCCTTTTACAAAATTTATGCTGGTTTTAAGCCCTACAGCCAATCCCTTTAGTTGTAGTTTAGTGATAAAATATTTAAAGGCATTCTTTATCATGTACATATTTAGAAGTAGATGATAAAGTTCATGAGATAATTATACATTGCAAATAAAATTATAATTATTAATTATTAGATTTATATTGCATTTATGTATTATCCCTAAGTTATTTTTAGTCATTGTTCTACTAAAACTGGGCATTAATAGAACGTAAAAAGGCTAACACACATTGTGTTTTTCCTTATGAAAGAAGTTGTCGATCTGATCATAGCCTAAAGTATGGAGATACTTAAACTAACGTGTGGGTACTTGTTAGAGAATAACTTCACTGAACAAACCCGATATGAGAAATTCATTTAAAACGTTACTTGTATGTCTATGGAATTTTTATTGTGTTGATTATATAAGTGATCATTTGACTTGAGGTTACCAAAGTTATGTTGTATGGGGATTATTATATTTTGATACTACTTATAATTTATTTAATTATAGGTCGTTTAATCGGTAGTCATTAAACGTAACATGAACTATATGGAAGTAGATGAGTGATGAATATATGATTCATCACCCTAAAGTAATTAAGTAAAATGTTTCGTTGTTCTTGATTAATATTGATTCAAAAATCTTTGACCAAGTTGAAATGACGTGTTGTAAATAGTTTACAAATGTCATTAATTGAATCGATAACTAATGGTGAAGAACTGATATGATTAAACTCAAAATACAGTAGACATTAATTTCATGTTATATGTCTAATCGAAACAGTGTATGATAAAAGGATTGAATTATACAAGAAAAATCATGCGAGGAAAGGTTAGTCAAAATCACTTTGACATTTCTAAATATTTTGGTGGTCATGATGCGTTACTAAACGTCAATCTTGATCTATGATTATAAATTGTTTAATTGGAGAATCAAAGATAAATTAAAAGGAGCTTTAATTTATCTAATTCTAATGAATTATAATTATAATTTATAATCATTGCCAACATATTTGGGAACTTAATGGATCTCATATATATAATAGGTTGAAGAAAGCAAAGATATTTTAATCATGTTGGACTTGATTATAATGTTTGAGAAACTTTATAATTAAATATTAGATATTTAATAAATAAGGATCAATATGAGATATTAGATCTTATTTGGGTATAATTGGTATTTAATTAAAATTATTTGTAGTTTTAATTAAAGTTTGATTGAAATTAAAATTTAATTTCAATTAAATTACTAAAACCTCCAAAACTTATTATAAATTGACTTAAGCTCTATAAAACTAGTACTTCTTGCTTAACTCTCTTTGTGAGAGTTATAGAGTTTTCTCAACTTATTCTGTAAATAACATTTGTGCGGCTACGTTGGTTGTAGGGATCAGCTTCGAAAATAGTTCGAGGGATACGACAAGATAAAGATTAAGCTTCGGAATAATGTATAAATTTCGATTAATGGTTTATTATAATTTTATGTTAATCATTTTATATAATTAAATAGGTCTTCATTTTCGGGACACCAATTTGTAAAAAAGTTTCGTAATTATTTTACTGCGGTCAGTATTAGATCCTAGCTTGGTTTCCCAATAATGGTATTAAAAGTCAGGTTTTAATTCTATGACTTTGATTTAAAATACATGATTGTTATTGGTTATACTTTTGGAACTGAATCACAAAAGGTTCGTGACTTAAATCTGAAAAGGGTTTCAAATTAATACCAGATAAACCTTAATCCACTAAACTGTATATCCTAATTAAAGCTTCTGGAATTTTTAATTCCCCTAATGATGCTTGCGCTTATTATTTTGTTCCAGAATTGATGTATATACGTCTGTGTTTTTTCTTGTTTTGTGTAATACTGCCTGTGTCTGTTGCGTTTTGTAGCTGAGCTAATGGTCGTCGCTGGACGCTGGCGGCCAGTGGGTCAAATTTTGTTGGCTTGTGATTGTGACTGGTTTATAGCGACTTGGAGAAGACAGCAGCGTGGAGATGGCAGTAGTGGTGACTCTGCTGGTATTCACGCTGGCAACGACTGTAAGGGTTTTTCTGTGCATTGGTCAGGGCAGCTCCATGAGATGGGTTCGTCTTTGCCTAGCACAGGTGGCATGGAGACGCATCTAAACAACTTCTAGTTAGAGTAAATGTTACGTGAAATGCAGCGCGAGTTGGCAGTTCCAGTGGGCAAGAGACGCGAGGAACGAGGTGGCAGCGGGTAAATTTTTTCAGAAAACCTGATGGAAAGTGATCATGCACCGCATTCACATGCCAATTAGTTACCCTTTTGTTTTTGGCCCTTTTAATTTTAATTGTTTTAATTAAAATTAACCAGGTTTAAATTCCTAATAAATTTGAGAAAGTGTTTTCAAATTGTTTTAAGGCTTATTTTATTAAGATTATCCTTTGAAATTTAGTTTAATTTTTCAAGAGTTGAATTATTAAACTAAATTAATTATAAATCAATTTCAAAATTGGAATAATTATTTTTCTTAATATGATTAAGATTAAAAATTATTTTGATTCCTAATTAATTTTAAAATATAGTTTTTAAAATTACAAATTAATTATTTTTAATTAGATTGAATTAATTAATTAGACTTCTTAAAATTAAGAAAAGTGTTTTCCTAATTAAGAAAGATATTTTTAAATAAATTTATTTATTTCATTTTGATTGAGATAAATTAAATTTATTATTTTATTTGTTTAGAGAATTAGTATTCAATTTATTGATAAATTGTTTCTTTATTTATGAATAATAAATTTCCTTTTTATTGAAAAAGATATTTTTCTTGAATAAATTTTGAAAAGTGTTTTCATTTATTAATTAAGAAAAATGTGCTTTCTTTAATATTTTGAAATAGTTTTTCTAACTTATTAAAGAAAGATTAACTAATTAATTAAGAATCAATCTCGAAATAATAATATAAAGGACTTTTTAAATTAATTTTAAAATTGTTTTATTTAATTTTGAAAGTAGTTTTCTTTTAATATTAGAAAATGGTTTTTTAATTAAGGAAAAGTAATTTTTAATAAGATTAGAAATGGTAATTTCTAATTGGATTATAATGTGTTACTTATTATAATTTTGAAAGGAGAAGAATAATTTATCAAAAATTGTTTTCAATTAAATTTTGCTACAGGAGCCAAGATAATTAGAAATAGTTTCCAATTGAACATGAAATTTTTTTTCAAATCAAAATAAATTTCTATTTGGAATATGAATTTATTTTATTTAGGAATCATAGGTTTAATCTAATTTAATTTTTTAAAGAGTTGGAAATATTATTTTAGATTATGAAGATCAATAACTAGAATCAAACGAAGCTTAATGTTTTATACATATAATTTGATTATGAGTGCATAAGTGGCATACTTTATTTAAATAGTTGAGATATATAATGGATGCATATTAGAATTGTATGTTTTATATGTGTGATATTTTACATGAAATTTTGTGTTTGATGAGGCGAATGCAATTAAAATCCTCGTTAAAATATTAAGTATGTATTTAGAACATGATTATTGCCTTATATTGTTATAAGAATAAACCAGAGTTCTGTTTATTATACTTGTTGAGCAAACTCAAGGCCACTTTAACTCGAACATGTTTAGTCTTATGATAGTGGGTTTTACTTAACTGAATTTGTGTGATTTGGATGAGCAAACTCATGATCACATGAAATTAGAGGTAAGGTTAGGAATAAAATATAAGATATGTTTTGGCAAGACTTGTCTTTTAATGGATTTAGGAGTCACATGAGATTTGATTGATAAAGTTGTTATCTACCTAATTGAAGTCTAATTGGTTTGTTGAACAAACTCAAGATCAACTATATTTGAATGGGATCGTAGCCCGCTAGAAAGATTAAAGTAATCTTTCTGAATAGTAGTGAGGGCTATTATTTAGAATAAAATAGTGGGAGTAAACAAATACATGATTAAAGTCCTAATTATGTTTGGTAGTTATGGCGTATAATTAATTACTTGTTTTCTTACATTTATGTTTTGTTCTTAGTGGAATTCACCTTGTTTAGTATAGTTGATACTAAAAGTTAGTGAACCCAATTTATTGGACATATGTTATGTTTAAGAAGAGTTATCAAAGTTAGATAAAAAATTATATGCCCATTATATAGTGTTGTTATTAGTCCTTGTTGAAGATTTGATGTTAAAGTTTTAGAGATATATCAAAATCATATAGATGATAAAATGTATTAACATTTTGAGTTGACTAATGTCTCATAAACTTTGATGACAAATTATAAGATATGTGTCAAGATCATGATAGCAAAATGCTAGAGGTTGTATATAGTAGAGCTTAAAGGTATAGTATCTTATTGGAATTGTTCCACTTAATTTAGTCTACTAAAAGCATAAATAAGAACATCTATTAAAGACTTTGTTATAGTATGATAACAGTTGTCATAACTACCGGTATATAACGATGGTAAGAGATGTAAAACCAACTCTGTAACTAGTGGCTAACTAGTCGCGGATAAGTGATGCAGAATCAGTTCCGTAACTTTAGGCCTAGTGTACCGTATGATAAAGAAACGAGTGGTGGGCTATGTTGAGTAAGAAAAGTAATAATAATGCCGCTACTATTTATTTTCAAAGTGATTTGAGAGGTACTATACAGTACCAATTCTAGTAGATGACTTACTTTCAGTATTAAAGTTTTAAGAAAACTTATTATCACCACTGTTTATTGATTAAAGAAAATGAGAAATGGAAACTTTTATATGATGAGTTTAATTTCGAAAAGCATTTTGAAATAGATTTTCAAAAAAATTGAAATTGTATTTTACGAAATGTTATGTTATTACCAGATTTGATGTGAGGTTACGCAGCAAATATCAACACAAAGATATATTCCAAGGCAAGATTACTGTTATATTGATTTCAAAGAAAGGAAATACAAAGGTTCAAAAGCATAAATTCTCAAGAAACAAAGGAAGATGAGAAGAGAAAAGTGTGAGTAGAGATGAGAGAGAGAAATGCTAAAAGCATGACAGTATTTTCGTAACCAATTCCATACTCCAATAATCCCTTAAAAGGACACCTGCATATCCTTCTGTGCACACCGCTACATGCCATTGGTCCCCCTTTTTGCTGATGTGGAGCTAATCACAAATCCTTGCAGCCTCTTAGGAATCGATTTAGGCCTCAGGCCTCTCCTCAATGTTTACTCAGCAAATCCATCGTTATTGGGCTCAATGGCATCAGGATGAATCATAACATTTCCCACCCCATCAGAACATACCTTGTCCTTAAGGTGCAAATCTGAGAAAGACTTCATCAGATGAGCTTTATCTTCCCATGTCGAATCAGCATCGGGCAATCCTTCCCATTTCACCAAGCATTGCTCAACCTTAAAGTTTGCTCGCTGAACTATGCGTGTATTGAGTATAGATGAAGGCTGCAGCATCAATGAGGACACAGAATCTACCAAATGAAGTGGCGTTATCTGCTGATGAGGTTGTCCAATGCATTTTTTCAACATTGAAACGTGAAAAATTGGGTGAAGCTTAGCGGATTCGGGCAGCTCGAGCTTATAAGACACTTCACCAACACGACATACGATTTGATAGGGACCGAAGTAACGCCTCCCAAGCTTGTTGTGCCTCTGCAAACGAAGGGAATTCTGCCGATAGGGCTGTAATTTCACGTAAACCCAGTCTCCAACTTCTAAAATCACTTCTCTACGATGCTGATTAACAAAGTTCTTCATCCGGGATTGAGCCTTGCGCAAATTAATTTTAAGCAATGATAAAACCAGATCTCTGTCAAGCATTTGCGCCTCAACTAAGGCATTTCCAGTGGTGCCCTTAACATATCGTGGGATAGTGGGAGGTGGTCGTCCGTAGAGTACTTCGAACGGAGTCATTTGGGCAGCGGATTGAAAGGCGGTGTTATACCATAATTCGGCCCATGGCAACATAGTCATCCAAGTACTGGGATTATCCACAACGTAACACCAAAGATACATCTCTAAGCACTTATTTAGTGCCTTGGTCTGTCCATCGGATTGCAGGTGATATGCAGTGCTCATGCATAATGAGGTGCCTTGCAACCGGTGAATCTCCTTCCAAAATTCACTCATAAACCGAGCATCCCGATCAGAAACTATTTCGGTTGGAATTCCATAAAGTCTAATAATCTCTTGGACAAATGTTACAACCACCGAGATACTAGAGAAGTTCGAAGGCAACCCAACAAAATGGACATACTTCGATAGGCGGTCAATCGTAACTAAAATAACAATTTTACCTTTTGAGCTTGGTAGACTTGTTATAAAGTCCATCGAGATGGCTTCAAAGACTAGATTGGGGACAGGAAAAGGCTGCAAAAGACCAGTGGGGCTTAAAGATGCTGTTTTCATTTGCTGGCACACTTGATAGTCATTCACAAAACGCTTAACATCCTTGCACATTGACTTCCAAAAGAAATTCACAGATAATCTATGAAAAGTTCGAGTAATACCAGCATGTCCATCTATCGAAGATGAGTGAAACTCAACCAGCAACTGAGTTCGCAGTAGAGAATCGGAAGGAATGACGAGCCTGCTGTGATATAGCAGTAACCCATGTTTGAATACAAAATCCGGCAAACTGTCAGGGTCTGATTCTAAACGTTTTTGCAACTCAATAAGCTCCTGGTTTGTTGCAATAGCATCTCTAATTTTAGTAACAATATCAAACTCAGGTTGTGAAATCGTAAAGAATTGGGAAGAAGGGGCTCGAGATAGAGCATCAACCGCACTATTTTGCTTACCCGGTCGATATATGATGTTGAAGTCATACCCAATCAGCTTCCCAAGCCACTTTTGCTAGTTCGGGGTTTGAATAACCTGGTCGGTGAGGTTCCGCAGTGGCTGTTGATCCGTGACAATCGTGAATTTGCACCCCAAAAGATATTGTCGCCACTTTGCAATAGCTTGGTTGATAGCAAACATTTCACGCTGATAGGTCGATGATTGCTGCATTCTGTCACTCAACTGTTGGCTAAAGTAGGCAATGGGATGACCCCTCTGCGACAACACAGCCCCTATACCCTTTCCAGATGCATCGGTCTCGACCGTAAATGGTTGCGAAAAGTCTGGAAACTCTAACACTGGTGCAATACCCAGTAATTGCTTCAATTGCTCGAAGGCTGCAGTAGAAATTTCGGTCCAAACAAAGCTGTCTTTGCGGAGAAGGTCAGTCAAGGGTCCTGTAACCGATGCAAAATGTCAGATGAATCGCCGATAATACCTAGCTAACCCCAAGAAACCTCAGACCTCTCTTATTGACTTAGGTGTTGGCCAATTCTTAATGGAAGTGATCTTCTCTGGATCGACAAGAACTCCTTGTTGGGAAATAGTGTGTCCCAAATAAGCCACTGAAGATTGATCAAAGATACACTTCGAACGCTTGGCCACCAAGTTGTTATCACGAAGCAAAGTCAATACAATTTGAAGATGCTCAAGATGCGATTGCCAAGAAGGACTATAAATCACAATATCATCGAAAAACACAAGTACGAACCTTCGCAAAACGGGTCGGAAGACGTCGTTCATGAGACTTTGGAAGGTCGAAGGAGAATTCGTAAGACCAAATGGCATTACGAGGAATTCGTAATGGCCGTCGTGAGTTCAGAAAGTTGTCTTGGCTTCATCTCCCACTTGAATTCGGACTTGGTGAAATCCCGCTAACAAATCAAGGTTCGAGAAGTACTTGGCACCATGGAGCTCATCGAATAACTCATCAATCGATGGAATTGGGAATTGATCACAGACTGTTATTGCATTGAGGGCTCGGTAATCAACACAAAAACGCCACGTTCCATCTTTCTTTCGAACCAACAATATTAGTGACGAGAAAGGGCTAGTACTCGGTCTTATAATTCCATCTCGTAACATTTCATCCACTAACCGTTCCATCTTCTATTTCTGAAAGTGAGGATACCTATATGGCTTCACATTCACTGGCTCGAAATTAGGCAGCAAGTGTATAGCATGATCACACTGCCGGGAAGGAGGTAAACCATGGGGCTGCGAGAATACATCCACAAACTCTTCCAGCAACATATCAATCTTGGCACATGATACTGAAGAAATTAAATCTTGATCACGTACCAAATCTAACCTGAACAAGGCAGTAATAACATCAGTTCGGTTTAGTTGACACAGCCCATTAAAATGTACCGGTTGAACTGACTGAGATGAATCTCCCTTCCATTGAATTGTTCGACCCTGATGACTAAACTCGAAAATCGATGAAGCATAATCCGTGACTACTGGACCGAGCGTTGCTAACCAAGCGACACTGAGTACCATATCCCACCCTTGCAACGGGAGAACAAAGAAATCAACCAACACTTCTTGGTCCTGAATTACTAGGGGTACTTGCTTCACTATTCCCTTACAAACCAAACATTCACCATTACCCATAAGTACTGAAAAACTCAGAATAGACATCACTGGTAAAGCCAAGAACTTTGCAACTCTCGTCTGAACAAAATTATGAGTACTACCCCCCATCAAGCAAGACTTGAACCGATTTGCCACTAACTAACCCATGGAATCGAAGATTCGAAACAGAACACCTGCCAGCTAGGGCATTGTAAGAGATGGCCGACTGTAACTGAAGACCGATTTTCGGCGAGAGTATACCAGAATCCGGTGAGAGCGGCGGCGGTGTAATAATAGGGTCGGGTGGCTCAGGTGGGTCGGAGTCGTCTTCAAAGAGAAGTAAATGGGGTTTGGCTTGACATTTGTGGTCCCATGTGTACTTTTCATCGCAGTGGTAGCACAGACCTTTAGAATGGCACTATGCAGCTTCAACTGGGGTTAGATGGTGGAACAGGAATCTGTTTCCTCCAAGAAGGGTGGCTGTTGTGTTTGTGGCGGTAGGGTGAGGAGTACTTGCAGCGTTAGGGTATTTTGGGGTTGGAAGTAAGGGCTTGGTATTGCCCAAAGTGGGCCGGACTAGTGTAACATCCCGGTTCCAACGGGAAGGGTAAAATGGGAATTTTGAGAGATCAGTGAGGGGTTAGCAATTACAAATGTTTGTTCATTCTTTATGTGGCATTTTTCTATTGTGATAAATGGCATTG
>JAOQMR010000004.1:8220655-8232917 GCA_027563865.1 Erythroxylum pelleterianum
ATATTATTAACAAATCATAATGTTAATACATGAATCACAAATGTTCATTGGCCTAGGGCACACTACTAACAGTTATCCCCAAACATACTCATACCTTTGGTACTTTGATGTTGACAATTCATTCACTAATTTATCACCAGCAGCCTTCCATTTCAATCCCATAGAAAACACGATATCATCTCTCTCTCTCTCCGATTTCCTTAACTTTAATCCTATGTTTGTTCATCCTCAATTTTCCAAAAATATTCACTTATATATATACACACACACACACACAAAATTAGAAGGGAAAGCAGAGCATATAAGTCCTTATCACTTTCAAAATTTCTGTACTCTTCTCCTGTATGTAGTCAATGATCTTTCTACTCAAAATCATCTCTACACCATCATATCACATAAGAATCCCCAATTACGTAAAAACATCATATCTGAAATTTTATCTAGTTTGTACTGTATTCATGAAAATGATCACTTTTTCCATGACTATTTTATGTTAGGTAAATCATCCCTTTTTTCTCATATTCAAACTTCTCATAAGAATTCACACGATACTTACTTGTGAAAACTTCAAAATCTTCAACCATCATAAAGTCCTAACTCTCATGCAACTCACGTACTTCATCATACAAAGGGTTTGGATAAGGTTTTCTTAAGGCAAAAGAAACAGATGACAAAGTGGTAATAGTAGAAGATAAAGGTAAACTTAGTTTAGCTTTGGTGGAGTTTTTGATGAAAAACTCTGTGTTGAAGAAACACTAGAGAAATAAACTTCGAGAGAAAGAAGAGAAGGCAAATACAGTAACTTGTTTTTTAAGGTTATTAAAACTCAACTTTAAAGCTGGGACACCTGTCCAATTCTTAGCCACTTATCCACTTCCTTTTATTAAAACTCACTTAAGTAAGATTTGTACTTAAGTTTAAAACTCAATAATACCACTGTAATCACAAGTTATAGCCCATTAAATCACTTCCAAATTTTTTCATAAAACATCATTTCGGGTCAACTTTACATGTTCTTTCTGACCTCAATACTAAAGTTATTTCATAACACTTTCTTCTAGAAAATGTTCCCCTATGCCTTATGTTCCCATTGACACCAAAATCATTCAATTTGGTATTCTGCAGATCCATATATAATTAAAATATCGAAGTATGTTCTGTGAAACAACACCAATTCACTGTTCCAACTGCTCCTCTCAATTTTGTTCAATCAATCTTTTTCAAATAAATTCAGAATGCTACCAATCTTTTTGTAGATGTATAAAAATGCCTTATGAATTCAATGGTTCAAAAATCACTTCATTTGGAGGTCGGATAACAAAGTTATGGCCGAAAGAATCAAACAAGGTTTTGTCCTCAATTCACTATAGATTTTGGTTCAAGTTCATTCTTAGACGGCTTGAAAGGAGACTTCAAGATCTACAACTTTTATGAAGACCTTGAAGACAAATTCTATCGTCTAGAGAATCAAATTTGGACTAGACGATACAAAAAGAACAGTGACCACAAGAAGAAGGTTATGAACAGTACATAGAAGTCGTTTTACAATTGGCATAACTCTCTCTACGGATATCGAATTGAGATCATTCTTGAAGGGTTCGAAAGAGAACTTCAATATATACATCTTTCATGAAGACATTGAAGACAAATGCTATCACCCGTAGGCAAAAATGGACCAGACGATAATATTAGACGAATAGTGTACAAAAGAAAAAGTTTCGGTCACATAAGCAAAAAGTAGACGAAGCAGAAAGTAGACTAACCAAAGAGCAGACAAATCAAAAAGTAGACGGAGCAAAGAGCAGACGAAACAAAGTCAATTTAAGACGAAGCAAAGTTAACTTAAAACGATGCAACTCTTAAGACGAAGCAGAGTCAACTTAAGAGGTCAACTTAAGATGATGCAACTCTTAAGATGAATCAGAGTCAACTTAAGTCGATATGATATCATCACAGACGATATGACGTCATCATAGACAATATGTCTCTACAGAAGATACATCTTTACAGACGATACATCTTCACAGGCGATATGACGTCATCATAAACGATATGACATCATCACATACGATACGTCCTTAGTGACGATACATCTTTACGGACGATACATCTTCATAGATGATATGACGTCATCACAGACGATGTATCTTTACAGATGATACATCTTTATAGACAATATGACGTCATCACAGATGATATGACATCATCATAGATGATACGTCTTTACAGACAATACGTCTTCACAGACTATATGACGTCATCACAGACGATACGTCTTTATAGAAGATATATCTTTACAAACGATATGACGTCATCACAGACGATACATCTTTACAATGATGCATCTATGCTCCTAAGCATCTCCCCTTATAATGACCATAACTTTCTACTCCACTATCCAAAAATTCCATACCATATATTCTCAGTAAACTGCTCCAACGTATTTTCCTTCACTAAATCCAATACTTAAATTTTTATCTCTAGTCTTTCTACTCCATTTCATTCTACTCATTCACTATAATCACAATTCTCAATCTATCCCATCACTATTCAATATACCCAGAATGTCAATGAGTACATGTACAATTATTTTCATGTGTGCAAAGATTCAATATTTATGTGCATGAGCATGTCACATAATGCGTGAGCATGAAACACATTTCTAATCTCTTAGTAAATCTCTCACATTTACAATTTTAGCCTCAACATAGGTAATGAGATGTTACATAGGCTGTTGAGGTGGATCTGCTAATCGGCTTTGAAAATTTTAAAAATTCGATGGCCTTACTCTATAACTTAAGTTGGAGGGATCCCTTCATTTTGGGTTATAAGTGTTAGAGTGAGGATCATATTTCCTTTGTGATGTGCTTAAAAATCCTCCAACTGCACTAACATGATCTTCATTATCATATTAAAGTGTTAGGAACGTATCAATTGGGTGGTTAAGAGCCACAAAAATCCCATAAGTGTTAACTTATTTCATCTTTCCCATAACCATTTGTTAAAGAAGAGGGGTTAAATTAGAAATTTGTTGTTCAAGATTAGACATATTTACCTCATGCGCTCATCTTGAATATAATTCTTGTGTAAATCAAAATTTTTTAGAATTTACAATCATGGTGAACAAATTTTTTTCTTTCATAGCTTAAAGAGTTTTACTTAATATAGCACTTCCATTAGTTGCATCCATCATCCTTCTTTCCATTAGTAACAATCTTTCATAAAAGTATTGAATTAGGAGTTGTATAGAAATCCCATGTTGAGGGTAGCTTACTCATAATTGTTTGAATCTTTCCTATTATTTGTAAAGGTCTCAACATTTTTGTTTATTCTTCTTATGCTGATATCTCTTGAGGCAAGGAAGAGTTTGATAAGGAACAAGTTCACCATATTTGTCCATGTATTATGGATCCAAGAGGCAAATAAAACATCAAATCTTTAGCCTTATCACCTAGTAAGAATGAAAAAGTGGTGCCAAATTTTGTTTGGTATCGAATCCAACAAATATAATCCTACTCTAATCACAAATGAATTGTATATAGCGATGAGAAGGATCAAATCCACATAGATTGGTAAAGCTTATCTCATTTGCCAAATTAAAAAATAACAAAATAAAGGGAAAAGGGGGATTTCATATGGAAATTGAAATAAATTAAAAGCAAAAACAGGAGAATAATCAAGCATGCAATTTAATAAAATCAAATGCTAATTAACATCTAGCCTAAGGTATAATTTCAATTTCGATTCTTTAAATTGACAATTGATACAAAAATAAACTCTTATATTGCTTAATAAATTGGTTATAGTTGTTAACAAGATCTAGCTACCTATCTCTCCTTACTTTTTTGTTAACCAAAATAAGCTCTTTGATTAATCATCTTATCAACAAATAACTCTTAACAAGATATGAGGATTTAATCCATTGATATCATTAAAAACTAGAGAGACCATCAATTATGGCCAACAAATACACATGCTCAGTTTATTTAGACCAGAATACCCATATAACATGAGTCAAATATCCTATATTGAACTATGATATTTAATCACTAAGTATTAGAATAATCAAATAATTACAAATTTAATTATTCCAATTGGTAACATATTATTTTGACAATTGAAGTTTTTGTTTTGTTTTTATCAATCAAACAAAACAATAATGTTAATAATCTTAAAAGAAATACAAATACTAAAGAACAAAAGAGTAAAAAGGAGCTATTAGATCTCATAATTCTAGAAGAATTAAACTTCATTTAAACTTTATCTAGAAAAATTAATTGCACGTGGTTTTCAAAAACAACATAAAAGAAATATAAACAATGTAGAAGATAAAAATGAACTTATAGGAGACGAGATGAGATGAGTGCACCTTTATCCTTTGTATAATCTCAAAACTCTATTTAATCTTCCTTACAAGGGATAAAAGATAAGATCAATTAAACCTTAAAGATCCCACTTCTATTGTGATGTTTTAACCAAAATGAATACTACCTAATTAAAACTCCTAAATAGAGCAAAATTGGAGAAGAAATAGTTGGACGTAGGGCTCATCCATTTAATCATGTTTATTTATTAAAACAGTCAAATTGACTAGGGTGTGGGCATGTCATATGCTCGTACTTCTTTTAGATTTTTTTTTTTTTTGCATTCTTCCATTCTTTTAGAAAATTACATCTTTGTTCCTTCTTTACTAAGTCCCCACTTTCAAGAACATTTTGATCCAAATATTCAATATACTCAATAAAACACAAAATACATATTTATAATCTATAATTACAAGCATTTTATCAATCAAAAATAGATAATTAATGTGAAATATGTGTAATTTATACGTGATATCAAGATATTGAACGATCTTCTCTTCCGGATTTTAGAGCATGTTTTAAATAATCTAGTTGTCTCTTAAGGATCAACTTGAAATAATAAATCTTTAAATGGAAACTATAGTTTTAAAATTAATTAAATTTTATTTTTTAAAAGTTTACGGCAGTTATTTACGAAGTTAATAAGTTCTTTAAATAAAAAATTCAAATAGATAATATAAAAATTAATTTATATTATTTTGAAAATATTAAGTTTTTTGTATATTGCTAAAACTTAAATTTAGCACAAATGATAGGAAGTAAATCGTATCTTTAGCAATGCATTAATTATAAGACAATAGAAAAACAAAAGTTCGGTTTATGAAAAAAATATCTACTGTAGTTTGAAATTGTAATTAATTAATCATAATTAATTGTCATCGTAATTTAGCAGCGAAAAATGATAATATCAAATTGTTAAAAAGACATTAACAAAATAATATTACTGGGCCTACGCAATGTGGAATGAATTTCAAAGGGCCTAAGTTGAGTTCTTTTATGATACTGATGGCATTCTGGTAATTCCACTGTCTCAGCAAATCTCACAGACCCTAACCCTAACCCTAAAGCTTACCTGGTTATGCTTCGAAAATCATTTATATATAACAGAGAGGCGGTATCTTGGTACCCTAAGTCTGAAGTCCTCTTCCTCTTCGTCTTCCTTTTCCTCTTCCTCTTCCTCTCTGTCTATGCTGCTGAAGTTTCTTTTATTTTCTTTTCTTTTCAATCTTGTTATGTCGATCGAAAAACAATTGAAAGAAATATTATGAGATTGTTGATGTTGTTGGAGGGGCAAGGATGTTGAGAACTACCTATTTTATGAGGGATTTTGATTCCCTTGTGATTAAACAACACCAATGGATCCTTCTGAGCCCTTATCCTGCTCCAATCTCTTTTCATTTTTTCTCCGATTGTTAGTGTTTGTTTATCTCTTGTTAAGATTGCGCAGAGCCAATGATGTGATGAAGATGATGTCGGAATATATATAATGTCGACCAAACAACATCCAGACTACAATTATCTGATCACTGGCTCTTTGTTTTCTATTTCACTTGCTTTTCTTCATCTTTATCCTTCGATTCAAAGAGATTCTTTTCAATGACATATTCTACAAGCTTAAGCTTCAACGACTCCTTGTAGCAATAATTATAAACTGGTTTTCTGGTAAAATAATTTCGTCAGCTTCCTTTCATGTATTTCTGAAAAGAACTTTGTACTAAACAATTAGTTTCGAAAGCGCTTAGCCTCGTTCTACCTTCAGTTAACCCAAATCTAGCTTTTGCCTTGGGTCGGTCGGACCCTTTTGTCATTCTTTTTAAGTGTTTTGCATTATGATTAAGTCAGAGATAAGACATGATTAATTCTTCGGTTTTATTGACTGGAAAGGATAAAATTTATATTTTCAAAGGTAAAGCTTACACGGACCATAATCTTTGTTTGGACGGAAACTAAGAGAAGAGAAAGAAAAAAAATTATATTTCTCCTCCTGTTTTGTTGTTTAGACAAGAATAAAAGAGAGAATTGAGAGGAATGGAAGGAAAATTTAAGTCATTTTTATTCTTATCTTGCAATTTCCCTCTCGGAAATGTAAGATTTCCTTTCTTTGTATTTCCCTCTCTTTCTCATCAAATTAGTGAAAATGGGAAAGAAATTGCAAGATAAAAATAAAAATGGCCCAAATTTTTCTTCCATTCCTCTCAATTCTTTCTCTTATTTTTGAAACAATGGAAAGGAGGAGAAATATAATTTCTTTTCCAATCTCTTCTCTCGGTTTCTCTCCATCCAAACAAAGGCTAAAAATAATTTCGCCAGCTTACGGACGAAAATGAGCTAGAGAAGGCACCTAAATTTGTCATGAGCTAAGAATCTAATTATTCTTGAAGATCGCTTCAGTAATATGGATTACACGAAATGACTATTATACAAGCCTTACAAACGGCTTTGTCAGGAGTTACTAAAGATATTGGTTTGGCACTTGTTATGATTCCATGCTAAGCAGAGCAATGTAGTTGACACCTAGTTGCCATCTGACCTAGTTTCCTTCTATGCTCGTTTGAAGATAGGAGGACCCAGTCTGAGTTGGAAGCTGACTTGAGTAACATCGGATGTTACCCTTAAGATTTCCTTTTCAGCTTCTTCTGCCACTCCCACTGCCTTCCTGCAAATGAGGGCAGTATATGATCAATACCACTAACCCCCAAGATTCCATAAAAAGAAGTTGGACTTCACCACAAACTTACTTCACCAGGATGTTGTGGGGCATTGAAACCTCAACTTGAAGATATATCTTGCCTTGCAAAGAGTGATGAGTGATGCGCTCAATCTCCATTTTCTACCCAAAATAAGGAGGGAAATTTTAGCAACCATACCGCAGAACATGAATGATGAATGACTAGTATTTACCTAAATGAGGAAGAGGTGCGAAAATTTTAAGACCATTTCATTAAATTGGCGAAAAACGTAGGTAATGGCCGCAACAAATTTTCATGTTTCTATGTAGAATAACACATACACAGGAAAACACAAAATAAAGGACTACCTGCCCAAACTTTGACAAGAGAATATCAGAAACAATTGTTTTGATGTTTTCGTCCTCCAAAGAGATATTGGATGTTTGTTCCAAATTCTCCCATTCATCCTTCGTGATGGGAGAAGAGGTTAGAAATGCAGGATCTGCAAATACATAAATATTTGAAAAAGCATTACACATGATATTTGTAACTGCTTGAACCATGATATATTATACAGTAATCTGGGAGATTTGGCGTCAACTGCCTGGTTACAAATAACAAAGAAGAGGATAAAAGCAACAAGCTTCCTTAACTGAAGTTAAAAAGAGGTTCACTAAAATACCATCTTTAGGTTACATGTTCATAACTGCAATTTTTCATTTCATGAAAGTCCTAAAAACAAACATTAATTATGACCACAAAATAATTGTGAGGAAGATTTAGCATCAAGTTTTTATATCAATAAAATATTAAAAAGATTTGAGCAATGCATCCATACTCAAAAGATTATTCACACTTGAATCGCGTGCGCTCCTGGTAAGGTCTACAAGTCAATTTGTCAAGTTTATAACCCAACTTCTTGAAAGTTTATCAAATAGAATAAACGATCGTCAATTCAAGGTTACAGATTCAGCTGTGTTCTATATTTGCAGAAACTATGTCTTCAATTATTTGCATGCAATCAACCAAAGCATTTCAGGAGGACTGGGGTTAAGAGGGATGCCCATGAAAGTTAAAATGGGGCAACAAACAACTAAGAATTTCTTTCCCTTTTTTACTTTATTTATTTCTATTACCGAGCATCAAAATCTATGTCCATCTTGAGTTCAATTACTGCTCAACATACTGCACATAATACTTTGAGTAGCCTACCTATGTGAATGTAAACCTCCGCTATTTCAGGATACGACTTGTGAATTTCGTGACGCACTCTTTCACCAATTCCATGTGCAGCACTTACACTACAGAAGGGGTCTACCTGCAAATCAGAACTAATAACATGTTATTCCCACGAACAAAACCATAGTTTAATCAAAAGCCTAAAATTAAATTCTAGATATTTTAGTATACTTTTTGAGCTAAGTGCTTAAGAATCAAATACTTGGGCATAGACCAGAACCAACCTCAATATGTACATCAAGAAACAAATATGAACCAGCTCTCCTCCCTCTCAACCGATGGCATCCCTGTTAACAATACGGGAGATTCTAGAGTAAGGTGCACGAAGACATTAAAGACAAAAATATATAATCAATTCCTTCAGTAAGATGTCACTAATGCCAGGACAATCAGTATCTATCTGATCAAATCTACATCAAATTAAAATCAAAATTTATGATGTGCTAAAAGTTGCAAAAATTACACATGATGGGAAGAAAACATTTCCTATCCACACAAAATCTTAAATTTGAGATAAGACACTAAAGGCTTCAAAGGTTTCATGTTGCAACAACTTTCTATTTGTACGCTACACAGTGTTCTCTTTTTAATTGTTTTCTTTCTCGGCAAACAATACAATGTCAACAATGTTAAGTATAAATGCATATTTACACCAATTTTATCATATGGAATATGCAAGCCTGTTGAAAGTAACAGTCTATGGTGTAACTGCTCTTGTCTGCTTAGCAGACTATGATTTTCAGTCAGAGAATCAATCTCCATATTATTTTACATAACAATCTAAAGCTCGTGTGATTTGAGCTGTACATAAGCGGTGAGCAACAAATGAAGGGCATAAAAAAATAAAACCTGTACTACAGTTAGCAGGTGAAGTCCGGAAAATTAGTAATTTGCAAATATTAACGCAACAGATTCTAATCCATAACCTTGACTCCCTCCACTTGTAGTATTGTGCCCTTTATAGATTCCAAATGCTCCACAGGAATTGCAGCATCCACCAATTCCATGACACTGTCATCATTCCACAACAAGGTGTTAGTGATTTGTCAAAATATATATATATATATATATATATGTTGTTCTCATAGAATACCAGGTGAAATTTTAGAATTCCAAGTCAGAAACAAGGAAATATGAATGCAAAAGCAGCCATTATCAGCAGTTAAAAATCTGCTAGATAAAAGAAAAGCTAATTTAAGCAAGAAAGTTCTTGGCTACAACCTATAACTATACTAGCAGCAGAGAGAACTGCTTAATACAAGTGTGCTATATACATATAGATATCTTTAAACTCTACACACATGGTTCATACCCAAATGTTTCTACATGATTAAGAAGGTCAATCTGCAGGTACATAAGAAGCAGCAAAGATATGAGGGCACGTGTAATCAAGTTAGGAAGTATACCTCTGATATCCAGTTTCCAGTCCAGCTTTCAATATCATTCCCGAAACAAAAAGCCCAGCAAGGGGATCCAGAAACTTAACTCCAAGAATTGAGCCTCCTAAAGTCACGGTTAAGAGATGCTTTGTCAACTTGTGCCTACAAAACTACCCTACTGAAGAACTTATGAGAATTTGGGATAAACCCGAAACTGACAGGCGAACTAGAGTCAAGTGTATTCCTCATATACTTGGACCTAAGTGTATTCTTGAACCAATTAAGACCAAAATCTAAGTACATTACACGAGCCAACGATTCTTACCAACTCCAATAAGAGCAACAACAGATGAAATTGCATCTGCCCTATGATGCCATGCATTAGCTTTCATTAATCCACTGCCGTGTCTCTCCCCAGCTTGTTTTGTTATCCAATATAACCTACAGTTAACATAGCCTAATCAGGTTAAATTGCCAAAAACAAAGACCTCATTTGAGAAGAAAAACTGCATCAAGAAGAATACAAGAAGCAGTGAACTTGTCAAAAGCACAAAATTAAAAGTGCCAAAGCTGGCACAAGTTTTCAACAGAAGTGCAACGACAGCAGAATGATCAGAAATATGTAACTATAGTTAAAATGGAAAGAAAACTGTTGCAAAAAAAAAATTATCAATGAACGTGAGGCCCTCAGGAGAAGGAAGGCACAGACAGTCACGTGTGTCGCTTACCTAGTTATATTCCAATAAGCATCGCTACTTCGATATAATAATCAACTTATTCATGTAATGGGAACTAATTGGGATGTCATCAACGAAAGGAAAGGGAGCTAAAGAGGGTTGTGAAGGTTTGAGTGTTGTCAGATTGAGAAGGCTGAAAGAATAGGCAGCATAAAAAAGGCTCTAAACTGAGTTACAAGTTTGCAACTTACGCTTCTTTAACCGATATGGACACAACAGTCATACTCAATGCGAGGATAGGGTGGTCCATGTCAATTTCATGATGATGCGCACCATCATTATTGTGCTTATGTCCATGTTCATTAGACAGCAAATGGTTAGTTACTTCAGGTGCTGCTGGCCACAATCCCTACACATTAGAAAGCATATTAGCTAAGAAGAATGATACAAAAATATGTTGAACTCATTAAGAGATTAAATTCATTTAAGAATGCGCATGGAATTTCTCATAATGGTTGTCCCTGTGACGGGAAATGAGAAAGATAGAACAATACAGGAAAGAAATTATACAAGCAGAACATCAAAAGCATGCCACGTAATACCACCAGCAGTTGCCAAAAGCATGCACGAAATCCCAAGGGCTCCTAGGCTTTCGAATTTTCCATGCCCTGAAGGAAGTAAAGGCAAAACCAGAAACCGGTAAGGAGAAGTCATTACATATCTAGAAGCAGCATCAAAAGCAATTTTCTTCCACAGAGTAAACAATTTGTACTAAACGCATTAGGACATGTATATGCATATTCTACAGATGAATGGAGTAGTTAGTAGGTACAAATTTATAAGTGACCATATGGATGTTCTTTATCTTTTGGAGCTCGTCCAGCTTTGAACGACAATAAAGCAACTCCACTAAGAACCTGCAAATCACATTAATTATCAGTTATAGTCAAACTTTCTTAAAATGATTAATAATCATCATCCTCATCATCATCAACGTAACATTTACAAACGCCAAACAAAGAAAGAAAGAACAAGAAATTGTTAGTAGTGTAATTTAAACTCCTAAATTACAAAGCCTAACCGAACAGAAAGGAGAAAAGAAGGGTGGGTGAAATTACAATATCGGAGATTGAATGCGCTGCATCGGCGATAATGGCAGTGCTCCCCGTGACATAACCAGTCAAAGCCTTTCCGGTAGCCAAGGCAATGTCAGCTGCGAGGCCGAGTCGGAAAATGCTCTCGCCCTCCTCGTGACGGGGATGCTCGTGAGAATGACCGAAATGCCACCTTCTAGGGATTTTGTGATGAAAAGAGGATTCGTCATCGTTTCGTAAGTGAGAATTGAAGGATTGGAGCAGAGAAGGATTGCGAAAAGAGAATCTGGAGAGAAGGTAAGATCTGACAACGGGATTTGAATTGCAAAATCTGGAACCCATGTTGGTGTTCTTTAGCTGTATTGTATCTTATTGTATTGCTTAGGTCTGAGATTTAATTAAAGTGAAGCGCTTGTAGTCGTCTGTTTCTTAGTCTTAAGAGGAAAGGAGAAGAGAGGAGAGGAAGGAGGAAGACGCATTTCATGTGCGTGACGAATCTGTAATTTGGTCGACACGGCCCACAGGAGTTAGAGAAGAGAGGAAGGAGGAAGACGCATTTCATGTGGGTAAGGAATCTGTAAATTAGTCGAGACGGCCCACAAGACTTAGATGTTCATTGAATCGAATTGAACAGAGTAATAGAAGAAATGAGATTTAGCCTTGATCAAAGTATAACCATAAGATTACATGTTTAACTCACAAAACAGCCTCTTTATAACATTAACTAAAAAGTTTGATGAGATGATGATCGGCGACTCATTTGTCGGTCAGAAGAACAAGTGATAAATAGTTAACCATATACAATACATGCATGCTGCGTAAAGTTTTCAAGTGTTAAGT
>JAOQMR010000004.1:8234859-8255659 GCA_027563865.1 Erythroxylum pelleterianum
AAGTATCAGAGTACCAAATTCAGTATCAACAAAGCATTGTAAACGTTGACACATACAAATCTCAAGTAGTATCAACATATGAAATATAAACCGGAAGCCTTTTACCAACAATTGTTTTTTTCAAAATTATTTACCAACAATTGTTGAAAAGGGAGATTAGTTCATTTCAGATTTTTTTAACCTTTATTTGTTTATTTTATATTTTTTTAACCTTCCTTAAATTGCATCCAGAGTGATCAAAAAACAACTATAGGTTTCTATATGACGTAGAAATACACTTACAAAATGGAGCAATCGTACAAGGCTGGGACGATTTTTAGCAGTAATAACGTGGCTTCCATTCACTTGAGGAGAGCTAACACCTTTAGCTACGGGAACCTTATCAACTGAAGTTGTGTGGTTCAAGTTGTCAATATCGGAGGCAGAGGAAGAAGGTGACTCACCTGACAGTGGTGTGATAAGAACAATGAGTTTACACCATTTTCCTTAATAATAGTTGAATGATTCATTCAAAAGTTGAGAAAGCTAAGTACGCAGTGCAATCAAAATTGTATCTTTAAGGTGAAATAGGAGAATATAACCATCAAATGTTCTTAAGCTACCATAGAATGACTCCAAACAAATTACCACCCTAAACTTGCAAATCCAGTCAGATAATATCACAATAACATAACAAATTTTTTTTAGTTATTTGGAAAAAATTCTTGGCAGAGAATAGTCGTGTTGCAGACTACAATACACATCAATGAAACAAAAAATGTCATCCTAAACTTACTAAAGGTGCAACCTGATAAGCACAACAGCACAACAAGTTGCTGCTGATTTGAGACGAACTCCATATACAGAATAAAAAATGTGGACAAAAACAAAACTTTCAGGTATCAAAATTCGCAGACCAAAAGTACTGAGTAACTCTCCCTAGAATAGAAGTATTAAACACACAATGCTTCCAGCCAAAGGAAAGGACCAGGTATAAAACATCAGTCATCCTAACATCAAGAGCTTCATAAAATATTCATCTTCTAGAATGAGTAAGTTCATAATAGTTATTTTAAAACCTGGAGGAATCTTTTGTAGATCCCTCTGCAACTCAAGTCGATCTCTATTTGCATTGCCATTCGAAGAAATAACCACCCTCATATATGCCACCTCCATGCACTTGTATGCCAAAGCAGCTGCCGCCATGTCTTCTAATTTCTCATACTCATGTGCACAGAACCTAAAATATTACAAGATTTAGTAAGGATAATAAAGGTCGAATTTCTCTATCGACTACAAAAGAATCATCAATGCAGAACAAGAAGAAAATAGTCCAGAAATATGATTGATAAAGGACTAAACAAAGCAGCAGCTGTCATTGAGTCCGTATATATCAGCACAAGCATGACCCCAGGCCCCTCTCATTAAACAATCATGTCACACTGAATAGAGCAGCATTTTAACAGTTTCATATTCAAGCTATTATGAAAATCTACACTGCAAGCACATTGTACAAATTTGCAGTGCCTAGATGCCCCAGCATGTTGTGATGGTAGTTTAAGTTCATCCCACAATTAACACCTCCCAATCACTAGGATAAAAAACATCATAATCAAAGAAAAAACAAGTTCAAATGACAGTATTTTATGATTCTAAATATTCTTTGACAGAATCACATGTAATATATATTACAGAAAGAAATATAGCCTCATCAAAATGAAGACTTTTCAACTTACTCGCAGAGTTTTGCAGTGCTACCATATATTTGCATTGACTGAATCATCTCTGCACTTTTGGCAGTCTCAATGCTGCAACTTTCAAACAGCGCAGCTCCATCAAGAAATTTAAGGGCTGCCTCAAAGTACAGCCTCGTGCTCTCAGGTTGTGACCCAGAGTTCTTCTAAAAATAAATAAATAAATAAAATTCAGTGAGTTTTGAGGAAAATAAATAAGGTATTTCAAAACCTAAACCATCTAACAATAATAACCTTAAGACGATCCGCCATGTGCTTCAAAGTTGTAGCCTCTTTCACAGCATTGTTTGCAGCCTGGCTAGAGGAATCCCTCTTAACTGGACTTGCGGCTTCAAGATCCCTGCTCCTATGCCCATTTGACATGGAGTTTCTAGAATTATCGTAATGAATTCCATTAGGGTGATCAGCCCTTTTGATTTGTTGTGAAAGTTTTAATGCATTATCAGCATTACCAGATAAACCATTTTGTCCATTTCCTTTTTGAGGCCCACAAACCAGTTGATTGCAGTTGGCCAATGTCTCATTTTGAGCTCCCCTAGGGGGAGTTGATGAGAGTGCCTTTCCTCTGCCAGAGATCTCACAATCAGCTAGCATACTCTGCTTTGGAGTAGAAGTTGCATCATAGATGCAAACACTATCTACTTTTATATCTGGGTCAATGTGTCCCTCAGAATTGGATCTAATGTCTTTTTTACAGTTATCGATCATGGATAGTTTGCCCTTTGTGTCAGTGCATATATTTTCATCTTCATTAGACTTGATTCCACCCTTCTCAGCAATTTGCTTTTTACCAGTAGGCCTTACTTCACAAGGAGGGGCTTGCTTGCCAACAGAATCAAGGAACTTGGCATTACCATTCCCACTCTCAGAGTTGGAATTCCTATTTTTGTCCCTGGACAGTGAGGAGAATCCCTTCCTAGGATGAGAAACACTTTGAGTCCCTTGAGTTTCATTTTGTCTTTCATCACCATGAAATTGATCCAAAGATGTTGATTCAATTTGACAACGCATGTTAGGACCTGAGCAACCAGTCACTTTGTCCAACAAGCCAGTATCAGCAAAGTCATCTTCTTTCTTAATCAGGCCTTTTCTTTCAGATGTAAGATTATCTAGCTTTGAAAGTCTCACAGGTAATGAAGAAACAGATTCCACTGGTGAGCCTTTAACATCGTGGACATAGGCCTTGGTTTTATGTGAACCGGAGACCTTTGAAGAGCTAGAAGTAGCTGCCACAGCATGATGCAGAGATGCAGAGTTCCTTCTTGAAGAATCCCCACCATCCAAGCTTCGCTGAGACAGGGTACTCCCCGGCTCTTGTATCAGATGCTTGGTTTTCCCGTGACTACCTTTTCTGCCTGTTTTACCCCCGCTTTTACTTGCGCTAGACTCTTTGCCTTCAGACGCAGGTGCCCTCTCTTTCCTTTGGTCATTCTCACTGAACTCCTTCGCCAAAATCCTGCTATCCTGAAGTTGATCATGACTATCTTTCATTTTCTTTCTTTTTGAACTATCTCTACTATCACAAGCCACTATATCAATCTGCCCATCATGCAAGTTATCATCAGTGTCCCTCACTCTTTTACTGGACAGTTGCACCTGCTCCTTTCTAGAATTCTTTGCATCCTTATGATTGTTATGTTTAGGCATTGACTTTCCTGATGAGACAGAAGGTAAGCAGTTACTTAAACTGTCACCTACTTTATCACTGATCCGACCATGTTGAAACTGTTCCACAACTCCCTCGGTCCTGATTTTCTTGGAGGCTCTAAAGGACTCCTGATCGTGGTCCCTTTTACCCTTCATCTTTGAGACTTTTGGATTACCTGTATTTTGTATCAGAAATAAATAAATTAGATAAGACATGTGATGAAGATTACCTAAAAGTTTGATTTTATACAAAATTTATCATATTTAGATTTACGTGGATTGACAAAGAGATAATTTACAAGATATGATCTATTAGTATCAAACATATCCATTTGAAAGTAAAATAAGAATTTCTTTATTCTATGGCTTATTCCAAATCTTTGCTTATTTCAAAATCTTACTAGAGTACTTACCAGCTTATCTAGTTAGAATTTCATTTCAATTAGTAAATAGTCTCATTATTAGATTAAAATACATTTAAGTTTGTTAAAGTGCAAGACTTCTCATCTAGAACTGACTGTTAGGTTCTAGGAGGGATTCTTAGATACTATGTGTGAAGCCTTTTTCTTTTTTTGTTTTCTTTTTTCTTTAATCCCTAGGTGTGATTCTAAGACTAGTTTGAAGTTCTCTTCTTCGTTGATATCAATAAAGAGACTTTTAGTGTTCCTAATTCAATTTTCAATTAGTACGGCTGCTGTCCTCTACCTATCCTACATCAGAATGTTTACACGCACATAAAAGAACCATTTCAGATGCAGTACCTCCATCAGAATCAAGTTTTTTATTCTTCTCTTTCTGCTTATGCTTTGGCTTCTCCACAGCTATATCACCAAACTTGCTCAGTTTCAAGTCAGCTTCATTTACCAAAGAAGACCTATTCACATCATTTAATCTTACACTCTTCTTCACCAACTGAGAGGAACTGTCTCTGTTCAATGAATTTGATGATTCCTTGAGACTATAATTTCTCTTTTCCTCGCTACCAGCTGCATTCAAACCATTCACATGGCCGTTATAATCAGGATGAATTTCTCCAGAAGCAACCACATCAGGATTGCTTTGCATGAAAGTTTGACTTTCTGGAGCAGGGACCTGGTACCGCGCAATGAGAGCATTGGTTGTTTCTTCCTCGCTAAAACTACATCGGTTCATACCAGGCCTAAAGCATCAACAACAGACACGTTAAACTTTCAGATGGAAAAAGATACTAAAATCCAACACTTTTTTATATTTGTTTAGAATTTCTAATTCATCCCATTTTTGAATATTGACCCGTATAAAAAAAGAAGGTGCTGGATTGAAACTTACAGCCAATTAAGCATGCTACACACCCACTTCTCCGGTAGGTCGTTAGGATTTTTACCAATTGGTAAAAGCCGCCACTGCTGACATTTGTCACAACAGACCCAATTCTCTTGTATCAAAACAGGAGCTGTTGTTGCATGAGGTACATCAGATATAGGCCCATTTCCAGGGTGAGGGCCAACATTTGAAGCTGCTCTTGGATATGCTTCAGGTGCTGATGGCTTCTGAATTTTCTTACCACTGGATCTCCCCTTTACTATTTGTGTTCCATGCATGCCACGTTCAACCAAATTAGATTCCTTCATCCTATCCTCACAGCCAGCCTCCAGTGGGCTTATCTGGTTTTCTTCTTGTTCTATCTCCATGTCCCCGAAAAATGCTCTATACATATCCCCAGTTTTTTCAGAGTTCTTTGGTAATTTTAGCTCTCCTAACTCACCATCAGTTGTATGCTTGTCCATATAGGAGCTCTTCTTAGTTTTGGCTGCCAATGAAGGACTGTCCTCCACATTGTCATGACTTTGACTTTTTTTAGTTTTCACTTTCCCCTCAGATGATGAAGATGCCTTTCCAAAATGTGACTTCGGTTCATGTCCAAGGGATTTAGCTTTGTTATTGGCCTTCTGCTTGGAATGATCTTTTGCTTCAGAGGTTTGATGTTTCCTCCCTTTTAAAGCATTGGAAGCCACTTTCCCTGAAGTTTTAGGCTTTTCTCCTTTGCAATGGCCATCACTTCTTGTGTTGACTGAAACACTATCAGAGAAATTATCATTCTTACCTGCCCGACCCTTAGAAACAATGCTTGCATTTCGATTTTCAAACCATCCATCCTCTTGCGTAAACATTGGTTCTAATGTCTCTTCCCTTGTTTGGTCTGATGAACCTCTGTCCCTCAGAAGTGGAAGATTTAAGGTATTTGTCACAAGCTCCTCACAAGTTAAAGAGTCATCAATGCCTCTATCTTTATGAGGAATACCATCAAAACTGCTCTGAGAATCCAGATCATTCCTGCAAGAAGGAATTTCACTAATATGTAGTGACTTCACTTTTTTATCTCTTGATGCTTTCCTATGAACTTTCAGGGAATCAGACCCATTCATTCCTATATCCAAACTTTCTCGAGCTTGCCTCAACCCATTCATTCCTATGTCTTTAGGACGCTTCTCCTTTTCTTTCAGGTGAATGAGATCATCAGGAAGGGGTGATAGCAGTTGACTTCCATGCAATGGGGAGGAAGTCATTATCTGCACCAAAAGAATAAATCAATAAATAACATAACCTTTATATCACATCTGGAAATGTATGGACAATGAATAAAGATATCAAAATATCAATGAGATAATTCACCAATAAAATTTGCGCAGGAGATTCAAAGTGACTATCTTGAGGTTCATGGGACATCCCTTCACTTTCTGATGGGCTGTCATCCAGTGATGAAGATGGTGAGACATCAAGCCCAAGACCACTGTAAATTGCAGCATTTTTTCGTGTCGACAAGTTATCAGAACCAACTTTGATTCGAACTCTCAACTTCTTCTGATCAGGTAAATTAGCAGGTTTCCTGTTTCTAGATTCATGTATTATAGAAAAATCTTCAGCTTGATAAGTTGATGGCATTGATGCATCTTTTTTGACAGAATCATGCAGGGAGGATGATGCTTTTGATACAGGCTGCAACAATGTACTTGTAGAAGTAGCTTCAGACTTTGTTGACTGAGGTGCCATTGATGAACATACATAGCTAACAGGCCCACCCTATAAAAGAAGTAATGTTGAAGCGCTTGAATAAAACAAAACCCAAATTTGGCCAAAGAGGCAAGACATAAATCAAATGAAAAAGAATAAGATGGTAACAGGTAATGCGCTAGATATCAAAATAGTTCTACCTCCAAGTGAAAATTTGCCGGAGATCTAGAAGCACTGTGCTGGTTGTTTGGTGGAGTCCTTGGGTGAGACCATACAGGAGACCGTTGATAGGTAGGTAAAAATGAGCCATAGCCTCCAAATTTTGCCCCTGTAGAATTTAAAATCCACAGGTAACACGGATAACACATGGAAGATGTGCTTACTCATATGCAATGTAGATGTTTGTGAGATAGTAACACAAATATGTTCTCTTTCAACATACCCAAATTCTCAGCTGAGACTCCACCTTCAAAATCTTTTTGAAAGTGTCCCAAGAGATGTTGGAGTTTCTCACCCTTCACCATGTAAAAAATAAAACAAAAACCTGATCATGTACTGAGCAGAAGTACGATCACACGTACAAGAAGGCAAGCTCTAATAGCACAAGTATGCTTAAACGAAATTCTTAATTTATAGCATGCCTGTGAACAAACTTAATCATTCAACCTAATTCTAAAACTAAAGTATGCTTCCATTAGCTGAACAATGTGATCCTCGTAATTGCTATGCTGATTGCAGATCCATAAATTGATCTCTAAACAGTTTAAGACTGGCAAAAAGATACTATTTAAAAAAAAAAACCTCCCGTAATCTGTGTGTCCATATCTAACACTCATTCAGAACCCACAGCCTTTCTTTACTTATATCCTAATTTTCTTCCAGGCAGGCATAGGCGATATCACATTACCGATCACAATTATAACATGTTAAGACCTCCGGATAATCAAAATTAAAGATCAAATATCCACTGGCACGTGTAATTTGGATCCTAAACATACCAAAGAAGTCAACACATGATAATTAGCCTACCTACATCAATCTCTGATGAATAAGTTATAAAGCCAGAAACAAAAGAGCCAACGGAAACGAAACAGCTTACTATGTAAGAGAGACCAATATCAGGGTCCACGCTCGAATCACAATCATCATCGTTGTGATTATGATAAGAGCAAGCCTCCCCTTCTTCAAGCTCAGTATCCTCCATCTCTCTCACAACGCCAAACCCTAACCCTAACCCTAACCCTAACTCCTTTCTCGCATCTCTCCTCCCCAAAGAAATCATGTAAAACAAAAAAAACACCACAAAACAATCAAGAACAGGAACTGAGACCTCTTGTCCCACGAATCCAAACACAAAACTGAAACCGACCCATTCAACAAAACCGACAACCCATCAAAACCCAGAAAGGATTTCCAATGAAGAGGCCGATCACAAAATCCCAATCGATATCACCGACCTAGAGAAGAATGATCCTAAAACCCCGAGAAGTAGAGTAATTCAATCGAAAGATCCTTAACGAAAACAAATCATGTTAACCCAAAGGCTATAGGCTTGGTTTGTGTTCGATCTCCAAAGTTGGAATGGATTAGCGGAGAGATGAAACTCTCTCTGGTTTTTGGTGTATAGAATTAGAACAGCCGCGTTTTTTTCTTTCTTTTTTTTAATTTTATTTTTCCTTTAAGTTAATATTTTCCCTTCTCCGTTTCGTTTTCGGTTTCCCTTTGAAATATAACCTTAGGCCATAGGATAGGATAGGATAGGATAGGTACAGAGAGTGTATGTATGTATATACGGGTTAATATTTTTCACCTGTGTTGGTTCTGTTCTGTGGACAGTGTTCACACCAGGCCCACTATTCGCGCGTGCACTTCACTCTTCCCTTTACACAAGCGCCGTCATTCATTTTCCCAAGCATGAGATATGATCCAACGTTTGTTTAAATTCTGAATAAATATTTTATTAAACCTCATCCTTATTATCTAATAAGTACATGTAAGTAAATCATATTTACGAAGGATTTTTTTTTTGGTTCAGATAAAGTTTGATTTGTTCTCAGCGAGAAAAGCATGTGCGTGAAAAAAGATGAATGGTTATCCAGTGGCGCGTGGGACAAAAGTGGTTCCAAAACGTAGGGGTCGGCTCTGTGGGTTTGGGTGTCAGATGGCAGAATCCGACGTGTTGTTACGATCATGCGTAAACAAATTATGTATTTTACGTATTCCTTTTGAAAATGATATGTGGAAATTGATATATGGGAAGCAATTAGATTATAACAACATAGAATGTAGTTTTAGTTTTGGGAAGGTCCAATGACAAAATACGACACTCTTGTGTTGACCCTCAAATTACCCCTTTTTGCCTTTCCTGTCCTCCTACTCTTTTTACAATAGCCAAAGTTAACGAATACACGTGTTAGGCACTTCGTCCAATCTTGTTAAGAAGAAAATAAGAAGTGCAATTTAAACCGTAATATTTATATAAAAATTCAACATTTTAAATATATAAAATCTTAGATTTGGTATAAATCCTTTCAAATTTAAACTATATAATATGTTCTATTATTTTATTATATAGTTGAATATCTCAATCAATAAAAAGGGTTTATTTATTTATTATTATTGTTTCTTTTGATAGTCTAGGAATGATCATGTGTTATGGAACTTAATCGAATCGATGTTTGTAGGAGAACATGGAAGTGATGCGTTCATTGACTTGTTGGGTTGATGGTAACTTCAAATTCTTGAGTTGATGCTAAACTTGGATCCTTACGGCGGGTTTGCAAGACCACGAGAGAGCCACCTGTTGAACTCTGTGATGACCTTTTCCTTTTATAAAAATAAAAACATAGTGAAAATGATACGTGTCATGTCATGGATTATAAGCAGTAGGAGGAGCAAATGAGTGCAACATTTGCATGATATGGATAAGTGAACACGAACAAAATGACCAAAAACCCTACTTCAAATGCCTATTCTTATTTGGGAATCAAACAGAACTGGAACTGTCATGGACCCTGAGGGCCGACTGTCTTAACACGACAGCCAACTCATAGACATCTGCTAAACATTGTGGTTTTCTTGGAAAATTCCTACAGTCTATGAAGGTCGTCCGGTCAGCCAGTTAGTTGATTATTTTAGTATTTTATTAAATACAACATTCGCAAACTGTGTTGACCATGCTCTCTTAGACCTTTCAAAGGTTCTACTCTAAAGAGCTGAATGGTCAAAGCGCCTTCCTAAGAGGAACATGACACTACCACAATAGGCAAGCCTTTGCTTGGTGCTGTAGGATTAGGAAGCTGCCAATAATCCAACTAGAGGAATCAAAGAAAAAGCTAAAAACAGAACTGAAACAAGCCTGTTACAAACTAATGAGGATCTAGCATGAGCTCTGTGCCAATTCAGCAGCTTCAAAGCAGCTCAACCGAGGAAATGAGTTCAAAACTGAGTGAAGCTTCCACTTCGCCATTACTTATTAGTTTTACAATCTAAAGAATTTATTGTACAGTAAAAAAAGGCCTATAATAATTATGTTACTAGTGGTGCATATAAATTACAAGTCGAGTATAGAATTTGTTAACTTAAAAAGTAACTCAGCTTGGTGCGCCTTCAAATTGATCTCTCAACAACTCGTACTTCTTAAGCTCTGCAGTTGAGAGAGACGGAGAAAGTTCCTTTAAGACCTGTAGATTAGGATTTACAAGCATTTAATTAACAAGAATGACATCTGACAGTAATGCTCAAATCCAATTTACACATGTTTGTGTAATTTCAAAAATTACTATAAAAGCACATCGTCGCAATCAAAATGTATGAATTGCTCCTTACAAGGAAATGAACGAAGAGGTACAATTTCTCATACTAAAGGCCAAATGCTTCAGTGAAAGCTTACGTTCAGAGCAATCTTTTTGAGAAGATAAGTACTTTTGGTAACTCAAATAACCCACAATGCCATACCTCAACAAAATCTTCGTGTTGGACAACAACAGCCTCAGCTTGATCTCCTGTCGGCGACCCTGAATTTGACTTCAAAACCTAGAAAGTGAAAATGGTATATGTACTGTTCAGGAGGCACAGAGATAATTAACATAACACAGCATTAAATACTCATAAGTAAGCAAAGATGACGAGATAAAGTGAACAATCAAGAACATATCTGAGTTTTGCTTCTACGCTGATACAAATATTAAAAATATGTCAAACTAATTTGCTCTCTTGACTCTTTCAAGATCACTGGGCCTTACAGACACTATGCCCCATTCCGTAAAATCCCACTCGCTCAACTCTTATAGGATTTTGCATGCCAGAATCCCTAGCTGAAAATGCATATCACAATTAAACATACAAAGGATGATGGTAACTATACTTTTGTGGATGTGCTTAAATCTACCCACCTTCCGCTTTGCAGCATGAAACCAAGCATCTGCACATAATGCATACATATCTGCACCAGTGAAGTTGGCTGGGCACCTTTTTGCAATTGGATAAAGAGAAACATCTTGGTGAAGAGTGAACTTTCGAGTTAGTGCCTCAAGGACCCTAGAAAGGAAGGCAATTAACAACTTGAGTAGAAGAATCAAATTGAATAAACATTATCACATAAGATGAGAACACTAACCGCTCCCTGTAAGATGCATCAGAGTTCACCCCAACATAAAGTAGCTTATCAAAACGGCCAGGTCGAAGAAGTGCCGGGTCAATGAGATCTGGTCTGTTGCTTGCTCCAATAATGAATAGATCCTTCGGAATCAGGAAAATGAGAATAAAAAAAATATTGGCAATTTGACTTTGATAATAAGTAAAAACCTGCATTTAATATTACAAAAAACAGAATGAAAACTACCATAGTAGCAACTGCAAGCTTATTACCTGTGCAGAATCATTCAGGCCATCAATTTCTGCAAGCATCTGACAGGGAAAAAATATTACAGATTACACGAGGATCGGGAAAATCTTTATAGGCAATCAATTAAGCTATAGTAACACTATATTCACCTGAGAAACAACTCTATCCATGACACCACCAGAATCTCCGGAGGCCCCTCGAGCTGGAGCAAGCGAATCAAGCTCATCAAAGAATATAACGCATGGGCGTGCTGATCTTGCCTGCAAAGAACATGTCAACGGAAGAAAGAAGTAAAATCTATTACCAAATGTAAGTTAGTACAGATTGTTAGGCATAACACATTTCAAGGGTTACAGCTTGATGGAGACAAAAATCTTACTTTCTGGAAAATATCCCGGATATTTTTCTCTGATTCTCCTATGTACATGTTGATCAGTTCAGGCCCCTTTACACTCAGAAAATTTAAGGAACACTCCGTAGCAACTGCCTTTGCCAATAATGTCTAAGTTTCAAAACAATAAAAACACAGTGACTGTAAGGCATTCTTTTCCTCATTTTAAATGTTTGTATTGAGAGCGCATAATTGCGGAATTGATTACTCGATATGACTCACTTTCCCAGTTCCAGGAGGACCATAAAGAAGAACACCAGAGCGCTTACGTAACCCAGATGAAAACAAATCCTTATGCAATAGGGGTAACTGCAGATGTGGAAAATAAAAAAAAGTAATAATTTGTTGTCAAACTCTGAATCACAAGACTTTTGAAGTTTTAGCAATTGAATCATATGTAAGCACGTTAGAAAACCAAGACAAACCTGTAATCTTACTACTATTAGGCAAAACAAAGCTAAGCAACTCAATGGTTGCATTTATATGCAATTCTCCATTCCCATTTTTCCTTTAGATGTCCACAAAGGAATTTTTTGATAGTACGAATGCCCATATTTTCTCACGAAATCCTCCATGTAAATGTCTACTTCGCTGAGAATGAAAGATGATAAAACTGCTAAAAAGGGAGGATTTGCCTATCTACAACAGAAAACATATAATTAATTTTGCAATCCATCAAATAAGCTTATGGTATCTATCACATTAGTTGGATCTTGTAGTAAGGTTCTATTGGCAGAATCCCATAATGATGTGCATGACTGCACAAGAAGCTTAAAATGCAAAATATGTGACTCAAAATGCTAAAAGACAGATTCAACTTTGCAACATGAGGAAAAAGGAAATGACAATAAACAGTAAGCCTACCTGAACAGTATCCAGGATTGATTTCTTGACATCTTCAAGCCCACCGACATCTTCCCATTTCACATTAGGAACCTGTGAGTAAGAAATGTAGAATAAAACTCTCCTGACACAAAGAAAAGGATTCTTCATAACGGAGTTGACAGGGTGAATAATCACCATGACACATAATATTTCTAGAAAAAGAAAACATGCTAGAAAATGCAAATCTATGATTGATATACATGCTGGATTGATTTCATGGCATCAAGTTACCATTAGTGATCTAATTACCTTTGGGGTACCCAATGCTGAAGCATTCCTCTTCTTAGCTCGATCCAATGCCTTAGATAAATGTTCTTTAAATTTATTTTGCAATGCTATCCCTCCAAGAGAGCTATCCAAGTCTTGAGACTCAATTTCATCAACTTCAGCATTGTCCTTCAAGACTATGTTTGCACCGGCATCAGCAACTAAAGCTTGCAGATCCCTAGGCATGAAACCAGACGTCTGTGCAACAGTATCCTTAATAGTATCTTCCAACCCAATCTCCAGGAAGGAACCATAAAATCCATAAAAGTGAGACTTATGATTAAAAGAAAAGATTAGACAGAGAAAAAAAATCACTTAAAACTTTATTTAGCAACTTCATAATGAATATTTGAAGAAAGCATTGAATAATATTTATACACAGGAGCATGATGATTAACTAAAGGGATTTGCCAAAAGCAACTGGCCAAAGAGATAACTATCCAACATGGAAATTCTTGGCTAACAAACATAGAGAAAAAAGTATAATAGTACATCATTTCCAAACCACAAGCATATGCTGCCATATGGATATTACTGTTTTAACATATTTTCCGAATATGGATGAGGGAGAGTTTGCTATGACATACATTAGAGAGGAGCTCAGAACCATTTTGCAGAGTCTGGGACAGCATCTGAAACCTTTGCTCTTCGGTCAGGGCACCCATGCCAATTTCATGGCTGAAACAGCGCCTAACAGTTGGTGGTATACCCTCAGTACTCTGAGCAGCTGCAACCAACAGTACTTGATGCCTGGTTATTTTCTCAGTATCATTGATAGGCTGAATCAGGAAGATATGAAGGAAAATGTTCTTAGCACCTTATGAAGCATTATTACTAGGAATAGCTAGCACGCAATACTAGATTTATCCCTTCATGACTGTAACTTGATTCAACAATTAAAAATTAGGAATTGACATATTTTTCTACTTAGTAATGAGATTTCGTAAATGTGGATGCAGAGGCAAAGTTTTTTTAAAAAAATTGGGTAAATATACTGGGACTCCCTGTGATTTGACATTTTTTCATTTCAATCCCTATGTTTCAAAAGCTATCATTTATTCTCCTATGGTATTGTTTAACTATCACACAACCTCCTCCGTCACATTTTGTTAGTTCTCCCTCTATCTTTTTTTACCCAAAATGACCTAGTATTAAAATTTTTAAATTATGATACAACATTGTTTTGAAATTAGGAACAGTAAAAAAAACTAATAGAATATATCGGAAGAAGTTGTATGATAGCTCAACAATACCACATGAAGGTAAATAATAGGTTTCAAAACATAAGAATTGAAATGAGAAAGGGTCAACCTACAGGGGGGTCCAGCTAAAAGATGTCTCAACTCCATGTAAATAGAAATTCCAAGACCAGATATCAGCAGCCCACTATTTCCCGACCTTGAAACTGGTTTCCCAATGTTCTACCTTGTTTTTCCCGAAGCAGCACAAGTTCAAGTCAAATCAAAACATCCGAAGCTTATCAAATCACATAGAAAGATTAATGCAGTAACTAGAGCAGAATCTTACAAATTTGTGATTTGATTTTTCTTCAGAGGGACCCTCATCTTCAGAGACTGGTTCAGTAAATTTTCTAACAACTGATGCAACTTCAGAAGTGAGACCAACTTGATCACTTTGAGAACCATCATGTGACATCAAGTTGCGAAAAACATCAAAATGGCGAAGAAGAAGTATAGTAGGCGAATACCTGCCAAAAAAATATAAAGAGTAAAGCTGGATGCAACGGAAGGTTTCTGAATGGTGGAAGAGAACAATATATTTCCACATAGTCATCCCTTCAATTGTCAACAAAATCTGAAACGAGAAACAATGGCTATTGTATGCTACTCTGCCACCATCAACCTAAAGTAGTACAACAGAAGACAAAGTATGAAACTTGAGAATTTATGTGTTACAATCCCCTACAAGCTAATAACCTCACCTTTGAGCTGTGCTGAAAGCCTGGGAAAGTGCAACTGATGTTTTTCTATCCGAGGACTCAACAAAATTATGACAGCTAAACTCAACAACATGAAGGCCCAAACGGCGAGCAACATATCTAACAACAGTCCTCTTTCCACAACCTGCTAAAGTAAACCACACAGTTGTTAACAAAGCCAATTCTCTTGAAAGAACCATCAGAAATACCTATTCATGTTCAGAAGTTAATCACACTTTTAATGTTATACCAATCAAAAGTTATTGGTAGGAAGAAACTATTATGAGAAGATTATGTTTTCTTGTGGCAACAACAAACAGAAATAAACTAAACAGACCTGGAACACCGTGTAGTAGGACAGCAACTCTGAATTTCGAAGAGAGAGCTGAGGGGCACAATGATGGTGTGAGTATGGAACCTAAAATCTTCACCGTGTCCCTCTGTAAAGGAGATTCACCAGAACTTTTGGACTCCTCAATCAGGAGATCTGGAGGGATGGCAGAAGGAACAGTCCCCCCAAGAACAAGGGCTGTTTGGGTGTGATTGACTCGAAGAACTGCTTCATCTGATGGCCCCATAGCCATGACCTGATTAATGAATTACCTTCAGATTACTGCCGGAAAATTGTTGGCATTTCCCAAGGGCATGAAGCAACAAAAAAAACTTGCGAAAATTTACCTTAAAGTAGATTATGTCTTTACTTCTAGCTTTTGACCTCTGTTGACAAGGAATGCAAAAGGTGGAGTTGCAATTCCAAAATATGCAGACATTGAAAATATCACCTCTGGCTAGATATCTGTCAACTTTAAAGTAGTTCTGTAGTGCCAAATCGATTATCTCTTGACGGTCTTCAGCTTCAATCATTGAACGGCCTTTCAGAGCTTCAAGGGTACCACACTCAGGTATCTTAACAAAAGAAACCCTCAAGTGCGAGGCATACCTTGGCAATCGAGTTAAAGGTTTCAACTCCAAACTAATGACAGAAGCCTGACCAACTTTTTTACATGTCTCATCCTCCACAGTAGATTCAAAAAGAGATGCCAAGGTCTCATTTCCTTGGCGAACAAGTGATTTGAGGCACGAAACATGCAAGTCAAGGTTAAAGGCTAAAAGTGGAGAAACATAAGCAATTTCTTTGTCTAACAATGGAGTCCCATTTGAGGGAAAACCATAAGACGGAAAGATAAGCATTGTATGAGGAGGACAGGAATCGGACAACTTGTCTCCAGTTGCCAATTCCTCTTTTCTGGGAGGATCTAGAACGACAACCTGAGCAAATCTCTCTACTTTTGTGTCAACGTTCTTCACAATCACCTTGAATTTAAAACAAAAACAACATATTACCTCTATCTATTCAGATATAGTCCAAAGGAAGTAACAAACCGATCTTTCTAATTGCATCTCTTCCTAAAAATAAAATATTAAATGAAGCACATTCTATGTTGTAATTATTTCCAGACGATTTCTTTTTCTTTTTCTTTCCAACTTTAAACTGCCAAGTAACAGGTAGGAATAGTCAATAAGTGATAAAACCAACAAGGCGTCAGTTGTTTTTCCCATCTTCATTCTCAGTAAAACACACGACTACCTAAAGGATACAAATTATAATAGAGTTAGTCAACAAATAGCTTACCAGAGAACCTGAAGTGATCGTCAATCTCTTGAGAACGGAAGTGGAAAGCCCAATTAAAGCAGAATCGTCAAAAGGAGTTACTTTTTGGCCTGGGTCATCAACTTTGTCGTTGGAAAGCCGGAGAATTCCCACCCGCAATTGAATGGTCGGAGAAACGTCATCGGCGGAGAAGTTCAAGAAGGAAGAAGAGTCTCCGTTGACCAACGAAGTCGAATTCAATACGGATTTGAGGAGAACTTTGGTGGAAGAGAGGACCAGAGGCCTTCTCCCTCTCCCCACCATTGGTGCCGATTTAAGCTGAATAGTGCTACCAGCTCAAAACCCTAGTTCGCTTGAATCATCAGATCACAGTCAGCCACAGTGCTGGCGCTTGGAGAGACAGAGAATTGAAAAGTTCTAAAGTTTAGTGACGGAATATGAGTCCCAGGAACAGGGGAAAAGGCATGTTTTCGTATATTTAGGGGAATGGGATACGATTCCATTTTACTTCACATTTTCATGGTTTTCATCTGTAAATAATAAATGTAATTCATTATTAGTAAAAGTATACGTTCTTTTAGAAATAAAGAAAAATAAGGTATCCATGCCATTGTGACGCAAGCGTAGTTAAGTTCTTGAAAGACAGACTATGGATGTGGCTGAGTAGTATGGACTCATCTATCCTTAACCAAAACTTCGGAGTTTGATCTTTGATTTTGAGTATGAAACAGCCTTAAATTTTTGGGCCAGTTGTCACACCCTGTGAAGTGCCTACAAACCAGCGAAAGGATTAATCACTGAGTCCGCCAGTAAATATCCTGTTTAAAAGAAAAAAAGTTCTTGAAAGACGTGCTATTTCAGACAAATAACAGGCTTATCCAAATTCCAAGTCCATCACGGAGTGAGAGTTTTCAAACAAAATGCTGTATTTCCCAATGTTTTAAAAACCGGACCGGACATCAAACCGGTCAAAGGAAAGGTTTAAGGTTTAAAGGTTTAACCGGTAGTGAACCGTTATCAAACCGGAATATAATAAATAAGATGAAAATTTTATAAAAATAAATAAAAATAAAATATTTTATTGAAATAAAAATACACCAATATTTATTATTATATAATGAACTAAAAATAAATAAATATGAGTCCAACATAAAACTTAAAATAGCAATAAAAATTAAAATTATATTTCTAAAAGAGGTTGTATATTATCATCGTAAAAAGTTCAAAATTCTTTTTAGCAATTATAAATTGACAATTTAATATGGCGAAAAACAGAGCTTTGCCAATTACTTGCATTAAAAAATTCAGAATTTGGACAAAACTCTAATATTTACACATAAAAGACACTAAAAAATATATTAAAAAAAGTAATAATCTAGTCGACTAAATTACTCAGAGGTCAAAATGAGCTCTGTCCCCGAGAATTCCACTGTACAAAGCAATCCTATTATCTGGCAATTTCTTGATTTGATCTCTGCAAGTTCTTTCAAATCTTGGAATTGGGTTTTCTTTCTCTTTCCCGACAATCAAGTATTTCTCCATCTTTTCCCTGTACTCTTTTCCATTTCCTTTTGTGTCCTTCACATTGTCTGCAAATCGCACTCTTTTCTTCTTCTTCTTCTTCTTACCCTCTGAACAGAGCAAAAACAGAGACAGAGCTAAGTTCCTTGAAAGATCAAAACTTTTTTCTAGTTTTGGCAAGAAGAAGGAAAACCCATGTACCTGTGCACAAGCAAGAGTGCAAGTTGTTGGCTGAAGAGTGAAGATTCAGAATCGTCATTCTTGGAGAGGTGGGTGAGACTTTTCTGCTTGGAAAAAGCAAGATAAAGTGTTGTACTGGAGACTACCATGGCGGTGGCGAAGACCAAAAGCTTCTCTCTTTGCCATCATTACCACAGCAGCTGAAGGGTTTCTGGAAGACGACAATGGCGTTTCCATCTGTCGCTATCTGTGTGTAGTTTGAAATTAAAACCGGACCAGACCGGACCAGTCCGGTTCGATCGAAAAAGGTTGAACCGTCCGGTTTTTACATAGAGAGGTTTTTAAGTGAAACCGAACCGGACCATTGACCGGTTCAAACTTTTTCCGGTCGGACCGGACGGTCCGGTCCGGTTTTTAAATCATTGGTATTTCCAATTTCAAGTTGGTATCTATTTCAAATGTCCTCGGAATCTGATATTACACTTTGTTCAGTTGTGGAGTAGCAGCGTAGTCTAGCCCAGATGAGGTCGATTAGTTGACTTTCTTAATTTTTGTTGATTCGCTTAGCCAAGTTTTTGATCAAACACAAAGTTGTTCAAGTGATTTGGCGACCAAACTTAGGCACTGGATAACGCACATATCGACCAGTACCCAACCCAAGTCTAATAACAGCAATGATCTCAAAGAGTTGATCTACAAGCATGCCAACGACAGATAATGAACAGGTCTTTCAGAGCCAAAACTACGAAGCATAAGTCAGTATAACCAATTAGTCAGCACCAAGGAATTCATGATCACATCCAAACTATACATCCTGAGGATTCAACTTGCCCTTGTACATATTCAACAATTCAGGTACTTCCTCCACAAATTTGGTCACATATCTCTGCAGAAACAATGAACCCAGATTCCAATTTTCCTTGATCAGTCCTTTTGACGGCAAGACATTTACCATTCTAAACCTGGGGATGATTCTATTCTCCAAACTGAAAAATAGGACTGAAGGGCATTGAAAGATCATATTTGAAGACTTTCCCATCTTGTTTACAATAAAATCCATTGCTTGACTGATCTTCTTCTCCGACAGTAACATACAATTAGGCTGCTTCCTAAATGCAGCAAGTATATCGTCTTTAGACCAACCCCATTTCACATTAACCTAGCATCGTTCCCTTGTCGACTTATTAGCCTTCCCAATCAGAGCATGCACGGCCAATACAAAAGTTGACTTCTTTAGATCAAATTCCATTTCTTTGATCCCTTCTGTTAAGGAATAAAATAAGTATACGTCATTTTCCATGTAACCATTTTTGTTAGTCTGTAACAACTTACTGTTACTATATACCAACCTCCTGTTATGTAAATCAATAGCCTTTAACGGATGTACATAATTCTTCTATATATATATATACATACTCAGTAAGGAGAATAAACCGATACAGAGAATTCTTATCATTTCACTATCTCAATCATTCTCTATATGGTATCAGAGCTTCTCAAAGCCTAACGGCAAAAAATTTTTTCAACACTCTATTTGTGTGTCTCTTTCCTTGTCCTTTTCTGCTCTTCATCATGACCACTCCTGAAGAAACGTCTGGCACCACCAGTCCTGCCAACGTGATTCCTTTCATCAACTCCTCACTCATTGTTTTGAATACTGCCTCCATTAAACTCAATGGAGCAAACTACCCGGCCTGGAGAGTGCAGATGATTGCCCTCTTCATTGGCTACAGACTCCATGGTTACACGGATGGATCTTTCCTGTGTCCTCCAGTCACAGATCCTGGATATACTCACTGGGTTCGACAGGATCAACTCCTTATTGCTGCCATTCTGTCCTCTGATGCTGACAATATTGTCACGTTATTGGGATCGGTTACCACCTCCCGACAAGCATGGGACGTCCTTGCCACCATCTATGTGAGTAGCTCTCGCTCTCGTGTTTTCTCTGTAAAGGAAAAACTCACGTGCATGGAAAATGGTGACCAACCTGTAGTTATTTTCTTACACCAGATTAAAAGCCTTGCTGATGAGTTAGCCATTATTGGCAGTTCTCTCGATGATACCGATCTCCTTATCCATGTGCTCAATGGTATTGGCTCCGACTTCAAGGAGATTGCTGCGGCCATTAGAGCCCGTGATACTCCCATTTCGTTTGAGGAACGTCACGAGAAGCTTCTAAATCATGAAGCTTATCTCACAAGGACGGCTCGGTCAGTCTCTACACCTGCTACGGCGTTGCTTGGCTATCACACCAACAGGCACTCCCACCGTCCTCACCACACAGCACAGGGACAACTGCCCACTCAATCCTTTCACCAACGATGCCGACCTCGACCTTCTGCCATGGAATCTGGACCTTCTGACATGTCTTCTAGTTTTGCAGTCACACCAACTTCCGTACAGGCCCCAAATACTAGTGATACTTATTTTTCTGTTATTTGTCAGTACTGTGAGAAACCGGGACACACTGCTCGACCCTGCTTCAAGCTTCATGGTCTTCCTCATAATCGCAATCCTTCTGCCCATCACACACACAAGAGGACTGAGCTTCCTTCTGAAAAATGAATAGTAGATTCTGGTGCCTCCCGCCACATCACCAACAATCTTCATAATCTTTCCCTTGCATCCCCGTATGATGGCTCCGATCAACTGGTAGTAGGTAATGGTACTGAATTACCTATTACCCATACTAGTATCGCCACTATCCTTACCTCTACTAAACCATTATCCTTACTTGGTGTCTTACATGTTCCCACTCTTACCCATAATTTACTTTCAGTCTCTA
>JAOQMR010000004.1:8281039-8303583 GCA_027563865.1 Erythroxylum pelleterianum
TGTGATCATACTACTGAGATTCCTATTATGTGCAATTATGTCAGTATCTAAATTATCCCTAGTCATAGGATTAATGATCGATTGACTAGCACATGTCAAACTCCTTGATGTGATCAAGTAGTGGATCTCAGAAACTGTAAACATGAGATGTTTAGAGTTGAGATGTGGATGCTTACTAAAGGTAGTAAGTACATTGAATGACCTACCATGAGATCATCACACGAATGTCCTATTCTAATGTCAGTGACAATCTCATCATAGCAAAGGTACAAGTATCTTTAGACTTGAGGTACTTAAGGATATCTTAGATACTGATTTTGTACTTTGACTTCATTCCTTGTTGTCTTGTAAAGGTCGCTCATAGGGTGGTAATTAGGTACAGCTTGAAGTATTCGAAGGTAATTGAGTAGTCAATAGAGGATTAACCACTTCTGTGATAGCAGAAGATGATACCCACGGCCTCTTATCGAGGTCATTACTTAGAAATCTCTAGCCAAAGTACATATGTCATAAAGAATGTCTTCATTGACATATAGAGTAATGAGTCCCAAGACAAGAACTAATATCACTTGGACTAGATTTGATGTAGTCAATCTAGTGAGAGTTGACACTTTTCCCGTACTCATAACCAAGTGGGGTATAGCATGGTGAAATGACGAATTGCACAGCAATTGTCTATGAGAGGGTTCGCAAGATGGTTCGTTGTGAGCACAGGTTCATTCGTCAAACTACTTACTTTCCGATCAATTGGGGCTCATGATGTGTTGCTAGACACCACTCATGACTTGCTTGGATTAAGTGTTAATCTAAGTGGCCAACATAATTGGGAACCTAATGGGTCACACGTATAAGAGTGACTCGGAGAATTCGTAAAATGGTTTTGGATAGAGATCCATTATATAGAGAGAAATAGAACTAAATGGATCCCGATGAGATCAGGATATGTCTCGATAAGATCACGACATTGATATTGTTGAAACAAGTCTCCGGTGTTTTTCCACACCTGGGATCCGGTAAGACCGATCCTAGTGTGACTGAACCACTTCAATATATATATATAACTTAAGTAATTTGATTCTGCCCTACCTTTAACTCGAGTTTTGGGTAGAACAATGGTATCAAAGCTTAAGTCTTAAACACCACGTCATGAGTTCGACTCCCTCTACCCGCAGAAATGCACAGGAGTGCTCATTGGTTCTTTGAACGTTCGCTAACCAGCGGATGCGTGGTGGACTTAAGTAATTTGATTCCGCCCTACTTTCAACTCAAGTTTTGGGTAGAACAAATATATATATATATATATATATATATATATAATAAAGTTGCATTTAATGTCTATTATGAATAAGAGACCAAAACAATAAATGACAAAGAAGAAAGTGTAATAAGGAGTATCATGAAGAACAAAAGCAAGGAACATTTTTCATCATCTTCTTCCAAGCTTCATCTTTTTCCTCTCCTCTCACGTTACTCTCCAAAGAATAAAGGTAAGAGCTAACACTCTCTTCTTTGTTCTAACTATTTTCGAATCAAAGAGTTTGATGCGGTTAGATTCTCCAATCTCTGCGTGGATATTGTTAGAGACGGTCTCCTTTGGTCGTTGTGGTTTGAGAATTATGATACTTCTTTTATAAACACATAGATCCTGGACTTCAGGAAAGTCTCGGAACAATTTTTTTTGTTTTCCACACCACATGTATATGATACACGCACTGGGATTTTCCTACAACTCCAACACAATGACTCAAAGTAATTATGCCTTTTTAATAAATAAAACAAACAAATTATTTAAACTAGTAAGAACATAACAGATTCCTAGGACCTAGCAAAACTAACTAGAAAGTGGAGCTGAAAGTAATTATCATGTAGAACATGCAAGTGGAGTGGTTGTAGATTTCCTTAGATTTATGAAAGACTCAGAAACTGCCATATACTATTAACTTCTTCACTGCTGACTTTTTCCATGTTTATGTGATTTCCATGTGATGCCTTATTTTTCTTTCTATAATAAGTCTTTAAGGGAGGTGTTGTATCATATTGTAGCGGAATGAAAAGACGATTACAAGTTTTATAGTATGTGATGTTCAGATTTATTGTCAGCCACCAAGGAGGATAATCTTATAAGATTAATTGCAAAAACTGAGGTTCGTGATAGCTATGCACCCTAATCTTTCTTTACTGGGAGGATAACCTACGAGCCTTCACTAGTAGTATTTAAAATAACCTCCTTCCCTTCTATCAAGAAATAATTTATCCTAAAAATATTTAAAAGGAATTACGTTTTTTAGCTAGAAATATGTCACTTTGTAGCAAAGGTCAGAAGAACTCTAGAAGTCTATTCCTTGGTGTTTTATAGTTCAATTTTCCCAAACAAAATCGATCTATACCACCACGAAACTTAGAGATCCATCAATCCAGAAATGATAAAACCACAAAACCAGGTGGTTTAAAGGGACCATATCTATTCATTTTAAAGATTCTTTCGGATAAAAGATGTTGAGTTCTCAGCAATTTCCATAAACTAAATGAGCTGGAGTGGCAAATGGAGAAAGCCAAAATGTAAACTGGCATAAAGAAAAATAGAACATCAAAGAACCCAAAAAATGTAAAGGAGAAGAATGTGAGTGGCTAGAATTTGAAGTGTGAAAAGGAGAATTTTTTGTTTGAAACATTTAAAAGTGCCCATATTGTTCAGTAGCTTCTTGACAAAGAAGCGATAGAAAGAGTAGATGTAAAAGAGTAGTTGCATGGAATGCTCCACAACTAAATGGTTAAAGCTTTTCATCTATCTGCTATAGGCATGTCTAGGGGTTGATAATATGACAACTAGAGACAACAAATATGAAGAATTGCTCCAGATGGGACAAAAAGAGTGTCCATCCAGCAATGGAGGCTTATCACTCCATAGTCACACCTAGGCGTACCACCAAGTAATATCTACAATAGGATTTGTTCCTACCAATAAAAAGTTCATCACCATGATGCTTTGGGGGAAAAATAGTTTCAAATGTTAAATTAAGGGGAATATATACAAAAATTTCATCAACAAAGCCTCATAGTGATGAATGCCTTTCTAACAAGTAACGAACTCTAGAATTGTATAGGGTGGAACATCTTGATGGTAACTACAAGAATGTGTGTCACAATTTGTCCCATGAAATGAAACAAGTAACGGTTGACTTGTATGCAGAAACAAGTGGACAAAATGCCCTATGTTTGGATGAAGGTACTAGCTTCTTGTATATAGACTCAACAAAGGCTCTACTTCCATGGCAGGAGAGTTTAAAAAATCCAGGCAAATTCCCACATGACCACAGTTTACTAGACTTCCTATCTATTATATAATACAAATTTCGGTAGACCATTGATTAGACTTTAAACTTCTATGTATTACACAATAATAACTCTGATTCGATCCACCACATAAGGCAATTGCTGGCAATTTAAACATTCTGCCTATTTCAGAATACATGCTCTGCTGCGTAACTTAGGAAGCATTTAAAATCCTTGTAAATTGCTAGATCACCCCATTTTTTAAGCATGCTAGACGAGCTTTGCTTCCAAGGGAAGCAGTTTCACTTTAATGACAAAAATAAAAGTTGTAGCTTTGCACATCAGGAAGCTCCATAGGAGACTCGCATTCTCCATTAGAGCAGGGGCAGAGTGTTGGTAACATAGGTCATTCTGTATAATTCATATACTAAAATCATACAGGTTACCAAGTTAATATAACAAAAAAAATAAGTGCAGTAATCACGACATTCAGAAACTTTGCAAATCTTTTTTTTCTCTTACAGGAGCTATTTATAACCCACAAATAAGCCATGTAAACAACCAAACTAAGTTCTAATTTTAGGACCAAAAACAAAAGTAAAGTTAAGCATTGACTAGTCCTCCTTGTTGGTTGTAACAATATCAACAACGGTTTCGTATCCAAATTTAGTTTAATGACAGTAAAGACCCAGAGAACAGAAGTGTTGGATAGGAAAAGTAGGAAACCCAACAAAGAGTAAATTACTAGCAAGAAATATAAAAAGCTTTTATCAACAAGAGATAATGGACAGAAATATACATTATGTTTGTCATTTGTAACCAAAATTGGGAAAGAAAAATGTTTACAATACTTAAAACTAGAAACATATAACATGTTTACGATCTCATCAATTGTGACCGACTAAACTATACTTACACATATATGAGACAAATATGTACTCCTCCCATTGTCATGATTTTTATGTTGCATTTTGAAAGAATTGTATTATTGCATTAATACTGTCAGAATATCCTACAAAGTATATGTCAGAATATTCTTGTCATAATAGGAAATATACTACAGAGTATTTTGAGTATATTTTTAGGCTGTAAATATTTAATTTTATTTCCTAGTTTGTTATTTCCTAGTTTAGATACTATGTGTAAATATAAATATGTATGTTGTAACACCTAAAATGTGTGTGTGTAATACGACTCATTCTCTTGTTCATATTACTTTACATGGTATCAGAGAAGACCTATTTTCTTTGAACAAGAAACCCCAGCCATTAACCACACCATTTTTTTTTCTCTTCACCACTATATCTAAAATCACATCAGATTCTACACCCTTTGGTGTTCCTACATTTTCCTATTCTGAACCCAAGGACTTCAATAAGACAAAGAATCCTCATATCTTATCTTTAGATTCCAATTCAGTCCAGATCATTACAATTAGGCTGAATAGGGACAATTTTTATGTTGGCCTCAATCTATGCACACGTACATCTAAGGCAGGGGAAAGATTGGGTATTTAACAGGTGATAAGAAGGAACCAGACTTGGATGATCCAGCCTATACAATTTGGGATGCAGAGAATTCTATGGTTATGACATGGTTAGTGAACTCTATGAAAGAGGAGACTAGTTCCAACTACATGTTCTATCACACAGTAAAGGAAATTTGGGATAATATTACTTTAATGTATTTAGAGTTGGGAAATCAATCCCAAGCATATGAAATAATGCTGAAACTTGGAGAAATTCGCCAAGGTGAGAACAGTGTTACAAAGTATTTCCATTCCCTAAAAAATCTATGGCAAGACCTAGACCTATTCAATTCTTATGAATGGAAATCTAAAGATTGGAATCATTACAAGAAAAAGGTTGAGGATGATCAGATATTCAAGTTCCTCATGGGACTCAATGTGGAGTTTGATGAGGTTAGGGGACGAATAATTGGGAGATAGCCCCTTCCATCTACTGGAGAAGTTTTTGTTGAGGTTCGTCGTGAGGAGAGTCGTAGGCTAGTGATGTTGGGTAAGAAAGCTTTGGGCAGAACAGTAGAAAACTCTGCATTGGCAGCCATAGGTACCCCTACAGGTAGAATGACAACAAAGAAATTTGATGACAAAAATCTTATTTGGTGTAATTATTGCAACAAACTAAGGCATACCAGGGAAAATTGTTGGAAACTCCATGGGAAACCAGAAAATTGGAAAGACAAACATGAAGGGAAAATTAAAAAAATCATGTTGCCAATAAAGCCGAGACAGTCCCTTTCAGTCCGCAGCAAGTGGATCATATCCTGAAACTGCTCAAATCCAATATTGGATTATCTGGTACTCCTAATGCTTCTTTGACACAAACAAGTACTAATTTGAATGCCTTAGTGTCTTACTCTTTATCACAATCTACTCCATAGATCATTGATTATGGAGCATCTGACCATATGACAAGTTTTTCAAATTTATTTCATACTTATGTTCCTTGTTGTGGTCATGAAAAAATGCGTATTGCAAATGGGTCTTATTCACCTATAGCTGGCAAAGGTTTGATTATTTTGTCAGATACTTTATCCCTTAAATATGTTCTTCAATAACAAAACTTGCTTGTAACCTTTTGTCTGTCAGTAAGTTGTCAAAAGATTCTAATTGTCATGTCATCTTCTTTTATTCCTATTATGTGTTTCAGGACCAGGCTTCGGGGAAGAAGATTGGCAGTGCTAGAATGATTGATGATCTTTACTATTTTGAAGATGAAGTCTCCAAAGATGAAAGACCTCAAGGACTAAGTAGTATCAGTTCTAAACTTGTCAATGATAAAATAATGCTTTGGCACTATAGACTAGGGCATCCTAATTTTCAATATATTAAACAATTGTTTCCTACTTTATTTAAGGGAATAGATTGTTCTTTGTTTCATTGTGAACACTATATTTTGTCAAAAAGTCATAAAAATATTTATCCTTCAAAACCTTATCAACCTTCACGACCATTTTATTTAATTCATAGTGATGTTTGGGGTCCTTCACACATTCCTACTTATTCAAACAAAAAATGGTTCGCTACTTTCATTGATGATCATACTAGGTTGTGTTGGGTATATTTAATGACTAATAAATCTGAAGTTAAGATAGTGTTACAAAATTTTTATAACATGATTGAAACTCAATTTCAAACTCAAATTGGTATTCTTCAATCTGATAATGGCGCTGAGTATTTCAATGAAATTCATGGAAGTTTTTTTAAAGGGAAGGACATTCATCATCAATCAACTTGTGTTAATACACCTCAACAACATGGTATAGCTGAGAGAAAAAATCGACACTTGTTGGAAGTGGCTCGATCTTTTATGTTTTCTAGCAATTTTGACTACAACTTATTTGATAAATAGAATGCCTACCAGTGTACTTAACTTCATTACTCCTCTTGAGTGCTTTACAAGTTTCTTCCCAGAAAATCAAATTTTCTCCAAATTACCCCTTAAAATATTTAGGTGTGTAGTTTATGTTCATCTACCCCATAAGGATCAATCCAAGCTTAATCCTAGGGCTGAAAATATGTTTTTGTTAGTTATGCGTCAAATAAAAAAGGTTATAAATGTTTTAATCCAAAGAACCAAAAAGTCTTACTATGGATTTTTTTTAGAAAACCAGCCTTATTTTTAAAAGGATTTTCTTCAGGGGGAGGGTTTAAAGGAAGAAAAAAGTGGGGATAAAATGCCTATCTTTCCTACATTACCCCAAATAGTAGTTTCTACACCTAAGGATGCTTTGCCAGAAATTGTTGAATCTGTGACGAGGGGGAAACACTACAAGACAATCCTAAGGATCAAGAACCTAAGGTCATTGTTAATACAAGGAGAAAAAATCATCAAATGAGTAAAGAACCTACTGTTCCTTCAGCACCTAGTCAGTCTACGACCTTGGACTCAGGTACTCAAGACACTTCTAAAAATACTAATTTTTTTGTCTCGCCCCCTGTTTTACCTAATAAAGTCTCTCATGAATATCTTGATCTGGATGTTCCTATTGCTCTTAGAAAAGGAACTCGTCCTTGCACTAATCATCCTATTGTAAAATATGTCTTATGGTCGCCTCTCACAAAAACATAAGGCCTTTATTTCAAAAATCTCTAATCTGGTAGTTCCAAGAAATATTCAAGAAGTACTTAGTGATCCAAATTGGAGAACAGTGATAAAGGAAATGCATGCACTAAAGAAAAATGGGACATGAGAAACTATAGAGCTGCCCAAAGGTCAGAAAACAGTTGGGTGTAAATGGGTATTTATTGTAAATGCAAGGCAGATGGTAGTGTAGAGAGATATAAGGTTGGACTTGTAGCCAAGGGGTTTACTCAAACATATGGTGTTGACTACCAGGAAAGTTTTGCCCCAGCCAAAATTAACTTTATACATGTTCTATTGTCCCTTGCAATTAGTTTCAATTGGGCATTATACCAACTAGATGTAAAAAATGCATTCCTAAATAGTGATTTGGAAGAGGAAGTCTTTATGAGCCTACCTCTTGGTTTTGAAGAATCTGTAAGTCAGAACAAAGTTTGCAGACTCAATAAGTCTTTATATGGTCTCAAATAATCTCCAAAGGCATGGTTTGAGCAATTTGGGAACACTATAAAAGGATATGGTTATCTGCAAAGCCAAGTAGATCGTACTCTTTTTTAAAAACATGGTGTTAAAGAAAAAATAGCAATCCTTATTGTACATGTCGATGACATGATACAGACAGGTGATGATCTTGATAAATTAGTGTGATTAAAGAAGAGGCTAGCTGAAAATTTAAGATTAAAGATCTAGGAACTTTCCACAGACGATCTTATCCTCCGTTACCAACGATGATGAAAAAAAAAGAGATCAATTCCACTCTAATTGCTCTGGTGCTCAAGGTTGAAAATCCAGCTTCTCCCGACCAATACAGGGGCTTTTAAGCCACTCACCAACGTCTTGTACAAAATTTTGGTTCTAAGCAACAGGCTTTTTTTGGTTATGGACTCAATTATTAGCCCAGCTTTCAAAAAAAGGCAATGCATCCAGGATAACCTCTTGCTTTGTCACGATATGAAGGAATCTTTGTACATCAAAGGAAATATATCCTTGATTTATTGGATAAGACTGGTCTTCTAGGTTGCAAGGTTGTTGAAACTCCAATGGAGGTAAATCTCAAACTATGTCCTACTAAAATTGAGAGTGTAGTTCAAAAGGAGAAATTTCAACGTTTGGTGGGCAGCAGGGCCGACCTTGGGCAGGGCCAGCGGGGCACCCGCCCAGGGCCCTCTATGAGAGGGAGCCCCAAGCCCCCTCTCTAAACTAATTATTAATTAAAAATTTATGAAAAAAATAATAATAAATTAATTAAACTTTCAGAAAATTATAAATTAATATAATTTATGAGAAAGGGGCCCATTTTAAAAAAAATTTAATTTTATCCTGAATCCATAAAAGTATAATTTATGAGAAAGGGCCTATTTTAAATTTTTTTTTAATTTTACCCTGGGGCCATAAAAGCATAGTACCAGCCCTGGTGGGCAGGCTTATATATTTGTCACACACTCACCCCGATATAGCATTTGTTGTAAGCATGATAAGCCAATTCATGTATGCAACCGATCGTGAACACATGGAAGCTGCCTATAGGATACTAAAGTACCTAAAAGGGATGCTTGGAATGGGTTTGATGTTTAATAAACGTGATCACTTTCAGGTGGAAGTTTATACTGATGCTGACTGGTTTAGTAGTGTGATAGATAGGCGATCAACATCTGGATATTACAAATTTGTTGGAGAAAATTTAATAACTTGGAGAAGCAAGAAGCAAAGTGTTGTGGCATGAAGTAGTGCTAAAGCAAAATGTAAATCCCTTGCACATGCGATTTGTGAAGCTATGTGGATTAAGAAATTGCTAGAAGACTTGAAGCTCCCTGTGTCACTTCCGATGAAAATCTACTGTGATAACAAAGTTGCCATTTCAATTGCTCATAATCCGGTTCTTCATGATCGGACTAAACATGTTGAAGTTGATAGACACTTTCTCAAGGAGAAATTTGACAGTGGACTAATTTGTGTTCCTTATATTCCTTCTTCTCAGCAAGTGGCTGATATACTCACCAAAGGTCTACTGAAAAAGCAATTTGATTTTCTAGTAAGCAAGTTGAAGATGCAAGACATTTACAAACCAGCTCAAGGGGGAGTATCAGAATATCTTACAGAGTATATGTCAAAATATCCTACAAAATATTCTTGTCATAATAGGAAATATCCTACAGAGTATTCTGAGTATATTTTTAGGTTGTAAATATTTGATTTTATTTCCTAGTTTGTTATTTCCTTGTTTAGATACCATGTGATATGTATGTTGTAACACCTAAAATGTGTGTGCGCAATACGACTCATTCTCTTGTTCATATTAATTTACAAATACAATTCTTCCCATATTTCTATTTCTTCATTGCTTGTGGGGTGCTAATTAACTACAGGATTGCAACACTGAAATTGTAACCACAGAGAAGGGAGAAAACCTGGAAGGACAAAACCTCAGTTCTTACTGTTTTACTGGGACCACACAAGGCACGAGCAGCAGGGCATATTGAAACTTTAGCTCTGCAAGTCCAGTTCGTTCTACAGGGCAATCTCGTTCCTTCTGGGGATAAAAAACAAAAGCTTTGCGCAGTATGTTGGCAATGCAGGTCATTCTGTATGGTAGAGGTAAAATTCTATCAAGTAAACATAACCCAAAGCTGATCCATTAAATTGCAATGACCTGCAGCTGTGCAATTCTTGGTTTCATTCATTGGCTATTTATGACCCACCAATAAGCCATGTAAACAGCAAAATTATATTTTAATTTTGAGATCAAACACCAGAAGTAAACGAAGTTAAACACTAGATAATGCCTACTTGTTGTGGGAAAGGATCTACATCTGTCTCATACTCAAAAGTTTAACGACGGTAAAGATCCAAGGTACCTATGTGCTGAAAAGAACAAGGTCCAGAGTAGACAAGTGTTGGGAAACCGAAAATTGCAAAGAGAAATTTTACTAGTATCAGATATTCGCTTTTATGAGCCGCAGATAATGAATAGAGGAAATCGTCGTGTTCTTCATTTGGAGCCAAGAAAGAGGAATACTTAGTTAGCAAGAATAATTATTCAATGAGAAACACTTCCAAGTTGAAAAATTTTGGGACAACTCAAATTATACTTCCTCAGGATTCAACGTCCCCTGGTACACACTCAACAATTGAGGGACTTCGTCTGAAAAGCGTGACACATACCGCCGCAGAAACTTCTTCTCACTAGGGAATAACAATGACCCAAGATTCCAATTTTCCTTGATAAGTCCTTTTGACTGCAAGATATTTACCACTCTAAACCTGGGGATGATTCTATTCTCCAAACTGAAAAACAAGATCATAGGGCATTGCACAATCATCTTTGAAGACCTTCCCATCTTGTTCACAACAAAGTCCATTGCCTCACTGATTTTCTTCTCCGACATTAACATACAACCAGGATGCTTCCTAAATGCAGTAAGTATATCGTCTTTAGACCAACCCCATTTCAAATAAGCCTCAAAGCATCGTTCCCTTGTCAACTTATTGGCCTTCCCAATCAGGGCATGCACTGCTAATACAAAATATAATTTCTTTGGATCAAATCCCATTTCTTTGACCTCTTCCACAACTCTGCTAAACTCTTGAGACGTTTGAAGAAGAGCCTCAGGGAAATGAGCCAACAAAATCGAAATTTTCGAGCCAGATACACCAGATTCTCTCAAGAGCTCAATATTCTGTTTAACAGTCCTCAAACCACCATCAAGTAAGCCAAAACGGTGCTTCACTGCATTGATGACCTTAGTATCAGAAAGCAATATGCTTTTGACGAAGTCATAAGCAGGCTTTATGGTATTCTCTAAGCTTCTATTTAAAATGGTTGGGCATGCTGAGAGGGTAAAAGCGAGGTCAGCACTTGAAAACCCTATGTTTCTCAAGAAGTCGAATTTTGGCAAAAGGGTGCGCTCAGGATTGGACAAAAGCAGCGAAGGACGTTTCATTATCAACTTTGAAATCTGAGACTTTGTGAATTCGCGGTTTTCCAGAAAGGCCAAAACGGAGTCAGGTCTCTCTGCGGACACGACTTTAATCTTCTTCGATGTGGCGCGAGCAGCTTCTAAAGGCATTCCGCATGATTGAACTAGATAGCTTAAAGTAAAAACATCTTCTTTTTCTCTTGATGATTTGGAGCTAATGTGCCTACAAAACAATTGCTGATTCTGAACAGACACAAAGCTTTCAACAGTGACTAGTTGAGAGGCTTGGCTAGGTGAAAGCAGGTTTTCACGAAGATTATTTGTAAGAGACTTTGCAGGGTAGAGAAGCCTGAAGGTTTGCACATAATGATGAAACTTCATATCAGGTGAAGAAGATGAAGAGGAAGAGTGGAGTGGATCCGAATTTTCTCAGAAACACAACCCTCGCCACGAAGGTTTTAACTTCCAGAAGTCGAGGGGCTGGAAACGATGTCGTTTAGTGGCGGCCACGACCTTTTATATATACTCCGTACGTATTTCTTTTTTTTAAGATAATAAATTAATTAATAAAAAGAAGTGTCATACAAGCAAATACATAAGAAAATACCCTTAACAAAATAGCCTTAAGAAAGACAATACCATACTCGTAAAGAGAAGCGAATATTTAAGCTGAAATTGAGTTGTAGTTTCTTCAGCATGATAAGCACAAATGATTCTATTTGTAAGTTTGTCAAAAGGGATACCCTAAGGCGTCAGTCCTTTTCCTATTTTGGTTTATTATTGGAGTTATGTATTAGCACTTGATCGAACAGGATAGTACAGTGTCGAGATTTTCAAATTTTGTTTACAAAGTGGAGGCCACAAAATATTAAGACATAGCAGCACATATGAGTGTTTTATTTTCTTTATTCGGGAGAAATAAACGTACATTGCAAATCAGCTACACCCCGTTGGACTTTACAAAGGTATAAATTAATACAACTAAAAGTTCGAATCAGGCAGTTGCTGCAACCACAGATTCTGCAAGTTCTTCTAAGAGTTCTTTCTGCTCCATAGCAGCACAAGCCTGCAAGAAGTACCGAGTTTTGATTACAAAAAATGAGAAAGTTGGACACCACACCCCGAGGATAAGGTCTAAGTACCTGAACTGCGTTTTCTATTTCACCTTCAAGAAAAGATGTGAGCTCAAAATTCATCTTTAACCGGTGGTCGGTGACTCTGTTGTCCTAATTAATAAGACAAGACAAACTTTAGTTCTTACACTCTGTCTAGTAGCAATTTCCACCATCCTATACGTAAATTCCCTGAACAACTATCCGTATCCAACAGAAGCTTTTCTCCGACAATCAGTCTCACATTTAACTACCAAGATCCTAAATATAAACTCCTCCTAAATTGAAATTGGTGCATTTCTCACTTTTTTGCATCTACAAAGACTGAGCAATTCAGTTAGATCACAAGGTCTCCAGGGTGTTCTAAGAGAATCTCAGTGCATCCCAATGTCACAACTCTGTACATTTTAAGCTCAAAGCAGAATAGGAAAAATACCTTGTAATTGTATGTTCGAATCTTTTCTGCACGAGCACCTGTACCAACCTGCATTTTAAGCATAAAACAGAAGACTTAGAAACACTTCGCCTGCACACAAGTTCCATTAGTTGAATTGGATCACACTCCAGCTTTGGAAATTTAGAAAGAATGGGAAAGTTGTAGCAAAAACAAAACCAAGAAAGTTATGTCATAACGTTATCTAATGGACAAATAATGTATAGCACAGTGTCTTGCTACCTGCATTTGTGGAATATAATCATATACATGAAGGTGCAATCCAATGTCCATAAAAGGCAACAAACCCAACTTCAAAATCAGAAATTAAGGGTACCTGAGATTTTCTCTGGTTCCTTATTGATTCTTGCTGCTCCCTCACTTTTATCTCATACCTGATAAATCAAGGACGATCAATAATAAAGAAGGGAAATGTGTAGCTCAGAAGCTTGAGTTTCAAACTATGGATACCCAACTAATAAGCAAAAAGATAATACATGAAAGATACAACAAGACAAGATAAGACACGAGGGACTTATTGAAAAATTTTCTCCTCATTTTATAGAATTATCCAATGGAATCTAGCATATTTGACTCATAAATTAGTACAGCAAACCATGTCCCACTCACAGTTTTGCCCGAAGAAGCTGGAGAGCACGGTTTTTATTCTGAAGTTGTGTCCTTTCTTCGGTACAAAAGATGCGGATTCCAGTTGGTTTGTGGATAAGATCAACAGCTGTCTCAACCTTGTTCACATTTTGGCCTGCAGGATGACCATTTTCGGACATTCAAAGAGATGCCTTCTTCATTCTTGGGTTGTGGATGAATAAGAAAAAGAACAGGAGGAGTGGCAGTGGAGAAGGAAGATCAAAAGCATGAAGAGAAGTGATTCACTTATTCTATTACAATCTTGGCCACCGGTTTTACATACCTCCAGCCCCACCAGACCTTGCTGTTGTAAGTTCAATATCTTTAGGGTCAATGACCACTTCAACTTCATCAGCCTATGTTCATATGCAGAATAAGCACTAATTAGTATACACTGAATAAAGCATACTTCAGATTGCTATGCTAAAACCAAATTTGAGATGCAGACAAAAGACAATCTAATTAGGTCAAGAGATTGTCAGCACTGTGGAACCAGAAATTTATGCATGAAAATTCAGTTGATTTATCAGCAGGATCCATGAAACAAGAAACCCAAGACATAAATCTCCAGTCAAACAATATTTTTCCATTAACCATCACAAAATCTGAAGTTGAGGGGGAACATCAACATTCCAATAGCTTCTTGACACTTGGCCTAGTCTGACTCTAACTTTACCTCAACATAATCAAGGATACGCAAGCCAATGAACTGCCTTAGCTACCCAAAGAACAAAGGGATTAATAACTTTAAACCTCGGGCCTTTTACGGAATGCAAGCACCAAATAAGTCTACCTCAGGCATGATGGCTACGGTTGCAGTTGAGGTGTGCACACGACCCTGTGTTTCTGTCTGAGGAACCCGTTGAACTCGATGAACACCAGATTCATATTTCAGTTTACTGTAGACATGATTCCCTTTGACCTCCATCACATAGGTTTTGTAGCCACCTTTCTCAGCCTATGAAGAAAAATAAAAAGGTTGACCATAATGAAACCCACAAGAATAAGGTGGATATCTTTTCAACAATAAAAGATACTTACATCAGAACTTGAAACTAGGGAGTATTTCCAAGAATTTCGCTCGCTGTACTTCTGATACAGGCGGACCTTAGCATTGAAACAGGAGGTGTTGTATTGGGATCCAAGAAGAAGTTAATTAAAATTCAGAACAAAGATTCTTAGGTGGAATCAACTGATTTACTTCAAGAAGTGCTGATCATATGCATGGTCAAGATATATGGAAGGAGATAACAAAAGTATAGAAGTAGTTCAATTGGTGCACATGTCAAAAGACTACCTTCACCAGTAGGTTATATGTTAACGTCAATTCACATCACCAGAATCAGAAACATGAGCCATGCACAAATTTTCCCAAAATCACTCAAAAGTATTAGAGACCTATTCGATGACTAAAAAACTTGGAACAAAGAACACCTAGCTCGTGCAGAGATGCATAGTTCCATCTCAGAGGATGACATTCATACTACGAATATGATCTCCTTCAATTTTCATGATAAATGAAAAGCAGGATATCAAAGAACAAGGCATTTTTGGTTGAAATGCAAATCAAGATAATGTGAAAATCAATTTGTACATCACATATGTTTTTCAAGAAAATACCAGATAATAATTTGACACGTCATTTACAACCTGACACCATTGCTAGTGCTAGTCTCTGACATGTTTAAGGAGATCCAACAGAATGAAAGATATCTCATTACTAACTACCCAACATCAGTGTTAGTGCTTGACATGTTTAAGGATACCCAACATAATGAAAGATCTTGCAATATTAGCTTACAGAGCACCTGGATGCATATCATAATAGTAAAGTGGATAAGTAAATTCAATGTAGTTAATATACCAGACATTTCAATCTCTAATATCTTATTTTTCTCTCTTTTTCCATTCAAAATGCATAAATAAAATCATTCTGATTTAGCGATGCTGTACAGCACAGAAAACAAAGACATGGCATTATTTGGCTGAGAGCAGCATGTACCTACAAGATCACCAGCCCATAGTCCAGCCTCGTCACCTCCAGTACCTGCCCTTACTGTGAATGTCAAGGAAACAAGATTTATAGTGTCAGAAAACAGATAAATTTCAACAAGAATGAGTGTCAGAAATTAAGGCAATGCAATGATGTCATCTTTTTATTTCAATATGATAGATATGCACAAAACATAGCATCTGTAGAACTAGTCCAACACTTGTCTCATGAAGGTTGAAGACATTTTATGAGCAAAAATCAAATCAAAATTTCTGTCCGTAAGTTTACTGTCCTTGTTTACCTTCGTGCATTATCCGTCTCTTCTCATAATTTCAGAAGTATAATCATTGCGCAGTTTCAAGAAACGAAATAATTGGATGCAGAGAGCTGTTTTCTTACGTATTAAATAGAACACAATCAAAGGAACAAATCGAAATCCGTATTATTGAAAGGAAAACATATACCTTCAAGCATTATATTCCTTGCATCAAGAGGATCACTCGGAAGCAGGAGAACCTGTCAAGAGTAGGTTTGGAGCACATATTAGAATGAGGCTAGTGAAAAAAGACAAATCTGGAGAAATACTTAAGAAAAACAAGAATGGGGAGTTGGGTTGAAATTCCCTTGCAAAATGAAGGATACAAATCAACACAACATGCTGGATGAACAGGAGTTACATGTCAATAAAAGACCTCAAACTATATCACCAGCATTAGTTTTGGAAATAACAGTTGAAATCAGATAAATTTCTGGATCACGACAGAAGAGTATCATAATAACAAATTATGCTATGAGTCTGAGTAATTATCATAAAAAGGATAATTCTAGCAGTTGAAGATGACTTCCATATACAAACCTTAAGCTTCTCCTCCAGCGCTTTGAGCTCATTGGACAAAGATTCAACTTCAAAAGCAATCATCTCAGCCATATCTTCATCATTTGAATCCTCCTTAGCTAAGGCTGTCATAGTATTACCAGGAAGAGTGGGGCAAAGGTCATACCCTTTGGCTTCTGAATTCAGAAAATGTATAGCTGAAGAAGGAAACTGAGTCCATACCTTTTGTCTCTTCTACCAGCTTTTCACAATCCTTAAATCTCCTAAAAGTTGATACAACCTATTTTCCCAACCATAACAAAAAAAAAAAAATCTACTTCACCATCAATTACAATTGACTGCGTTAGCTTATACAAAAGAAAAGACCATGTTACCTCATCAAGCTCCGACATGGACTGCGCCAGTTTTTGGTATTCAGTGGGATTTGAGATGACATCTGGGTCAGCCAGCTTGACCTGCCGTTCAGCTTGTCTTATTCAAGAACAAAAACAATACTCGCCAACCTTGTTTATTACATTTATTTGACAAGAACGAAACAAAACCATACACAAAGCTAGTAAACCAATCCAAAGTATCAAATTCAAATACCAGAGAGCTCCTGATAATTAGCAAAACCCATTTTTTTAGAAGTAAAATCACGCAATTCCAATGCAACAAGAGAGAAATTTGCAACTAACCGATAACTCTTTCCAGGTCTTCTCGGCAGATTCTAGCTTCGTTATTAAATAAGGCTCCTGCAAATTCATAACAGCCCAAAACGAAGAAAAAAGTTCCCCGTCAAAACGTGATATATTAAAGCCCTAAAGAAGTCTCACCTCAAACCAAGACCACCATGTATTGTAGCTTATACGCACCGCCATGCAAACGATGCTCGGAGCTGTTCGTGTGAATGATGATCTGAAGAAAACAACATTTCTACTGTATCGTTCTATGAAAAGACTTGGAGAGGGGCATCGATTGTGGGCTGTGCAGAGTCGAGCAGTTGAGGTCTGAGCTAAGGTATTCATGGGGTCTAAGAGTTTACAAACGAAACCGATGCTTGGTGTGGACGCTGAAGCTAAAAGGCAGTAGATAAGGCCAAGGGTCTGTTTGGTTTGCTGGATTAGATTGTCACCAGTAGTTCCAGTTTATTTCTGGAAGGATTATGTTTTTCCTTGGCCCTTTTTGGTTTGCTGATTGTCACCGTAAGTTCCAGTTTATTTCTCTGGATGGTTTAGTTATTCATGAAACGGGATGGATGGAATATACCGCATTTCTATAATTTGATTGAAGATTTTACAATGGAATGAGATAGAATGGGATAGAAACAGAGAGTTTTATGTTACGATCCATTTTATTTTTGATTCGAAGAATTTATGATAAAACGTAAATTAATAAATACATACTACCTAATGTACTTTTAATAATTTTTCTTAATATCAATTATTTCTTATAACTCTAACCTCCTTCTTCCCATACTCATTTATTACGGTTTACAAAAATTATATATAATTAATAATGTTTTATATTATTTTTCCTTACCTTAGTACTAATATTTTTATATTACTAATAATAAATTGTATATTTCTATATATTTCTATATAAATAAATTATTTTAAATATAAATCACATATAATAGAATAAAATAAAATTTAATAAAATAAAATTTATTAAATAATTAATGATAATATTTTATCTAATTAATAATAAATTGTATATAATTATTAATTAAATTCTTATTAATGAAAATAGAAAATATATAAAAAATTATTCTTTAATTGTTTTTATATATTTCTATATAAATAAAAATATAAATAAATTATTTTTAAATATAAATCACATATAATTAAATTAAATTAAATTTATTAAAATTAAATTTATTAAATAATTAATGATAATATTTTTATATAATTAATAATAAATTGTATATAATTAATAATAAAATAATAAAACTTTTATTAAAATTTTGATTATTTTAAAATAGAAAATATAAAAAAAATATTTATCATGGTTATGACTTAAACTGTAACTTTTTAATTGGACATGATTTCTGTTTTAAAATCATAGCGTTAAACCTCCTGTAACAACCATTTTAATATCAGATGTATAATAGTCATTTATTATATATTACATTCCATTACATTCATCTTCCAAACAACATTTCACTACATTACATTATGAACCCTTACATCCCTTCCAAATAACTTTTCGCTATATTATATTCCATCTCATTATAAACCGTTCTGTTATGTTTCATTATATTCCATTTCATTAATTAACATCCAACCAAACAGGCCTTAGGATATTTCTTTCTTGTTGATTTATGACGATACTATATTAATACCATGTACCATTTTAAATATTTTTAAAAATTTTAAATTTTGTAAAATAACAAAATAGTCTTTTAATATTTATAATTTATAATTTTACATCAATCATATCTTCAAAAATTATAATAATAAAAATTTAAAATAACAAAATTTAATTTATTTTTATTAATATTATTTTCACATAAAAATAATAACCACAATTAGTAAAAAGATCATTTAATCATCATATAAAATTAAGAACAATGTAAAATATTTAAAATATTATAATTTCATCATATAATAAATAATAATTACTTCAAAACATCAAATAAAAAGATTAATAAATCACAACATCCACATTTCAATTTGTATAATTACTAGTTATATAATGCAACCACAAATTAACTAATCAATTTTGATAATTACAAATTTTAATTTATAATCATCACCATCATCAATGCCCAATTGAATCCCGCATCAATGCGGGATCTAGGGAGGTATGATAGTATGCAACTTTATCCTTATATAGTAGAGAGGCTATTTCCGATAAATCCACATGCAAATGTGACATGAAGATTTTAAAAAATAATCAAATAAATATAAAATGTAATAAAATAACTAGATATAAAAAAATAATTAATTTATTATAATAAAGGAATAATAAGTAAGTAAAATAGAATAATAACAGTTTAAAAAAACTACAAATCTTCATTTAGGTGATGCAAGTTTAAAAGACAAAGTTAGTAAGAAAATAGCACGATAGATATGCCTGATATGTTGCAAAATTATGCTTATATCTGATATCCAGCAAAGTTCTGCTGACCATTTCTCTAATTGTGCATGTCATCCTTACGTCGGGGGCATGCTAATATGCTCTATAGCATTCAAATTTTATCGAATGTCCCTGAAAGGACAACCAACAACTATTGCATCATGATAAATAAAGGATAGTTTGCTACTATAAGCTAACGATGTGATTTTGTTCAAGTTACTAAGACTTAGAGGACTAAGATTCATAAATATCATAAATATCTAATATTTATTAATCCTAGTCTTCTAAGTCTAGAGCCATTTATTTTAAAGATGGGGGAAGAAAGAAAGTAATTGTAGAGATTGGGGGAGAAAGACGAAGATGAGTGTTAAGTTAGGAATTTCTGGAGTATAAGTATCGGGTATTTAAAATTTAACCAGATTATTACAATTATTTTTTTATTTTTAAAAATTTTAGAAATCTTTAAAGAATAAAATTAAATAATAAATGACATGTTAGCTACCGGTTAGCACATTTGCTAATCTAGTAGGTGACATGTTTTCAAATAATAAAGGTCTTATGTCCAACTAACAAAAGTTGATGGAGTAACTCTTTTTCAGACAAATTATTCTATTTTATAAATGTTAGGGGTGAATTAGTACCATAAATAACAATAGGGATTAACTTAGACATTTTATGAAATGTTGAGGGGCAAATTGTACTCATTTATCGAAAAAAAAATAGTTTAGGCAAATTAGCCTTAACCAAAGATGGGACTTCTGGTGTTCTATAGGAGTACCCCTGAGTAAAAAAGGAAGTTCATTTTAAAATATGAGTAGATGGAGCTTTAGGTTCAAAAAAAGAGAAACCAAAAACAGCAACCAAAGGTAAGAGCAAAAGAACGTAAGATTTGAGAAGAGAGCATAGATATAAGAAAAAGAGACTATCTTCGTCTTCATCGAATAGGTTGAAGGCCTTTTTGAACTCAAAGATCTGGTCATCCGTCGAGAACCAAATATTCATAATTATATGCTAGATTATACCACTGGAAGTGAGAAAACTAAGGTCTGAAGACAAGCTAGGAAAAAAGCAAATTGAAAACCCTAGTTCTCACAAATTTTGATTTAAAATATATAACTCAATTTATAATAAAGACTAATGTTTTATTCAAATTTCAAGATAACTCAATCTCAAATTTCAGACAATAACAAGCTCAAATTTATAATCCAATTCCTAATTTTAAATAAAAATGAATAATTTCAAGCTCAAATTCATAATCTAATTCAAAATTATAGTTCTCAATTATCACAAAAAGTCATAAACACAATCAATTATAATTTTCAGGTGAAGACCATGATAATTTTTATGAATGACACAAATTCAAACTTTCATATCATTGTTTCATAATCACAAATTCATAACTTACAATTCACATTTACAAGCCATCCACAATCACTTCCAGAAGTCAGTAAATCCATAAGCCTACAATACAATCAATCACACACACATTCCATAATTCAATGAACCACCATTACACACACACAGTATAGCAAAATGCGACCTTGGCTCTCAACACTACAATTTTAGAACACAAAGATGCAACACAACACAAGAGGCCAAAGGGTGATGACTAGCAATGACTGGCGAGCGTCTGATAAGCTATGACTACGACTACGGACAGGGGCTACAGAGGAGTTGTGCGTGGGCTATAGGGGTTCTGCGGTGGCTATAGGGAGGTTGCTGGCTACAACGAGTACCGGTAGGGGTTGAGGGCGGCTTTTTGTCTGGGTGATTACTTCTACTGCCTACTGCATATTGCATTTCAATTTATACATAGTTTTTTTTTGCGCTTAACTCCATAGATATTTTGAATTTAAGTATACCGGCTGATATTTGATCGGCATTTTAAATACCGATAACTATGAAATATGATAATTTCATACCATTTTTTGACCGATACGGTATCTTTTGGTACGAAATCTAATACTTTGCTTTCTTGTGTAAAAAATTAATAAGATAGGGATGGCAAGAGCCATGATTCAAGTTTAATTTAAAGACGATTTTTAAAAAACTCAATTCAATCAACTAAGATATTAATTTCAAATAGAATCATTCCAATATGAAAACAAGAAATAAGTTAAGGATAGTTTGATTCAATATTGTCTTTTATTGTGTTTTTTTTGTTTTTAAAATTTAAGAAAATATTTTTATTTTGTAATGATATTAAAAATTATTTCTTTTCATTATCATATTCTAATTTTATTTTTATTATATTATTAAATATAATGTAACACTATAATATAATTCATTTATGAACATAATAAAGTTTGCAAAATTTATTACAGTTATTAAAAATAAAAAGATATAAATATTGATATAATTAATAAATATCTACATCAATTATTCATAATAAGAGTTTAATATAAAATATATTAATTTATTTTAATTGAATAATTAAAATATTCATTAAAGTGTAATAATAACTGTTGGACCCCGAACTTTTCGTGAAAGATTAGAACTATTGAATGGGAAATTTTGGTGATTAGTCATGAGTAAAGAACCAATGAATGAAAGTTCTTGAACCAAGAAATTATACCCAAGAGTAAAGTAGCGAATGAGAAATGTAGAGAGGTTCATATTTTGCTTTGGTACTTTTAGTGGATGAGAGATTTTGAAATGGAAAGAATTAAGGTGAAAGTTAGAAGTGAAATGAAAATAAAAATGAAGTTGAATGTGTGCAATAAGTTGATAAAGAATAAGTACATAAGTGTATGTTTTGTTATTCGTGTTCATGATTAATCATGGATTATAATTCCTTTAGGGATGATACTGATTTGAAATGAAGTTGAGAATAAGGAGTAAATGAAGTAGTAAACATGATCTTGATATGAGTTATGTTAAGGAAAGAATTAAAAACAAAATTGGCAGTGATCTAGAAAATATTCACTGAATATGCTTTAGTCTTTTAGCCACAACGTTTTCTCTAGTTATCCAAACAAGATGATTTTTAATTTGGATTAAACTAGAGATATATGGCTACATTTCGTATGAAGACATCGAATTTCAATTCTGTCTCTAAGAATCCAAAATTTGTCACGAAGTTAAGAATTGGGTGTTAGTAGTGTGCCCTAGGCCAATGAACATTTGTGATTCATGTATTAACATTATGATTTGTTAATAATATATTA
>JAOQMR010000004.1:8309237-8321557 GCA_027563865.1 Erythroxylum pelleterianum
AATTTTAAAACTGAATAAATAACATAACCCATCAATTAAACAATTAAACAAATTAGAAAAGAAAACAGGGTCTAACACCTCTACTATAGAGGAAGAAACTATAAGCTAAATCGAAAAGTAAATCCACTAACCAAATAGCGACTTACACGAGTTTAAGTTTCAAGCTATCGACTTGAACTTGAAACACTACTATAATATAATAATAAAGGATCCCAACCAAAGTTTCAGAGAAGAGTAAAAATTAATACTACTCCCAATCTGATCCTAAAACATCAAATCCCATGATTTTTTTTGTTATTGAAGAATACCAATTTTGGAATAAGAAAGACTTCTTTACTCTCTCACTCCTTGACCCTTTCCTTTTTCGGTATTTTTTTTCATTCTCTACAAGATGCCCACACACTTTTTTTCCCTTTTTTACTGTAAAAATAGGTCTTTATATCAGACATGGTTTCCCACATGGCTGTGTACAATGACCGTGTCTCTCAATCTTCAATAATCGCAGAAATGCATAGTTATAGTGAGTTACACAATCAGTGGTCGTGTCCTCTACGTACACGATCGTATCTAATATTGAAGCATCGTCTTTTAACTTGCACATGGTTACAAAAACTTACACGTATTGCACAACGGCATATTTAGCAAGGACACAGACGTATCTAACCTCAACATGGATGTTTCTATCTTTGACCCTTGTTATTCTCCTCGTACATGGTCACAGGAACATACACGGTGTTCACACACAACCGTGTCCACTAAAGACACAGGACTGTTTAACCTAATATAAGTGTGTCTCTAATTCAACGATTCTCTATCTTAACCTTGCCCGTTTATTGTTTTCTATAGTTCATGAAGGCATCTAAATGGACCAAAACTCATATTTGCTCTAAAATGGGGCTGAACCCACGACAACCACGTATGAAATCAATTGATACTCTCCAATTCTTAATGGCTTCCTAAATGATAGGCTTTCTTTAATTTTATGTGTTTTATAGTTTTCTCAAGTAAAAGGTGTGTTAGGCTCCAATGTATTGACCTTCAGATCTATTGACCATGCTGAAGAGTTCTCATGTGAAATCACTCCAACGGCAAAATTAATATATACTTGAAAAGAGTGTTAGAAAGAGAGAAATGTATTTACTTCTTAGTAAATGTCAGCTCTCTTTTATATAGACAAAATTATATGACTTAGAATGTAGATCCTTACTTTTAGAGAAGGCAGGATAGTTTAATTGTTGGTTGTTACATAGTCTGTCCTAGTAAATAACGAGTTGAGTGGGCATAAATACCGAGGGTTTCCATACCCCATAGATATCTATTTGTCTGACCGATGAGCATAACATTTTAAACCATATATTCGGAAACTGAAAAGAAAAATAAATAAAATAACTTATTACGTGATATAAGATGACCACTTCCTTACTCCACAGACACTACAAGAATAATATACATTTCGCGACGTTTTTTTATAAAACGTCACTAAATGTTCAGACCTTTTGTGACGTTTAAATAACGTCACAAAAAGTTCCAACTTTTTGTAATGTTTTATGATAACGTCATAAATTTGTAATAGTTTTTGTGACGTTTGATTAACAAAACGTCGCAAAATACAACCCGCAACTTTTTGTCGAGGAAAACGTCGTGGAAGGCTTAATTAAATAGTTGTGGTTGTTTGGTTTTTCTTAAAACCTACCGAGCGTTTTCTTATTATCCTATTAGGGAGCGGGAAGGGACAGGGAAAGAGCCAAGGAAAAATTGCAGACTGCTAGCTAGTTACATCACCGGGGAAGGGGAAAGCTCTTCAAGAAAAGAGGTCACTCCTAACCTTGCAAGGACACATCCAGTTTGAGAGCCCTGTATTCCGTTTTACGATCCCCTGCTCTTTGTTAATCAATATCTCTTTTTTTTGGTTCTGTATCGGTCGGCATCTGATTTCTCAACCAATCTAGACCGCTTTTCTACTTGCAAAGACTGCCTTCGCCATTCCGACAATGGGTCGTGCCTCCGAGTTCACTTTATTTGGCTCGGGTATTGTTCAAGCCGTAAACCCAATGTTCCCAGGCATGCACATTGTTTCGAGCTTCCGTCTTCTTCCTCCAAATCTCCATCGTCTGTACTTCATCTGCGTGTTCTTCGGTTTGTTATTTTTGTCGTTTTAATGTCTAAAACACAGCACTTTACCTTTTTTTCTTAAATTTCAGAAAGCTCGTCGGCAGGAAATTATATTCCCTTTAACCCACTTGCTTACTGACTGCCAATCAAAACCTTCGCTTTGGGTTTTGGGTTTTGGGTTTTGGGGTCGTCGGCTTAGTCTCAACCTCCGGCTTCCAAGCCCCAGGCCTTCCACCTACGCCGCTCCCTCCTGCCCAGGCCGGTTAGTTACTAGATTTCATTTTTCATTCTTTTTTTGTTCTTTGCATTGTGTGTTGATTGGTTGTTGATGCGTTTCTATTCCATTTTTTTGCATTATTTAAAGTAGTAGGTTTATATCTATCTGTTTGTCCGTATTAGCTTGGTTTCATGTACGCCCACCCTCCACCGAAAGGAATTGCGTGCCGGTGGTTGGAATCATTTCTCAATTAGTCAGTTTTTTGCTTTATTTTATTGTATCCAGGAACTAAAATCCAAAATGAATGATATAGTTCCCTCTTAGAAAACCTAGTTCTGAGCTCTAGACCACTCAAGAGCAGCTTTGAGTTTAGGGTTCTCCAACCTCTTCCCCTTATTCTTCTTCAGATCTTGGTATAGAGGTGTGTTCTCTTTTAGACTCTGCTACGTTATACTCTTTTCTGGTTGTGTCATTTTGCGTTTCCTGGATTCTTCTTATGTGCTTTTGTTATGTTCCTTCTACTGTGCGTTTTGGTTCTGCTCTTAGTTGCTGCTCTACATTGTTGAGTTGTTGTACTGCCTTGGCTGCTGTTCGTTTTGTTCTTCTCTGTTCTGCGTTTTGTTTTGCTTTCTGTCTGATGGGCTACGTCTTCTCCTTTTGCTATCAAGGTTTTGGGTCCGAGCTGGGAAATCGGCTATTGCATTTCTACTAGGCTGCTTCTTTCTTTTGAGATTTTCTTCTGGGAACTTCTTTTGTCTCAAATCTGGGAAAATCCGTCTCTTCTTTTTGATTTGATCTGTTCTTTTTATTTTCTTGATTTCGATATCCTTTTTTTTGACATGCAACTGATTTTTTTCAACCGCTTTTGTTATTTCTTGTGTTAATTCCTTTCATGAATTTCTTTGATCATGTGCTTTTTGTGTGGGAGTTACTTTGCTTGGGTGGGCTGGTGGAAACTCTAATCTTTTATCGTACTGGACTTTGGACTATTTTATGCTAAGAGATACAACATTTCTGGTTGAGGTTCAGGCAGATAGCTAACATACAATTGAGAAATGTTCAACCGTACAATGTGAGCTGTGATTTCTAAACTCTTCCTAGAGTTTGTAATCAGTAACTTTTAGGCTACATCTTTTCAATGCTAAATGATTGTCTCAACATCATAGACTTCAATGCTTCTTGATGAAATAGAAACGGTGTGGCTTTGGGTTACAAATAGACATGGGATAGGTATCAAGTGAGTTGACTTGTCCCTAATCAGTCTTCGTAGTTAGACCCAAATTTCTATTCTCTTTGTCACCTTTAGTTTGGTTGACGCTCTTTGATTTACAAAGTACTTGTATTTAACATTCTTTTGTCTAATTATTTTTCCTTTTGACTGATTGTTTTTTGCAGTATAAGGAAGCCATTCTAATGTATTTGATTTTGCTTAGAAAGACAAATGGTTAGGTAGAAATTGAATCCGATGAGGAAGAGGAGGTACTATAACTATTAGTTCATCTGGTTGTCATTGCTTAACTAAAAGCAACTTTAATGCTCGTTGGTATCTTCTATTTGTAATGATGCCTGTGTTGTGGTTGTCTGAAGCTACTGTTTCCTTTTTATATCTGAAGAAGATGATGAATAAGGCTTTCGGTGAAGACTTTTGAAAAAAAAGACCAATGGCGTGTGCTTCTCACGTGGTCACTTATTCTTCAGCCTTTATCTGCGTATTGCATTGTGTTCAGCTGCGTTTTGCATTGATGGAGAATTAGCGATTTTTCTTACGGCCTGCAAATACAGATTCAGGATATATTTATGTATACCTATTCCTTATTGACTAATTTGTTTCAGGATTCTTAAGAGCATATTGAAATTGCAACTAGATGGTTTGATGGACTGATTAATAAAGACATAGAGATCAGCAATGAAGTTTATGCTGTTTGAAGTTTTAATTTTGATCGTCAGGACCGCAAAGGACTACCAAGAGTGATAGATGAACTTTCAGATTAATTAGTGTATTAATTAATGTATTATGGCATATTTGCGAATCGCAATTAGTGTATTTTGATATTAATTAGTGTATTAATTACTGTATTATGACATATTTGTGAATTGCAATTAGTGTATTTTGATATTAATTAGTGTATTATGATATGTTTGCGAATTGCAATTAAATAATACATTGTCTGCAAGTATAAAATTCTTGTGATATATTAATAATTATTAAAATTAATGATATACTAAAAAAATTGAAGAATTATTAAATAAATAAAATTTATAAATAATATTGAATAGTTATTAAACAAATAAGATTTAAAAAATTGTATTTAAAAAATTATTATTAAAATTTAAAATTATTAAATTAATATGATAATTAAAAATTATTAAAATTAAAAATTATTAAATGGGAAAAATAATTAATAATAATAATAATAACGTCGCGAAAGACATCTGCGAGATTCTTTTACATTCTGCAAAACGTCGCGGAATGTTAGAGATTCCGTGACGTTTTTTAAAAACGTCGCTGATTGTCCAAACTTTCAGTGGCGTTTTAATAAACGTCGCGAAATATCAGTATTTTTTGTGACGTTTTACATAAAACGTCGCAGAAACCTTTTACTTACACCACATTTCACGACGTTTTTATGAAGTTTTTTAAAATGTCGCAGAATGTTTTGTGACGTTTTAAAAATGTCACAAAATGCCTTATTTTTTTTGTAGTGAGAGGCATATATATTTATATGTGTACCATACCATGACAATAGTTGCAAGAAAGGACTGAAGTAGCCACCCAAAAGGTTCTCCATATGTACATAATGCCACATTACTTTGAGGCAGGTGTCGTTCTAAATTCATAGCCTCTTCATATAGAAATATGTACGTACAATAATAACAATAATCATGCACTACTGTAAGTTTGTCATAGTATGGAAACATGCTTTTGTCTGAAGTATAGGACGAGGCCCTTGTCATATCCATCAAGATGTGAAGGTAACGCAACTCATGTAAAATTTGGATAAATTTATTTAATAATTTATTAAATATGCTTTTAACTTTTTAATGCTAAATATCATAATCTATGAAAACGCACAAATTAATTTCCTATTGTAATAATGTTAATAATAAAGTAAATACATTTTATTATTGTATGCAAATATTTTTAAAAGTCTTACAAAATTTTGTAACGTTTAAGTTTATATTTTTTTAAATTTAGCTTTTAAAAATTAAAAAATATAATTACATTTTTTCAAAATTTTTCAGAAATATTCTAACATTTGTATAAGATTTAGGTCAAAATTTTAAATGTTAAAATGTTTCAGAATACTTAAGTTATAACATTAATTGAAATATGCAAATATTTTTGTTTTCACCGACAATTAAAAATAATTCTTCCAGTCAACTATATCCCATTTGACTTAAAAGTATAGACAACAAGCTCACAGGTACTTGATGCTAAACTAAGGTGGACCACTTGGGATTTCCTTTCTCATGTGCAGGTGTAATTATCTTTAAACTAGTAAAGATAAAGCTGATGAGAAGCAAGATGTATAAATGCTCTTAACCACCTGATTGGTAAGGCGTGACTGGGTAGGAACAAAAGCACGTAGTGATGGGACCATCATTGCTACCTGATCGTGCGATCCAACAAAATAAAAGTAATAGTACGTTTTCTAGGTGCAAGAAATCTATAAAGTCTATGCTTAAGAGAAAGCGAGGAATGATAAGAGTTTTGGTTAGTTCATCTTGATTTAGAAACTAGGGACAGTATGAATCTCCTTCACACACATTGGGCACAATTGCCTCGGATCATGTGAAGCAGATGGTACCTTTAGCAGGAAGGTTCCGAGTAGAAGAACGCATTTGGACTTTCTCAGTATCTATTTTCTTCAAAAGCTTGGCCTAGAACTGACTTATGATCTCCTCTAAAAAACAGTTTCTGAATCGTTATGCCTAGGAAGCACAGACATGGATACGGATACGGGAAGCGACACAGACACGGATATGGGGAGACACCAACTTCTAAAATTTAGTGGACACGGACACGGACATGGACACGGACACTACAGATATATATATTATAAAATTTAAAATTAAGAAAAAATTCAGAATTCATAATATGATATATATTGATTGATGTATTGCAAGACTTCCAACATCTTAATAGTTCATACATATTTGATACTTTATAAGCTCTTCTCAAAAAACATGGAGCATATATTCTATAAAGCATATATTCTATGGAGTAATGTCCGAGCGGTCTTCAGACGTGTCCGAGCTGTGTCCACCGTACGGACATGTGTCCGACACGCGAACACGGTTCTATTTTGCCGTGTCCGTACTACATAGGTTATGCCCGTATTATCCCCATTTGTATTAGCCAATTATCCGAGACTATTATCTGCAATTGAAAACTTCAATATATTTTAGGTAATGTGTTTGTGATCCTCTTTATAAATTGTAACCCAACACCATCATCTTAAGTTTCCACTTTCATGTGCTTTACACATGAATATAATGTAGAATTAAACTAAGCTATAGGTGGGTAGCTTTCTTACCCATGATTATGTCACCCCAAAAGCACTGCAACCATACAGGATTCCTGCAACTTCATCAAATCAAAAGTCATGGGGAACAAAAAAGAGCAACTCTTACACCGAAAAGTGCAGTAGCATGCCTATAATTTTTCTTGACTTTTAACATTAAGGGTATATTTCAAAATTTCAAAAGCTCTATAAAGTGTGTTCCAAAGTCACCACCCTTTAATGTTCTTGCATGGGTTCAGTTGTTAGCGGAGTTGGTGTTGCAAAACTTTCAGTATTTCTGAGGACAGAAATCTGAGACCGAACTGCCAGAAAAAAGATGGGCGTTGTTACTGTTGGTGAATTGAAGCCAAGCATACCTGGGAAGAGATCATTTCGTCCAAATTCAAGTATAAGGCACGCCACTGAATGGTGATTCTCTGTCCATTTCTTAGTTCTTCTGTAACCTGAGCTGTCCTTGTTAGTTGTCTTGATAGTTGATAGTGTCCAGAGTCCAGACAATGTGGTTCGATTTTGGTTGGAGAAGTTAACGTGATTTGCAGGAAACTGATTAGGGGCTGTTGTATTCACTGAAATACGGAAAAATGTAGAATATGTTACTAAATTTTCTTACCAAAAACTCTTGTAGAAAATAATCTACCAAACGGAAACCGTTTCTGAGGTCCTATCGTATTTGGTAAGAATTAAGATGCTGTGACTGTACCTCTGGCTGTTTCTTACTTTCATTTCTCAGCAACTTGATTTAGTAGATTTTTTTCATAGATTTGTACTGTAAGAGGAAAGGAAAAAGAACATTTCAGTAAGTTTCAAATGCCGCGAGATTTCCAGATATGATTAGTCAAAAACTGAATGTTTTGCATAAACGGAAAGCTGAAAGGAGCCATCTGCTGAAATCTGAGGGCATAGAATTGGCTTTTCAGGAGTTCCAATGGCAGGCCATCTTTGCAGAGAAAATCAGTTTAGTTAGCTTCACAGCCTCATATTTGAGTGACCACAATCTCTACCAATAAATGCCGCAAAACAACACATGGCTGCTATCAAATATGGGAGCATGACAACGATAATCTATGACCATGACCTTGCAAACGACATTTCCATTTCAACGACAATGGCACGAGGCTTCAGCAAAGCGATATCATCAAACATTGCTATTAACGTCTTGCCGCTCAATAATTTTGCAGGCATTTTTCTCTTTAAAAGCATGTACGGAAAAGTATTCAAGTTGTTTAGTATAATAGAACCTTCCTGAAACAAGCACATTTGTGAGATGAATTTCGGAGGTCCCAGTGAACTTAGAGTTACGCGCGGCTTACTGCTGTAAAGAAATATAACATTACTGTCTCGGCTTTCTCCGCCATTGTGTAATGATTGAATTGTCATTTTTCCTATCTGGGCCATCTTTGTCGATTTAGAATATCAGGACTGGTACTGTCTATAGATCTGACTGGCCACCTTACGAGTTTTAGTACAAACAACATGTGTAGGTTCAATTTGCTGTCTACCCCTTGGACATTATTGTTGAGAAAATCTGTTGGGGAGCCATGGTTTCAGGAATGAGTGTACAGGTTTCTGGCAGAAACATGGCCTCTAAGTTAATAGGACTGAACAACACGTATGGTTATTTATTTTCTTTTTCTTTTGGAATTTTATCTTCTCTTCAATTTCAACATAATCATCACCGTATCATACCTTCTTGCAGGCCAATTTCTGATGTCTTCAGTGATCTCACAGTTGAAGTTGGAGCATCTAGTTTTGCTCTCCACAAGGTAAGTAAGATCTGCTCCTACTTTCTAGTAAATGCATGAATACAGGATTAGGATTCATCCTACTGTTTATCCATTGTTATAACGAAGGTCACGAGTTCATAATTAGATGAATATTATGACATCATACTTAAAGAAATGGGTGCGGAGAAAGATACCAGTAAATATACTACCCAGCTTTACGCTTCATTTATGTGTTTCAAACTCCTCTACAGTTCTCTCTAGTTTCCCGAAGCGGAAGAATACGGAAACTGCTGTTGGAAGCGAAAGATTCGAAAGTTTCTCGCATTAGTATACCTTCTGTCCCAGGTGGACCTGAGGCCTTTGATCTTGCTGCTAAGTTCTGCTATGGAGTAAACCTCGAGATTACACTATCAAATATCGCTATGCTGCGTTGTATAGCTCACTTCCTGGAAATGACAGAAGAATTTGCCGAAAAGAACCTTGAAGCCCGAACTGAAGCTTACTTGCAGGAGTTGGTGTTCCCGAACATTTCGAGTTCAATATCAGTTCTTCACCGTTGTGAAACCCTCTTGCCTATATCTGAAGAGATCAACCTGGTTAGCAGGCTCATCAATGCAATTGCAAGCAATGCATGTAAAGAACAGCTCGCCTCTGGCCTGTTAAAATTGGACTATAACTTCCATGCAAACGAGCTGTCAAACAAGGAACCAGACGCATCATCGGACTGGTGGGGCAAATCACTCACAGTTCTTAGCTTAGATTTCTTCCAAAGAGTTCTGTCTGCAGTGAAATCAAAGGGTCTGAAGCAAGAAATTATCAGCAAGATTTTAATAAACTATGCTCATAATTCACTTCAAGGTCCTGTTGTTAGGGGAAACCTCTTGGATTTGGAGTCGCAGAAGAAACAAAGGGTCATTGTTGAAACAATTGTTAGCTTACTGCCAACCCAATCAAGGAAGGGTCGGGTTCCAATGGCTTTTCTTTCTAGTTTGTTGAAAACTGCACTAGCAGCGTCAGTACCTACTTCTTGCAGATCGGATTTGGAAAGAAGAATCGGTCTTCAACTGGAGCAGGCAATTCTCGAAGACATCCTAATCCCATCAAATGCTCATGGAAACAATAACTGCACCATGTATGAGATAGACTCAATCTTGAGAATCTTCTCCATCTTTCTCAACTTGGACGAGGATGACGATGAAGATAATCACTTCCGAGATGAAAGCGAAATGGTTTGTGGTTTAGACAACTCTGGTTCTCCTAAGCAAAGTTCAATTGTTAAGGTGTCAAAGTTACTTGACAACTATCTTGCAGAAGTTTCCATAGACTCAAACTTGATGCCATCCAAGTTTATTGCACTGGCAGAACTCCTCCCAGACTATGCTCGCGTAGTGAGTGACGGACTGTACAGAGCAGTGGACATCTTCCTCGAGGTTAGTAACTTTCTTTACCATTTAATCTCTCTTTCATGAACGCTCCAAGATGAGTTCCACATCATATTAACACCACATTTCCATTTTGTAAAGGTTGTAACTTTGAGAGTTTCTATTGGTACAGGTTCATCCAAACATTAAAGATTCTGAACGTTACAGACTCTGCAAGACCATTGACTGTCAGAAATTATCTCAAGAGGCCTGCAGTCACGCAGCACAAAACGAAAGACTTCCAGTTCAAATGGCAGTTCAAGTTCTATATTTCGAACAAATTAAACTCAGAAACGCCATGAATGGTGGTCAAAATCAGTTCTTTTTTGGCGCAATAAACAACCAATTCCCCCAACGTTCAAGCAGTGGAGCCGGAAGTGGAGCAATATCTCCAAGAGACAATTACGCATCCGTGAGAAGAGAGAACAGAGAGCTGAAGCTTGAAGTTGCAAGAATGAGAATGAGACTGACCGACCTTGAAAAGGACCATGCGTCCATGAAACAGGGACTTGAAAGGTCTCATCCTGGCAGCAAGTTAAAATCGTTCACAAAGAAGCTGAGAAAACTGAATTTTCTCTGCTGGATAAACAGTCTTAAGCCAATCGGAGGAAAAGGGCAATTCAGAGAAAGGTTCTTGTTCCAGAGGAGAAGGCGTCGCTCGGTTTCATGACAACTTGGTTAAAACATGTCAATACTAGAGAATGTGCGGTAAAAAAAGCATTCTGTCAAAACTAAAACTAAAACGTCAGGTTTCCTGGTCATCAGAGCGTTGATCATGAATTAAGCAGTGGTGTATTGGATACATTTTGACAGATTAAAGTACGTCAGTGGATACGGATACATATTGCATTACAAATTAGGAGCTTAGGTCTTTTTCTTTTATTAGATCAAAGCACAACCCAACTTTGCCTTTTGGCTTTTCACGTTCCATATGAATAATTCTCCCCAACAACAGAAGTGTCAGAGGACAGCAAATGAAGTAATGGAGTGATGGGTTTGTCTTTCCCTCTAAGACTTGTCCTATCGATGACTGGAAATGGAGCTCAAGAAGATCATGAAAGACAAAAGTCAAAAACAGGGAAAAAAGGATAAACAAAGAATGAATGAGATTGGAAAAGTTGTCGGCAATGTCAGGTTTCATGATTTTGAAGCTGAGTAGCAAGCCCAAATTTACACACGATCGAGCAGCTTCATACGACTCCATGGCCCAATGAATAAGGCGCTGGTCTACGGAACCAGAGATTCTGGGTTGGATCCCCAGTGGAGTCGCATGGCCAATTTGTTTTCTGACTCTATTTTTGAGTATCATAAACGACATCGTTTATTTGTTAGAGGCAGTAATTAGGCCCAAACCTGTTGGGCTGTAATTCGTGTCTATAGTACTCTTTAGCTATTGAATTGATGTGGCTTATCCTATCACAGCCACTTCTCAGAGGGAATACATAAAACAAGTAATGTTCTTCCTCATCATTGTCTTCTTCAATGATCAGCGTATTGACATATTATTAGCCTTAAATTCACAAGGACTCGTCTCCATTTTGTTTCACTTCCTTTTCAGTAATTAAAGGTTTCACTTTCGTAGGATAAGAATTAGCAATAGTTTAGATGATTTGGAAATGAATATCCACTTTGAGTGAAGTTCATTGGTTGGAAAGAGTCTTTATTATAGATAGTACAGAATTACATTGCCGGCATTACATTTCTTGAAAACTGGGGCTTAGTACATAGGAAAGACTCCAAGTCCTGGTGTGCCGTGATACAAAGGACTTGGAGCTCGGATTTTAGTACGTTGTACCCTGCCCACGGTCATTATGCTGCTAAGATTACCAAAAGAGATACAAAAACTTTAGCTTGCTTGAGCTAGTTTATCCTCTACTTCTTCCAAATCCACATTGCTCCAGCTTCTATGAGCAATGGGACAAGCTGGTTCTGGACATGCAGGCTCATGACCTGCTTTTCACCGCCAACAAACTTCTGCCCTATGAACACTACAGGTACACTTGGTTGGCAACCTAGTTGCACCAGTATCCTCTCGATTTGCGTTCCACTGGGAATTTTGTCGAGGTCGTAAACTGTTGAGTTTGCTCCAAATCCACTTATCAGTAACTTGATAGAGTGGCTCATGCAACAGGAACTCTTGCTGAAAATAACCACTGGCTTGTCTTGCACCAACCTGTTCACTACATCCAAGATTATAAACTGGATTAACTGGTATTTTATGAGGATTGTTCAGAGAGTTTGAACTGCTTTGCTTTGAGGTGAGTATAGACTGTTGGGATGAGTTGTTTTTGTAAAACCTACAGTATTGAAGCTTGCAGAA
>JAOQMR010000004.1:8325702-8343021 GCA_027563865.1 Erythroxylum pelleterianum
TCCACCTGCTTTGAACTACTCATGGTCTTGGTCGCTTCAATTTCCCCTTCATGCTTGTTCTGATTAACCATAGCAGTATCATCAAAAGTCACATCCCTGCTTACAACAAATTTCTTCTCATCTGGACACCAAAGTCGGTATCCCTTCATACCAGTGCTAAAGCCCACAAATAAAGCTCTCTTTGCTCTTGGGTCCAACTTGTTTTCCCTGACATGATAGTAAGCAGGACAACCAAATATGTGTAAATACTTGTAACAAGTACAAGGTTTACCAGACTATACCCCCATGGGTGTTTTTCCATTGTTTGCGGTAGTAGGCAACCAATTAATAATATGGCTTGCATAAGTAATCGCCTCAGCCCAAAACACCTTGCCTAAACCAGCATTAGACAACATACACTAAACTTTCTCAAGTAAAGTACAGTTCATGCACTCTGCCCCCCATTCTGTTGTGGTGTCTCCCTAATCCTGAAATGCCTCACAATACCCTCATCTTGACAAACTTCCAAAAAAGGATCTGACTTATATTCACCACCATTATCTGATCTGAGAGTCTTGATCTTTCGATCGGTTTGTATTTCAATCATCTTTTTCCACTTCAGTAATATCTTTAACACTTCATCTTTATGCTTCATGGTGTACACCCATCCTCTTCTAGAGAAATCATCAATAAAGGAGATAAAATAATGGCTACCTCCTTAAGATGCATTCATGGAAGGTCCCCAAACAACAGTATGAACATAACCTAGAATGCCTTTCGTGTGGTGAATAGTAATGCAAAATTTCACTCTAGTTTGCTTACTCAGTACACAATGTTCACATAATTCCAATTTACATGCCTTTGCGCCTTTTAATAAGCCTTACTTCACTAATCCTTGCAATGCTTTTTCACCAGCATGCCCAAGACGCATATGCCATAACCTTGTAGTTTTTGAGCTATCTACATCAGCAGCTTCAGTGATAGCCACTCCACCAGCAACTGTACTCCCCTGTAAAAAATACAAGTTATTTCGTCTTGTACTTTTCATCACCACAAGTGCCCCGTACACAGCTTTAAGAACTCCACCCTCTATGGTGATCTTAATACCCTTGGATTCCAATGCTCCTAATGAGATAAGATTTTTTTTCATATCCGGTACATACCTATCATCACTCAATTCTCTGACTGTTCCATCATATATCTTCAAACAGATTTTGCCTATCCCTTGTGTTTTGTAGGCATTATTATTTTCCATCAAAACAACTCCACCATTCAGCTTCTAGAAGCTAGAGAACCATTCCGGAATGGGACACATATGATAAGTGCAACCTGAGTCCAAAATCCACTTCTTATAGTGACCATCAGCAGATGAACTAGTCAAAGCAAACTCGAAATCATCATCTCTAGATTTTGCAACATTTGCTACTGAACCCACTTTCTTCTTCTCTTTGTTCTTCAATTTGGATGGTCTTTCTTCCAATGACCCTTTTGGCGACAAAAGGTATATTCATCTTTAGCAGGGAAGTTCCCTCGTAACTTTGAATGAGATTTTCCCCGCTTCCTATGTTTTCTTTGCTCTGTTTGTCCCCTTGCAGTGAGTGCCTCAGTTTGTAAATTGTGAGTCTTCAGTTCCTTCTTACGACACTCATGATTCACCAATGCCACAGAAACCTCATCAAGTTTCACCTCAAATTTTCCATATGACAAAGTAGTTGTCAAATGATCATCAGGTAATGAATTTAACAAACATAGTGCCTTATCCTCATAATGAATTTTCACATCAAGGTTTGTTAAATCAACAATTATTTTATTATAATCATTTAGGTGTTCGTGCATAGAAATACTTGGACGATACTAAAATCGGAAGAGTTGTTTCTTCAAGAAGAGCCAATTTTCTGCACTCTTGGTCATATACTTTTCCTCCAATTTCGTCCATAACTCCTTAGCAGAAGTTTCCTTCATATAAGGATATTTCAGCTCCTTATCAAGGAATGATCGAATAGAGGCACAAGCATGAAGATTAATTCGCGTCCACTGCTTCTCATCCATATCTTCGGGTTTATCATCCAGAACCATATCCAACTCTTGTTGATACAATACATCCATAACTTCACACTGCCACATACCAAAATTATTAGAGCCATTAAATTTATCAACCTCTAACCTTGTAGTAGCGATTGGATGTCTATTGGATGTAGGTGTCGATGATGACGATATCGGCTCCCTCTTAACGGGCTCGTCTTTATCTCTAGCCATCTAGTAGTCACTATTTACAAATACGTACTGTTTGTAATCATTGTTCACACAAACTGCAGTTCTGATACTATTCACAACACTATAGCACAAGACTATAGCACTGGCACTGTTCACGGGAACTGTACCACCAACACTGTTGCGAAAACGTTAACAAAATTAGAGTAAAAATAAAACAACAACAAAAATACCAAGATTTTTATACTGGTTTGGCAATGCCTACATCCAGTTTGGAGATGACTGAGTATTTCACTATAATCAATGAGAGCATACAATAGTGTTTATCACTCAATTTCCTAAAAATCCAAATTAACCCAAGCTCACACACTCCTACTAGGAAGAAAACAATATATAAATGTTTTTTTCTCCTAGAAATTTCTACTCTCTCCTTCCTCTGGAAATACTCTCTCACGCTAAAAAACTTCTGCTCTCTTCTTTCTTGACAATTTCTGCTCTCTTCTCTCACTCTCTCTTCTGTTGTCATTGCTTCTCTTTTATAGAGAATTCAATATGTGAAGGTGAAGGCCAGCTGCACCGAAAATAAGCTACCATTTCTGACTCAACAATCACCGAAAGTATGCTACAATTTATGACTTTGAGAAGCTAAGATTTCTGACTTTGAGAAGCTACCATTTTTGACTTTGAGACAATACTCAACACTCATGTCATTTCTAATTCTGCAACTAAAAAGGATAATGACACCATGATCGATAGCTTTGGTCATCAGTTCATTTGAAGCTGAGTTATATGTTATACTCTCTTAAAGACTTTGAACAACTGTGTTGGATGAGAACTTCATAAAACCATACACCATTATCGTTGTTTGCATCAAAGAGCATTCTACATGGCTTGTCACCTCATCACCAATGTGACGTCATTGTATGGGACGAATTAATAGCAAAAAGACATTCCCCATTTATACAGAATAACCATAACAATTACAGGAGTTACATGACCAGTCCAATCATTGTCACTTTTTTTATGGCACTTCATCGTTTTGGATGTGAGTTGTGCTTCTCCTGTTTTTCTATTTGTATGGTGTTGACTCCAAATTATCCATACCAGGCATTAAGTAGGATGTAGTAGGCACCAAATTGTATGATGTATATTTCACATGCAGATCAAGATGACCCACTTGACAATAAAAGGAGAATATTAATGATAAATAACAGTTTTGAGCTGTGTTACACCAAAACAAAAGAATAGAAATTAACAAAGAGAATGTAAAATTAGGGATTATATTTGTGTTTAGCTTAAGTTAATTGAGTTTTGGGTTGAGATTAGATTTATTTTAAATTTTTAGGCTTCAAGTTGGATTTGAACTTGAGATACTAGTTTGGCATAGTCTAAAATATGAATATATCAAATAAAAATGATATCCTTTTCAAAATAAAATCGTTGATCTTGATCAAGGCTAGATTGAGGTTCGTTCCACTCAAGTTTGACTTGGGCTTGGACTGTAAGTTTTAGACTTTGCTTGAACTCAATTCGACTCACTAACATACTTACGTAGAATACAATTTGCAAAAGAAATAAAATAGAAATATTATGGTGAAAGATGAATAGGATATACAATATGATAAAGTATTTTTTATAAACTTAATTAATAATTTTAGTTTGAATAATTTTTAAAAGCTATATAGAAATTCACAACCATAAAAATTAAGTAAAAAATAAAATTAAGAGATCGAAATAAAACAAAAATTAAAAGTTAAATTAACAATAGAAATTTAAATAGAAAATATATTAAGTTATTTTATAACGCTTAATGTTTAGACTAACCAATAACAACTTCAATTCAAGTTTAAGAGAATTATAGATATAAAAATAGTTAGTTAGGAAGTAATACATGCGTCTTATGTGAGATCTCATAATCTTTCCCTCTTCAGCTATTGATATCCTTATCAAGACTCAATCTACAACCCATAATCTTCACTCCTATTCTAATATGGAACCATACTAAAAGTCTGTTAAAGTCGTTTATTACTCAAGCCTTATCATAGTCTGCCTTTATTATCCTGAGCCAACATTGTACTAATATAAGTTTTGCTCTGATATCATTTATAGTACCCTATCTCTAGACTAACCCAATAATAAATTCAATTTGAACTTAAGAGAACCACATACTTATGAATAGTTAGTTGGGGAGTTAATTAGTAGTCCCATATAGGACATAAATATAACAATCCTATATCAAAAAGAAAAGGAGATGCAAAAACTTCTATAAATCTATGAAAAGACTACTAATCAATTTTCTATCTAACTATTTTCGACTATGTGATTATCTTTAACTCAAATTGGAGTTAATGTTGGACTAGTTTAGACTTGAGGCCTTATGAATGGTATTTGAGTACAAAAAATTACAAGTATGATAGGCTGAGACAATGTGGGCAAAGATGGTGTTGGTAGCAAGGTCATAAGTAATGGATGACTCCTAAAAAGCTTCTAACCAGTTCTATGTCATAAAAAGAGAAGAGAATCTATGTTCTGGATTGGTTCTTAATGGAAAAATCAAGGCTTCAAGGAAGAGAGATTATAAGATCCAACATAGTACATGGTTATCATAATCTCTTATCAGAAAGGAGGGGAAAAAATGAAAGCCTTTATAAGCCTATAAAAAACTACTAATTAACTCATGGCTAGTTATTTTTAAGCACACAATTCTTTTAAGTATGAATTTAAATTGTTGTGTGTAAGTCTAAACCTAAGGCAAGACAAAATGATATCAGAATATAGGTTAAGTTACGGTGGAAAGAATGTGAGTAGAATGAGTGAACCATTATCCAAGAGACTTATATGTGGGGTATCAAGTAACTTCTTTGGACTTTCAGGTGAGTTAAGTTTTGAGGGAAAAACTTATTTTAAGGAGGAGAGAATATCATACATTAAATTTTTTAGATTTTTGATATTTAAACTTAAAACCTCATAAATATTTTTTAATATTTGTTAATTAAGTTAGATATTGATATTTGTTTTTTAAAAGATATGGGATCAATAAATTGTGGTGATAACACTTATAAAAGAAGGGAAATTTTTAGTGAAGAAGCATGTCACTTTATTTTGCTATCACAATTGAACACTATTTAGTATTTTAGGCATAACTGCTGATAGAAATATTGAGTTTAAGTGACATAAGAGGTTATAGAAAATTAAAATAATTATCTATAATTCATAAAAATAAACTTAGGACTAATTTAGGCTTATCAATCTGCCATTGTACCTTATAGGGAGATCAATGATAGGTGTTAAGAAATATTAGTCGACTAAGGTCCCAAACTAGTTGACCAGATTGTTTAAAGACTACTTTTAAAAATTAGCGATTAAGATCTAGACATTATTTGGAAATCTTTCAAGCACAAAAAGTAAATTAAGGTACCTTTTATACGAATATTGGTGGTATATGCCAATTAGAGTTTTCTAAGTTTATTATTCTGTTAACTATATATATTAAATATCATACTAAGTTTTAATTAAGTATTCACAATATTTACTTTTTATTTTTGGGTAGATTGATAGAGAACCCTAATTTGAGGTCAACATAAAACTATTAATTTTAAAGGTTTGAATATGTGAAACTTTTTGTATTTTGTATAATTTGTGGACATTACAGATTAATAGATATATGAATTATAATTTTAGGTGTTGGGGAACACTTACGACACCAACGACAACAACAACCCAGTAAAAGTCTCATTGATACATAGGATTTTGAGAGATCCATTAGTATACAACTTTACTCCTAATTTGGGGACCACCTAAAACTAACTAAAAACTAAATTATGGATGCATTTTTATAAATGGTGTGTCATATACATATTTTGTATGTTGTATGTTGTATGATTAAATATTGTTGTTGTGTGATTTGAGGCCCTAAAAAGGGTGATTGGTATGCATCTTTGTAAGGTGTGACAAGGAGTCAGGTGTAGTGAGGAGTTCAATTGACTGGAGTCCATGATAGATATTAGAATGGGGTGAGTACTATTTTATTGTAGGGGCCAAATTAGCTAGGGCTAGAATGATATAAGTATCATTATGTTGCTTGGGATAAATCAAGGCTAGATCCACAGGAGTTTGAGTCTATTGGCCGAGATAAATTAGTAGTGCCTACCCTAGGAATATATTTGGCTTATCTATTAGTTGGCACAATTTAATTATGTTTGGTTTATTTCAAAATGTTACATTTAAATGACTTCTTTCTTTGATAAGAGTTATGGAGAATTTGGTTGTCATTTAGGCATTAATTATAGATACTTGTGACACGTAGAATGGAAGGAGTATACCTCTATATTATTATTTTTATCTCGTTAGTATATACTACTCGACTATATGTATTTTTCAAAAACTAGAGTATGTAATGTAAGTATAGGGACCTACATAAAATTTGAGCACGATTTCATAGAGTTGAAAATAAAAATATTTCTAATTAGAGAGACAACAATATTCGTTATGATGTTTCAATTTAATTATATGAATTTAAAATGTTGAAATTCTTAGTTCAATAGTAAAACTTAAAAGACTAAGCCCTAATATTGGATGGTGGTCTGCCATAGGTCGAACTGAATTAGCTCAGACTCGAGATATAACAATAATGGTGAGATGTATTACATCATTACTAGACTTATTAATAATCATGTACATCAGTAATCTATGTAAATCATTTCACTATAAGAACACTTTTCATATATCATTTTTGTTTTGTTCATATTGAATATGATATTTGATGATAAAAATTCTTGTTTCCTAGTATAGGATGATGTATAATATGAAAATATATTTGTCTATAAACTGAATTATTATTTTAGATTACATTATTGTGATCTACTTGACCATAATTTATTGATTATCAATTTGTTTACTTCTATTTGCTTATAAGGATTACCAATTTTTTCTAAAAACTTTACTCAAATTGTGTATATACTCTTGCTTATTAGGAAAATATTTGGATTTAAAATCTTTTTAGAGTGTTAAATAAATAAAAGATGTTATAAAAAATTTAATGTTTACTTCTTTAAATAGATATCAACAAAATTTTAACAAGTGATTGTTGAATACTGTGTACATTATTGGAGAAACTTTCTTTATAATTAATGTCTTATGTAATTGTTGAAATAGAAAAGATCTTCCACTTAAAAGGATATAATTTATATTAAGATTTTATAAGTTGTATCCTTAATTTTAGCTAATGAGATTTTAACTTATATTTAGTTGACCTATCTTTAATTTCAGATGTTCAATAATTTGAATGCTTAATAATAAGAAATAATCTTATTTTCAAGAATTGAATGAGTTATAGAGTATAATAAGATTTGTGTATATATTTTGTTTCTCATTAACAAAAATATGAAACCTATAAATAATAAACTATATATTGTGGTCTCTCTTTTCTTTCTTTCCAATTACTTTTAAATATTTTTTTCCTGAACTAATTCAACTATGGTCATTAGATGCTTATCCAATCTGCCACTCTTCAATATAGTGACTTTCATCATTATAAATATTAGATTAAGCACCTCTTAAATTCCTACCAATAATTATGTCTTATGGAAACATCAGTTTTAAACTCTTTTTACTAAGTCTGATCTATTTGAGTACGTTGATGGTTCTAAACCTTACCCTCCTATCACTCTTACTAGTAATAACTTGAAAGCACCAAACCCAACCTATAATTTATAGGTTCATTAGGATCAACTAATACTCAATGCTTTTATTAGATCTCTCTTTTCTACAGTTATATCGTTTGTTTGCTTGAGACAAAATATCATAAGAAGCATGGATAATATTAGCAAACACTTATATCAAACTTTCCCGTGGTCACATCAAGTAAGTCAAAACTCTCCTACAAATACCAATAAAGGCACCATGAGTATTATTAATTTTCTAATTTTAATAGAAAGTAAATATCTAAAAACATAAGGAACCACTATTATGATTTACTGAAGGATTAAAGCTCAGAACAAGGGAGCTTGTACTTATCCATCAATTACATCTAAAATGTAGAAATAACTTTTCCACTAGTTGGAGTCTCCAAACTTAAAGCATCATTCATGTCAATATGCTAAAGGTTATTCTATCTGAAGGTCAAGTCTCAGCATCTAAATCCAAGAAGTTGTATAAACTCTCTTACTAGGCTACATTATAGCTGGACTTTGACTAGTGATTTGTTCCTTTTCAATTATACTTATTATCAACACTAAGCTTTCCTTTTACCTTAGTTAATATGTACTTATTTATTGATTTATAAAATAATTTCATTTTATCAAAATATTGCCTTAATTCTATACATTTTCTTAAAGCTCGTGCGAAGGAGCTTACTTTCATTGGTACACCAATGGATGAAGAAGATCACAAAGAGAAAATTCTAGATGAATTGAGTGATGATTACTAAAAATTGACTCATGTTGTTCAAGCTCGTGACAGATCTGTATCATTTGATTAAATTCATGAGAAGCTTTTAATATTTGAATCTTTTTTGTAAGGGAAACTTAAAGAATGAAGTCACTTTCTAGCTACTGTTAACCCAACCAGTCAAATAAACTTGTGTTAGTGCCTATAGTCTTTTACCAATAATTAATGTTCTTCCTCTCCTAGTTATATTATTACTCATCGAGCAATTTTGCTAGTCATTCTTCAATATCCAAGGACTCCAACTACCCACAACCTCATAGAGATCATCTGCGATATCCATACTTAGGCTATTATCAACCTTGTGACATACAAGGACACACAAATAACAACTATTAATCATTCTAATTGGCACCAATTCAATAATCAAACATAAGTTATATGCCACCATGAAGAATCCCAATAACACTTTGGCAACATTAGGTCCATTTTATTAACCATATTACATCCAATAGTCAAAAATAGTTACTTGACATTGGTGCTTCTCTTTACGTCATAATAGACTTGAGCAACTTATTTATGAATGCCTCATATATTGGTTTAGATGACATTATGATTAGAGATGACAATTCTTTCCATTAGACATAATAATTCCATTTCTCTTCTCACTCTTATAACTACATATATATTAAATGATAGGCTTTGTGTACTAAACATAACAATAAACCTAATTTCAATTTCTTAATTTTTCACCACTAATAATGTATCAGTTAAATTATTACTTACCTTATTTTAGGTGAAGGGGTCTTTGCACATATAAACTCTTTTATAGGGAATCATTATGAATGAAGTGTATCAGTGCCTAGCCATTAGGTCAGTGTTATCTCCTATTTTTGCTTTTTCTTGTATCAAGGGCAATACCTTAAGTTGGCACCATATATTCGGTTATTCATCATTTCTTGTCTTAAAACATATGTTTTCTATCTATGATTTAGCTGTGAAATTATTGTAATAAAAGCCACAAGTTATTATTCTTAACATCCACTCTTTTTTGTTCTCACCCTCTTAAATTATCTTTTCTAATATATGGACTTAACCGGTCATTTTATATGATGGTTTTAAATATTATGTCATTTTTATTTATCATTTTACCAAATATATTTGGCTTTATCCTTTAAAACAAAATTATAAGGTTAAAGAAATCTCTATACAATTTAAAGTCCTGACGTAGAACCATTTCCAACACTAAATTGTTACATTTTATTCAAATAATATAGGTGAATATTTTTCTCTTAAAGACTATTTAACAACCAATGACAATTATCATTTCACCACTTCACCGTACACACATGAACTTAATGGATACTAAAAAAGATGACATCATCACATAGTCGAAACTGATCTTACCTTACTTTCCCATGCCTCTTCCTTTGCTAGTCTGGTCTCATGCATTTACTATTGTTGCCTATTTAACTAATCAAATGCCTACTATTGCTCTTAATCTTCCTTCCTTTTATTAATTAATTTTTGGTACATCTTTTAATTATTCCAAACTTGGGATTTGTTCTTATACTACCTTTGGTTTTGACCATACAGTTTATATAAACTTGATCCTCGATCTAAATCATATGTCTTCCTTGGGTATTCAATATCTCAAAGTGCTTATCTATGTTTCCAACCATCCATCAATAATATCTATATTTTTCATCATGTTCAATTTATAAAATCATTTTTTTTTGTAAATCATTACATTCTCATTTACCACACCCCATATCCACCACTCTTGGCACTTAGGTTCTACCTATTCTTACTATGTCCTTTTTTCATCATTCGCAATCACCTTCATATACTTTATTTGAAGTATGCCCTCCAAAAATTTCCATCTTGCATTGATCATTTACCTACACTCTAACAAATACTTCTCAACCATCCAAACACTCCATTACAACCATTCCAACTCACTTAAATCCTTATATCAATTAAATATAGACCAAACTCCCCTAACCTCAAACCAACATCATATGACCCTATGTACTAAAAACAACATTTTCAAGTTATTACAAAAAGTTAACCTTTATATTCATATTCATCCCACCTCAAATATTGAACTAACATCTGTGACTTAATATCTTAAAGAAATTAATTAGTGATAGACCATGATAGATGAGTATAAAACTTTAGTCCATAATAGTACGAGGGAACTAATAACACCTAATACAAGCCCTAATATTATTGGTTACAAATAGTTTTTTTGTATCAAATGAAACTTTGAAAATTCTGTTAACATATTTAAATCTAACTTAGTTGCTAAAGGTTTTAATCAAAGGACTTATTTGGACTATCATGATATATTCAATCTAGTGCTTAAATTAACTACTGTTAGACTTATTCTTAGTATTGCTATTAGTGATGGCTAGTCTCTTCGACAATGGGATGCCAATAATGAATTTTTACAGGGATGGATTTTAGAAAAAATGTTATATGGCAAAACCTTCCCACTTTATTGATTATGATCATTCTACATATTTGTAATCTTCACAAAGGCAAAGCCATCTGTGGCTTTGACAAGTACCACAAACTTGGTACCATGAGATATGCCAATACCTTTGTGATGTTATATTTAAGAATTATCAGGTTGACACTTTCCCATTTTTTCTTTATAATGGTACTCATAATCTTTATCTCCTTGTTTATATTGATGGTATTATCCTCAAATGGGATAATCCATCTCTAGTCAATCAGTTTTCAGATTAGCTCTCTATATGATTATCCCTTAAGGATCTTAGACTTCTCTCATATTTTCATCTTAATGACATTACATTATGGATCTTCTCACTTGATCTCGTATGTTGGATGCCAAACCTATTGCTACTGTGTTGCCTACTAATGTATCTATTAGTTTACACTCTGGCATACACCACTTTCTAATCCCATTAACTACCACACTCTTATTGATAGTTTAAAATACTTATTACTTACTCCTCCAAACATCTCTTATGTAATCAACAAATTATCTTAGTTTATGCATAAATTAACAATAGATCATTGTACACTAATCAATCATCTTCTCCACTATTTATATGGTACTTTAGATGATATATAGTATACTTCTCTATCATGATTCTCTATTGTCTCTTTATGCCTTATTTGATGTATAATGGGTTGGAAATAAAGATAAAGTTTCCTCAACAAATGTATACATTGCTTATCTTGGACGCAATTGTATCTCTTATACTATTGCTTCCTCTTCCAAGAAGGCTGAATATCATCCTATTGTTGCTACTGCTACAAAACTTACTTGAGTGTGATATCTCTTGCATGATCTTAGTCTCACTCTTTACCACACACTTATCATTTATCGCGATAATGTTAGCGCTAGACATTTGTGTTCAAATTCCATGTTCCATTCAAGAATGAAACATGATCTTAGTCTCACTCTTTACCACACACTTATCATTTATTGCAAGGCACCTGCCCAGGGCCCACTATGAGAGGGGGCCCCAGCCCGCTCTCTATTCTCATAGATGCACATCAATACACTCATATGTTTTAAGCCAATGTTATAGTCATTTAATGGGGCCCCCTCTCTAGACTCTTAGATGCACAACAATACACTAATATGTTTGAAAGTTTTAAGCCAACGTTATAGTCATTATAACGTTAAATAACATTATAGTCATTTAATGGCTTTAATGTTGGCTTATAGCGTTAACATTTTTTTTTTGTAAAGTAAAGGTAATTTTGTGGTCCTCATATGTATAAATAGTCTTGAAATATTTAATTATACTTTTACCTTTTAATTTCTTTATTTTCATCAATATATGTATTTAAAATACTCCAACTCAAAAATTAGAGGCAAAAAATTTGACGATTCTGTCTTCTGAGTTCTGAGTATAATTTAAAGGTAAAGTTTCTGATTTTTTAATATATTTTTACTTTTTGTTTTTTAGTTTTAATATTAGATATTAAATTTTGCTATTTATTTTTTTCTTGTATCACATATATAATACCATTTATATATCTTTGTGATATATTGTGAAGCTGTTGAAGTTTGGTTGTGCATGCATACTTCTTCCAGTTTCATACATGTGCTTTTGTTCTTTTTCTAATCCATTTGTGTTATAATTAGTTTATATTATGTTGCCTAAAAAGTATTTTTCTAGAAGTGAAAAAAGGAAAAAAAAGAAAACAAGTAGCACAGTTGATATTTTCGATTTATTGGGACCCATTTTTTTAATTTCGCCCAGGGCCTATAAAACTATAGGAATAACCCTGATTGCGATAATGTTAGCGCTACACATTTGTGTTCAAATTCCATGTTCCATTCAAGAATGAAACATGTATATTGACTTTCACCTCATTCGAGATCATGCTCAATTTGATGCTCTTCATATGGTCTATGTCTCTTCTATTGATGAAGTAGTGGAAGCACTTACAAAGTCTTATTTTGTTTTTAGTTTCAGTTTTCTTAAATTAATTAAGATCTGACTTTTTTCTCGCAATTAATATTGAGGAGGCATATTAATATTATATGAATTGTATCTTTAATTAGATTGTGATTTATATATGGTTAATCCATATCTTTAATTTTAAATGTTGAGCAATCTAAATGTTCAATAATAAGAAGTTATCTTTTTTTGGGAGTTGAACACACTAAGAAGTTTATATATATTGCCGTCCTTATCAATGAAAATATGAAAGTCTATCAATACCAAACCGTATATTATTTTTTCCATATATTTTGCCCGTGGGGCACGGACTCAAAGAGATAATGACATACAGGCGAGGACGGATATGAACATGTTGATCTGTCGTCTAGCGGACTTGGCGGTTCGTGGCATCACAGAATATGATTTAGACATGGCTTCCTTTAGACTTTTCCCCTCAAAGCGATCTAGTTCGATCTTATTCCTTTCCAAAGTACAACCCCTGAAAGAAAAAATCCTTGTGCTCTTCAAGTGTCAATTGCCTATCGTGATCACAGTAAGATATGCAAATCACAGACAAAAATTCCTCTATATGAAGTCAATTCATCAGGTACAAACAGGATATGAACACAGGAAGAAACAAAGGATATAGGTAATCTCAAGTACAAGAACGGTATCCAGGAATAGGTGTTGGGGTTGCTTAAGATAAGGAAATGGGATCGTATGGGAATCTGTAGGGCCTGAGCTGTTGTTTCTTCTTTTGCTTATTCACGTGCTCCTCTATTCGTTCTTCCTTCTTTATGTGCAATTCTTATTTTTTTCTTTATTCACGGGTCAGTATCTGATAGGTCGTAAGGAGAAGGGTTCTTTCTTGTTTTACAAATAAAAATTTATGATTCTTGAAAGGAATAGAAATGCTAAATCTGAAGCGTTACATGGGCTGGACTTAACGTACAATGGGAAGAAACTGTGTCATTGAACTAACGAATCTGCCGTTGACACGTTATGATCCTGTTATTTGATACTGGTGAAGACGACTGTCAATGTCAATTGTCAACACCACTTGAAAAGAGCTCAGCTTACATTTTAGGCATCCAGACCTAGTTGTTTAGTGGCCTGTCTATGTCAGGATGCCTAAAACTGCCAAGTGATTGAATTAATAGCGCACCGCTAAAGATATATTCAGAATCGCAAGTACGTACCCAAAATTTGCATACATACTCTTACATGTAGTTACGTACAATTCCTGCCACTGCTGATCATCAAAAATTTTAATGAGGAGTTGGAGGCTTTGTTATCATCAACAATTATATTGATCCATCATCGCCATTCAATAGTAGTAGTAGTAGAAGGAAGAAGAAAACGAAGGATGCATGAATTTCTGATGAGGCTATTTAGAATCACCATCTGCAGTAGCTAAACTATGTCTTTATTAAATGCAGATAGTACACATGTAGCCAAGTGCTCTAGTAATTTAGTTATTATAGATACAAACCTAGCATGAAGAATAATCTCCAAGCTTGTGTCAGGAAGGATAAACCAAAAGAGTAGCTTTCACGTTCGATAGAATATAAAGTACCGATAGACTACTTGTTCCAGAACTTTATATTGCACTTATTGAGATATGCTGTTTAATTCAAATCCAAATTGCTCCAGCATTCCTCAGCATTGTGCCTAGCTGGTTCTTGACCTGCAGGCTCATCACCTGCTGATCACCACCAACAAACTCTTCTCCGATGAACACCGCCGGTACGCTTGGTTGACACCCCAATTGTCGTAGTGCTTTCTCGACTTGTTGTCCATTTGGAATCTGGTCCAGCTCATAAACTGTAGGATTAGCTCCAAAGCTACATATCAGTGCCCTAATGGAATGACTCATGCAACAAGTGCTCTTGCTAAAGATTACCACTGGCTTTTCAGCAACCAACCTTTTCACAATATCCATATGGGTAAGAAGGGTAAAATTGCGTTGGCGGTATTAGTGTATGAACTTGCTGAGAGATGTGTAGAAGTTTTGCTGTGATGAACTTGACACCGATTGAGGTCTATTTATAGATGCCACTGAGGGTGGTCATCAGCTGCCCAAGTTTTTTGTTTTTAATTGGTCTTTTCCATTTAAGAATATAAGCTGAAAGGGAATAAAATTTTGGGATGTGCGTGTCATTTCATTCCCAACATTCTTTTGATGATTATTAGACAGGTACGCATCTGTTTGTGATGTCTGTACGTAGAGAATAGTTGTTGCCAGCTTATTATTTTGTTATGATGCACAATATGACAAACAATCAGTATGATCAGCAGATACTCTCGAGTAACCGTAGTTTCGTATTAATATTTAACATAACATTCCCATGTTATGTTATTACCCTTGTTGAGAGAAATTGAAAGACAAATTGTTAACATATGTACCAAACTTAATCTACTCAGTTTGTTATCGTCTGTTTTGTGTTCTGGATAATAAAATGTATCGTAGGGATGATCTCTTTCTTTTGGAGCATCTGCTGAGCTGGAGAAAGCATTTTTCTAAATCATGTCTTCTTTTCTTCCCTGGCATAGATTCGCAGAACTTCAGTACTGGAAACCCAAAGCCGACAAAGAAAATGGAAGAGAAATCTGGAAAATAGTGATAATCAGCCATTAATAGCACGGAAAAGATTACCATTTAAGTGATGCAAATAAAAAGAGACTTACTTGAGGACCCAACCCACCTACGAAACAAGTTACACAATTTGGAAACAACCCTCAAATACTCTCCGCATTAAAATCCTGATTAATTTATAAATAAATTTGTAAATAAGCATGACACTTTAGTCGGGTTCAGCTCAAAATTAACCAAAATAGTCTGAATTGATCAATCTTTGAAACAGATTGAGACTTTAAATTCGGACTTCACAGTATGATTTAATTCCAAATGATTCAATTGGTTTGACCAAAACCATACTATTTTATTAAATTAAACAAAATGACCTTGTTTTCTTCTATATGTCAAACATAGTAAGATTGAAATTAATATTTTTGGTTGTCTGAGAAAAAACTAAAACCTCCATAATCCCAAACTTGCCATTTGCCTCTCACTGCTCGTCCCACTTTTCATTTATTGCTTGCCGCTAGCCACTGTCTTTTAATTGAACTAGCAAAAAAATACTGCGCGAATGCGAATCAATAATGTCCTTTTAATAGTTTTAATGTTAAAATTAAAACAGAAAATAAAGAATAAATCAAATTACAAAAGTTTGAATAGTAAAAAATGAGACGAAGGAGTGAAAGTGATATAATAAGAAATATATATCACTGATTCTTATTATTTGATATGTTTATGTACATAGTATTATTTGTTTTAGATATAATATAATTTTTGACAATAATAAAAAAACATGAATATATGAATCAAGTTGAATAATAATAATGATAAAAATAATGAATTTAATTATAGAAAATAATTAGAAATTGAATTTGTAAATAATAATTATGTTGGAAAGTGATGAACCATATTGGTAAGGTTGAAGAAAACTAAGACGAAGAGAAAATGAGACGAAGCAGCGAAAGCGAACGTGAGACAGAAGCAGAACTGAAATTAAGACGAAGCGGAAGTTAGACTAAGACGAACCACGAAGACAAAAGTCAATATATTGTATTAGTAAAATAATAAGAATGGTTGTTTCGAGGGAGAAAATGTTTGATTGAAGTCAAAGGAGAAAAGTTAAGAAGTTTTAGGAACTTACATTAAATAGGTTAAACAGATGTGAAATAAAATGAACAATACTTGAATGGATCATTTTTTTTTTCTAATAACATGATTCAAATAGTAATAGAGAAGATGATGATAAAATATGACATTTATTGGAAGAGATTGGTAATACCATGGCGGTTACTATGATTTTGGATCTAAGGTACAAGTTTATTACAATTGAATATTATTTTTAAATGATTGTATGGTGATTAATTTTTGGAAACATCCTCTTTATCAGTTAGTGGTAAGGTTGCATATTGATGGACTTCCTCTAAACCCCACGTATCGGCGGGACTTTCACTGAGTTGTTGTTATTATTATTGTTATTATTGTATAGTGATTAGTTTCAGTACATGTTGATATCATAAACACTTATGATACGACTTGTTTGATAATTACTAATAAAAAATGGATAAAAAATTAAATCACAATAGTATAGTATCAATACCAAGCTTTTGTTGGTACATTCTCTTCAAACAAGAAAGTTATCACTTAGGGTTTTGTTTAAAGAAATTCATAAAGGAAAAAAATGGTTAGGATTTCATATAGTAGAACAAGGTTAAACAACCTTTTAAAGGCTGATATTTA
>JAOQMR010000004.1:8354570-8368383 GCA_027563865.1 Erythroxylum pelleterianum
TTACTTCTTATTTTCAAATTGAATCACAAATCCTATAATGATCTATTAGGCAATTATAAGCATTAACCATCAAATGAAATATTCAACATAGAATTGGAATAAGACATCAATCTAATTAATAGTAGATAAATTCAAGTATTCATAATTAATTTGATTACGTTATAATCCTAGAAAAGAAATCTAGAAAATATAGAAAATAAAAATTTAAACATGGTCTAGGTTATGATTTAATAGAGAAAAAAAAACTAGGAATTAAAGAAAAATTGATGTTGAATTCTACATTTAAATTTTGTCTCTAGGTTCTTCTCTTTATCGCCAAATCTCTACCGATCGAAAAGTAAAAGGAAAGTATCCCAAAATAATATGAAAAAAGCAACTCCCAAAAAAGTATCAAAAGTCGATGCCCTACTTTAACCGTACTAGCATATACAGGAAAGCTATGTTACTGGTGTAAGGTGCTGCTCAAAAGATCGTATGAAGTGGACTCTCATTTAGTGCAAAGACTAAAGACGCTAATCTTTGCTTTCCCTAGGTCTAAGGGGTAGAGCCAATAGATCGAATATCTTTTACAAGTCCTCAAATATAATGAAACATTATTCCCGCCTGATTGTCATATATTATTCCCGTTTGATTGTCACTTCCATAGATTATGGGATCAGATCTTCTTATAATTTGTACGAACTCATACTAGGGTCTTAATTCAACGTATATCGTCAATATAACAGAGTCAACCTAACTTTCAATTCGTTGTCAGGTTTCTGCTAGGCTTTCCATTGCCAAATTGGAATCTTAGCTAGGTGAGGCATGAGTCATGACGCATCTCTTCTTCTTCTTTTTTTTTTTTTCTGCCTGGGGTTCGTACGTTTATAATCACCTGACATGAAAGGAGGTACTGTTGAAGCTATCTGAACTTACGAGAGAAGGAATTATACTCATACCCGTCAATTTAAGGTTCATGGAATTGCCACGAGTCCCATTGCTGCATGTAGGCAACTTGCACCCTTTGTGACCTCACGATTAACCGAAGGGTCGCCACCATTTCATTCTTTTAATATTGTTTTCTTTGTCTCTTCTGAAATTAACAAAAAATAAAACATATTATTTAATATGCATATGGCAAATTTAATATATTTTTTCAATTTAAAACACTTATGGGTCGGGATTTTTCAACTGATTTTTTTAGTTTATATTTTTTAAAATTTTAATTATATATGTATAATTGACTTATTGCTGACTGCCTCTTATATTTTAAGTAGAACATCGCAATTTGTAGATAACGAATGATGATGGATGGATTCTCAAAGTGTTGGCTTCCAGTACTGGTTGGCTGCACATGCATTTCGTTCATATGAAATCAAACTTTCTCCATCGATGCCCTATATGTTTGATTTACCAGTGCTTGGAGACACAGATGCGAAGTGGATACGCATGTGTTAAAGAATACAGGATATTTATACATATATACATCAACGATATCGGTTCCGCGCATCCCATTATATCATTCTCATCTGTGGACCCTTCCCACAATCTTGTAGCTGTACTTTGCATTGATATGATCATCTTTTTTACAAGATTTTAATGTTGTTCAAACCAGTAGATCAATGTGAAAGGAGATGTATGTCTTTTTTCTTGACCAATACTCAAATACCAATGCAGATTTTTTTTATTTTGATGTAAAAAGAGAAAAGAACATTTTTATAACATGAAGGCGAGGGATAGATTGATCAATAGCAAGACTTGTATCATTTTTAGGCTATTTATTGTCCAGATAAATTGCTGAACCAAAAAATTCCAAGTAATCATTTCTTAAGCCCTAAAATTAATTAATACCATCAGCTGATTGTGGCTGATTTATAGTGCCATCAAATTAGATTTTGGGTACATACAATTTTATATAGCAAGCTAACTCCAAGAAATGAAAAAAGTGTACATAACAGTAACTACAAAATTTATCAAGATTTATTTTTATTATTCTGAATTGGATTTACGAATGAAGTGGTTCGTTTAGGACAAAACAAAATGGTACAGTACTCTTTATCCTTGGGGCAGTGATAGTAAGGTCAAAGGTTGGCAGTTCTTAACGTCATTTGTGTGGCTAAAAAGGGAAAGAAAGATCATCAATGACTTTGACCGTCACTCTTTTTCGATTTACACGCTATATATATGCTCCAAGAGTCCAAGGCTTTGAAGGATTCTGTTAGCTGAGAACTTGGCAAACCAGACACCATTGATGTAGTTTGAAAGAGAGAGCGTTTAGATATGGCTGATCACCTCACCTTTAGATATGATGTCAACTGATGATAGGAGTAGAGAATTAGAGATAATTCATGGGATAGACTAATTGTCAAAAGATATTCCCCGTCTACAAAGAGTAACCATGCAAAATTTTGAAAATTCGAGCACATCTGTTACAAGAGTTACAGGACCAGTCCAATCGATGTCATGGACTTTTATCTCTGACTTGTCCATCATTTTGGATGGCATGTGAGCTGTGCATCTCCTTTTTCTTTTTCCCTTTTTTTTTCTCTGTTCGTCTGGTGATAAACTCCAAATTATCCTTCCATGGCGTCAAGTAGGAAGTATTACAACTAGGCACCAGATTCCGTGCAGATCGAGATAAGCCACATGACAGCAAGAGTAGAAGATTAATAATGTATAACAGACTCGAGCTATGTTGCACCCGTACAAAAAAGTAAAAAAGAAAAAAAATGAAGGAAAAGGTAAGCATTATCTCCAAAAGATTTAAAAATAAAATTTTGTTCCCTCAAAAAATTTTTTTTTGTGGTAAATGTTAAAAAAAAGTTTTATTTTAAACTTAAATCAATAATTTAATTTCAATAATTAAATAAATTATATGAAACTTCATCTTCATAAAAAATGAGTACAAAATGTATAATCAAATGAGACAAAATATATAAGAAATTTGAAAAGTTAAATTAGAATCATAAATTTGATTGAAAATATATGAAATAGACATCTTTATTAAATAAATGATAAAGATTTTAAATATAGTACGATAGATTACATCTTTAGCATATTCACTACAAGAAATCAGTAGTTTATCGACGGTCTATAACGTCGGCAAACTCTAAGATTCTGTCGGTAAAATTAATTACTGACGGAAAACAAAGACAGATAAAATCGTCGATAAAAGGACCGTAGTTAAATGTACCGACGGTTTTATTCCTTCGGTAATTTATCGACGGCCAAAAACATATTACCAACGGTATAAATTACATCGGCAAATATTACCGACGAAAAAATGTTAACAATATACCATCGGTAACATTTAGCAACGGACTAAATTCTGTCGGTAATCTAAAGGGAATGAACAGGAACGACATATAATCTACCGACGAAAATAATATTTCCGTTAGTAAAAAAATTAAATTTCCGACGGTATTTTATTTCCCGTCAGTATTAGGAGCTAAGAAATTTTTTAACAAATTCCAGTTTCATAATATTGTGATAAATGCATAATGTTTAGAGTTATCAATTATGTGTGCATAATAAATTAATTTTTGTGTGTGTGTATATATATATATATTTGACTAATTAGAAAATTAATTGATAATATAACATTAAAATTATTTTAATTGATAATAAAAACAGTACAGTGTATAAAACTTATGTTTGTAATTGAAAGCAAATGACAAGGACAAGCTAATGTCGTGGTGATCATGGGTGCTCTGAACTGCCAAGCCTCCCCTTCAACTGTTCCATCTCCTGTCTAAGCTGAGCCATCTGCTCCATCTGCTCTCTCATCTTAGCCATCCGCTCCGTCTGCTCCATCTCCTCTCTTATCTTTGTCACTTGCTATCTGCTCCATGTGCTGCATCCGTTCATTCACGTTAGCCTCTGTGATGTGAGCTATCTGCTCCTTCAATGTGTCCACTATGGCTCGAAGCTCGGTTACTTCATTGTTGTGCACTGGCCTAGTAGATGCTGCTGTACTGCATAGGGAAGAGCACGAATAACATGTGTTTGCATGTGAACCTAGCCTGAATATCCTTCTACGACGGTCCTTACTACCCACAACATCAAGATACTTCTGAGTCTCATCTACAGGATGTTCCTACTGAGACTGTCGCTGAATGGTTTATTGTATTTGGTCCTATTAGGAAGCAATATTGACATGAGTAAGGGATTATTGTTAAGAAATTATAAAATGTATTAATTTCACATACCTTCAGCTCTCTACATCGGGTATTGATGAATGTCACACCATCATGTTTCTTCGTGTGGGTGTGCAAAAACAACTGGATAGGTGTAGGCTTGATCCCCAATGACATTTCCTACATGTATAACTTAAATTGTCCGATGTGAAATAAAATTTATAAAAATTTCGAAAGAATTTTCTCTATTTTTATAATATTTTCCCCCTGTTGAACAAAGAAAGTAACTTAACACAACTATATATGGCATTAGACATTTATAACATAATCATTATGTATAAAACAACGTAGCAAAATATATATAAAATAAGTGTCAAGTTTAGATAATTACAAATCTACGTGCATGTTCGTTATGGGTTATTGATCCTCCCGTATGTACAGTAAGACTCTGGCCTCCCGGACCTCCACGTCTGTTGGCGGAGTTATGCTCTGATATTGACATTGCTACAGATAATGTCCAATACTCGGTCCAACGACTCCAAATTTCCTCCGAAATATAACGCGGTCATGCACCAGCCTTATATATCGTATTAATGAAGTCGCGATAACATGTACGAGCTTTCTTTTCCCATACTTTATACATGTTGGTGTCGAAACAAGAATTCCAGTAAAATGCTTTCTGAAATAAGAAGGAAACAAATTATATAATGTAATAATATTTATGTAATTTGTGTATATAAATCAATATAAAAAGAAAATAAATATTTTTTGTACCTCAAACTCCTGAAAGTAAAATTGTTTTGTGGCTTTAAATATATTCTTCCACACATAACCCTCAGGTTCAATCCTTTGCTTAAATGTGGAAGTCATATTTTTGGAACTCGGTCCAGACGGAACCAACATAATATAACAAATTATTTTATACTATGAAAAAACTGATAAACCTAAGTCTTAATAAAAAGCAAATAGTGAGTAATATGATTTCACTTACTGTTCATTGACAATTGTTGTAAACTTTCTTCCATCAGGTCCCTCAGCTGCAGGCTGACCGACGTCTCCTCTATCCGATAAACTGGTATTGGATGTTATATGAGTTGGAGATGGGGATGGTATAGCATGAGGAGCAGTAGGTGATGCCTCATCTGCAATCATCGGCCCTGGAGGCGGAGGAGGTGAGTTAGTGCGAGCAGCAGATTGTGACAAACCACCTTCACAGTAAGTTGCTCCGAACATGGCTCTAAACCTCGGCTGCATAACCTCACACTGTCGCTTTGGTCCCATTTGTTTACCTGAAATTCAATTTTTACGAATTCTCTACAAATGTAATACTTTGATATCAATATTGTACACAATATATGGAGAAGAAAATAAGGCAATGGATTTGAAGGTTAACAAATAGTTAACAACAATAAATCAACTTAAACAATGATAAAATTATGCATTGTTTAACAAAGTCTTACAGATATAACAATAAATCAACTTCAAAGCTTAGTATAATAATGTATTGCATCGAAAAATCACAATGATATAATTAATTTGTTTGATTCCATATGACATGGGAGTCGGTAAAGGTAAATGAGTCCCTAATGTCTGGATTCCTGAGAAGGGTCCTGGCATGTTCAAATGCACCAATGAAAACAGTGATACTTCTTCCACCAGGTGTAGTCTTTTCAACACCTTCTTGCAATAGCTTTGATGTTATAGCCATACTTGTGAAGAAACAGTGAATGAGTTGCCGCTCTAATTATGGAAGACTAATTCTCTAGATGAACTTGTTACGGGAACATATTTACCTAAAACATAATCGGTTAAGAAGTCTTGAAACTGTGATTTTAGAAAACCGTTAAACCAACATAAATTGGATATAAATGCATACGTGATTGTCCAGACAGGTTTGAGGAATTGTCAAATTTTTTACAAGAACCGATGTTCCTAATCCTTTATAGGCCATTGTGACATCGCTTTCACCTATATCGGCATACATATCCTCTTCGAGTTTAAAGGAAGCTTAAACATGTAGGATAGACAATTAAATGAGAATATGTATAATAACTTTAACAAAGGAAATGAGATGTACATAATAGGGAAAGAGACATTGTGCAGATCATAGTACACACCTTCAAGTAACAGATCGGCCATGGAAGACAAACGTTTCTTAGTGTATGATGTAGTGATATTTCTTGCAGTTTTGATTCCTTAGGTTGGGAAAATTTTGCCACATTCCTCCCAACGGAAAGAATTACTACCATCCGGAACCAGTCCCCATGTCGACATTCCTTGAATAAGAATTTCAATGAAAGACTTTACATTGAATATATTGAAATGCAAATAATGGTAATATTTTGATTACAATATTCAATTACAAACAGAAATTAATCGCTATCAAAACTTAATTGTAAATTACAATCATCTTCTTCATAAGAAGAATAAGATTCAAACTCTGGCTCCTCTTTAGATCTCTAACCCTAGTCATCCTCTCCAGAAGAAATATCAACATATTCGTTAGATGGATCGTTCAAAGGTTCATTATCGTCATACGTGACAGATGCATTGATTAAAGTGACATCTTCCTGAGACGCCTCACTTTCAGGACTATGCTCTCCTTTTTCATGTGATTCAAAAATACCTCCAGGTTTTACTTTGTAAACCGCCAACCAATCTGTCTTATCTCGTCGTAACCTTGGAAAGGGGACATAGCAAACCTGTTTCGCTTACATAGCCAAGACAAAAGGTTCAAATTGTCTCAATCTTCTTCGGTAGTTGATTTCAACTAGATTGTATCAGCTATGCACTTTTGTTCCAATATTTGGAGTTGGGTCATACCAGTCACATTTAAATATCACACATCGCTTCACTGGCAAAGAAGGGTACTCAACTTCACCACTGTTTATTGATGACATACTATGTCCATGAGATTCTGTATGATATTTGTATCCATTCACGAAATGCACCGGATAAGATTTAATAGTTCGCAGAGGACCCTTCGCAAGATCACAAATACACTTGTTCTCTATTGGATTTACGAAGGCCTACATAAATTAGTGTATCATAGCAAATAGTATAATGGCATGAGAACATGTAAATACTGTTTTGAACTATAATTAAGAATAGTTATATACTTTATTAACACAAAATGGTGTTAAATCCTCGACAATGATCTAAAGAAGGGAGGTGCTTTGTTTAATGATTAATAGATATGACCATATTTGCTTTTTGATAAAAAGAATTGTTTGAGGCATTGAAAAATGTTCTCTAGGAGCTGTGATGAGAAAGAAGACAATTTCTTACGTATGAATGTGTTGGTTCAATATAGATAAGACAAATATTGTAATTTAGTTAGGATCTTAAGCTACTAATATGTGGTGGTCATGGTGGTGAGTAATTTTATAAAATAACTACTAATTTTGGAATACCAAAAAAATGTAAGGATGGATATTGAAGGCTATACTTTTGGTTTTAAGAAGACATATTAATGCATGATTCAAAAAAGACAACGAATCCCTAGATACTTGTTATTTTGAGGGGTTGCTCTATCCCCTAACGTTCTCATGAGGATCATATTTTGAGGGGTCTGTGATATACTAACGTTGATCGTATTAAATAAGATCAAACAAATTAAATAGTTAAATAGTCGACATAGTTACACCTATTTCATTTCTCATAAATTCATAGCATTATATTATTTTCAACAATATATAACTTTAGTTCATAATTGGTTAAATAAGAAGATAAAGGCTTTAAAACCTTATAGAGGGTAAAAGTATCTACTTGATAAATTTAAGATGTCAAGTGATAAAAAAAGCATAAATACATAATTGACTATTCTACAAACTCATCACTAAAATGGTCTTTCAGAGAAGACAAAAAAATTATGCTTGGAATAGTTAGGTATAAATATTAATGCAAAAAAATTACCTATCACTGATTAAGATGATGAATTATTGATGATCAAATATGTACTTAAAGAAAGTGAGACTTCAAAAACTAATAGGTAATTTTAAAGTGTTAAAGATGACGAAAATTGAGTCAATTTTCGATTATTATACTAGAGTGAAGCAATTTCATATGCACTTTTTCTTTTAAATCATAGTCCTGTAAAGAGCTTGAAAGATGTTACTCTATAAAAGGCTAACTAAGGTTAATACTATGACATGCCAAGAGGGCCAAATTAACCCAATAAGTATCAATACAAACACTAATAGACATTCATACATATCACATTATCCATAACATTCATACTCCACAAAGATCCAATCATAATCATCAAAGTCGATGGAATGTTGTATTCCATCAAATTCCCATAGAACATATTCAATAAACTCTAACTATAAACATCTACCAACCAATCCTAACTATAATTAGAGTTAAAAATGACAACTCAATCCAATGTAGCATATAGAAATTTGAGTCATAAAGGGATGAACAATTTATCATTTATTAGGTTGTATATTATCTAAGTAACATAATGTACATAAATGAAAAATTCAAAATTATTGAAGGAGATTGAACTTCCAATCTCTTTAGAACTCAACATTGAAAATTTAAACAACATTGTTCGATTTTAATTTTATTAAATAATTACAATTACTGTATCATACATCAGTATATAATATTTCTGATAAAAATTTATTATACCAAAAAAATCAATACAAAATATCAATTAATGTACAATCAACCGTAAATATTGTACCAAAGTTCAAATTCAAAATTTAAGACATAATCAATATTCTAGTTCCAAACAATATGATATAGGACGTTAGTAATTATTTAAAGCTAAAAATATGATAATATCAGTATTTTTTTGGTAAATAATTTTTTTTGGTAAAATAATATCAGTATTTTAATTAATTAGTTTCAGAAATTATGTTTTAAAACTGATAAAACTCTTAAATTGATTTCTTAATTTCTAAGAGTACACAATTAACTAAAAAACAATTAGAAACAAAGTAAAAAAAAATCAACCCAACATTCACACATCATCGGAGAAAGGAGAGGGCGGAGAACAGGATACTACCTTCCGTTTGGAGTGTCAGAGAAGACCACGCCGGCGACGCAGCAGGTCGACGACGACAACTCACCTCCAGACGACGGCAATGGCAGACACAGGCAGTAGATGGAGGAGGAAGAAGACTGGGAATTCGCAAGCGCAGGCGCGGGGTGGGGGGTAAAGAAAGGGTTTTGGTTGGTTTTAATTGATAACCAAAATGGCGTCGTTTCATTTTAAACCATACGACATTGTCATCGTCTTCCTGAAACGTTAAAAACTTTAACAAAATGACGTCGTATGGTTAAACAATTATACGACATCATTTTTGTTATCAATTTAACGTTTACAACTTTCACAAAACGACGTCGTATGGGAATTTCAATCCTCCAGCCTAACGACATCGTTTTATTAGGGTTAGAATCTGACGACTAAAATGAAATTTTACCGACATATTTATTGACGGACGTATCTGTCGGTAAACCTTTTCGCTTGATTTTAGCGATAGAATTTTTTACTGTCGCCAAAGTAATATTTGCCAAACAACATTGCCGACGTCTATACTAGGTCCGTTGGTAATTTCCCACAGTTTTACATTCCGTTGGTAAATTTCTGTCATCAATTTACAGTTTTCATGTAGTGATCAGTTCTCATGTGCATCGACAGTTCACTAGGGCATATTTCACTATGAAAATGTTCTTGAAGCAATGCAAAGTGTAAATTTAGAGCAACTCCAAGAATTCAAAATTTTATTCAATGGAAAACTGTGTTTTTGATTACAAAATGGACATCTTATATAGAGATAACAATAATGGAAATCAAATAATTAAAGATAACATCTAATAAACCAAATATGTCAAAATAGAATATATGATAATCATAAATTTCCTAATATAGAAAACTGCTAGAATAGTTGTTGTCTCCAAAATCAGAAAAACTGTTGAGATTTTCGACGATTACGGCGATCATATTCTTCAAGATAATCACAAGCTAACTGTTCTACATCATTCCCTCCCTCTTCAGAAAAACTCGCCCTCGAGTTATGATCAGGATAGAGGGGTGTATCGGAAGCATGATACTCAAATAAGTCTGCCACATTAAATGTTGGGGAAATGTTGAGATCACCAAAAAGGTCAACTACATAGGCATTGTCATTGATCCTCTTTAGGATGCGACAAGGATCAATCTTCTTGTGCTTCAGCTTATTATAGGTATCGATAGGAATTGCTCCTTTCGCAGGAAAATCATTACTTCCTCTCCAACCTCAAAAATTTTTGAACGTCGCCGTTTGTCAACATCCTCATAGTTTGAATTAGAAGAAGTCAATTGACTAGCAACAGCAGCTTGGACTTCATTAATTCTTGTCGCCAAATTCTCCACAGTGATACTATAGCCAGGAATCTTGGATAAAGGATCCAAATCCAGCGTATGCTATGGTGTACGCCCATAAATGACCTAGAAGGGTGATGTACTGGTAGAACGGTTAATCGAGTTGTTAAAGGTGAACTCAACAGGAGCAAGATACCGGTCCCACTGCTTAGGCATGTCACTGCAAAGGCAGCAAATGATATCTGCCATAGTATGATTCACCACTTCTATCTGACCATCCGTTTTGGGATGGAAAGAACTACTATACTGTAAATCAGTGTTGGACCCCGATCTTTTAATGGAATTTAGAAATATAAAATAAAATTGAATGAGTATTTTTGTATATGGATTGTGCTATAGATGAATTTGTCCTTTAAGAAAATTAATGAGAAAAGAATTGATTAGTTTTGATGGCTTTGATATTTGAGTAGATTTGTATGAGTTATGAGAGTAAAGTGAATGAGTTGATTGAAATGGAAGTTGAAAATCAAGAAATAAAGAGAAAAATGTGACAATTTGAAGAATTAAGAAAGTTTGACTTTTTGGGGTGAATAGTTGACTTTTTCATTTAGGTAAAATTTGATAAAATGATCTTCATGAAACTTATAGTTTCTGTTGAAAGCTTTATGTCGCCATAAAGTATGATATTTTTCGATATCGGGATTGAAAGTGATGATCTTTTGAAGTTAAGTGTATTTTGCTTTGTGTTTGGAAAATGTTCATAGGGTAAGTTTGCGTGTACTATGCTTTGAGGCCAATCGCCGTACTGATGTGGTCTGATTTGGGGTAAGTGGTCTACATGAAAGTTGTTGCTTGTCTTTCAATCTTTCCAACGCTATAAAGTATACAATTTTTTGATGTGGAAATTGGAAGATATGAAATTTGACAGTTTGGATATTGTTTAGGTAATGTTTAACAGGGCAGAATTTTTGAGTGAAAAATTGACCTAGTTAGAGGTTGAAAATTGCCTTTAAGTGCTTCATGAAAGTTTAGATTTTATTTTTATCTTTCCATTGATGTAAAGTCTGCAATTTTTGGACCATGGAAAGTGAAGTTATGATTTTTAGAAGTTTCTGTTACTATTTTGGTATGATCATTAGTGGATAGAAACTTAGAAGTGGTTTTTGACCCTCTTATAGGCCAAATTGATTTTTATGTCCTTTATGGAAGTTGTAGAGCTTCCTTTGAGCTTTCTATTGATACCAAATTTGTCAAATTTGGAGTTTGGGATCTAGAGTTATGATTTTTGGAAAATTCGGTTATATATATATATATATATATTTGAAGTTCTGTTATTTTGCTTATAATCTGACCCTTTTGATATCTTTTGCTTATACTTTTTCCGTCCGACATCCGATTGATTTGGTTTTTGAAGCGTTGGATTCCTAAGACAATTATCTACACTTTCATGGGAAATTATGATTTTTGAGATTAATCTGGAACAGATTTGATTTAATCAAAGTGAGTCGGAAAATTTTCTGAACATGGTTTAGTCTTTTGAGAAATTCTCGATATGTGAAGATCCGATCGAATTGATTCTTGAGGCAAAATAAAATAGAGACATGGGGCTACATGTCTTATTAAGGAACTGAATTTCAATTTAGCCTCTAAGATTTTCGATTTCTGAATTGAAGTCGGGTTTAGTGTTCAGTCTTGGTTTAGTAAGAGCTGAAAGTATTTTGGCCATAACGTTTGCTCTAGTCATCCAAATAAGGTGATTCTTGATTTGGATTAAACTAGAGAAATAGGGCTACAAATGTTTTGAAGGAAGTGAGTTTCAATTTAGTCTTTAAGACTATCAATTTTTGGAGGGAAGTACATTGCTGGAAAATGTGTTAGCATAATGATAATACGAAATGTTTGGGGCATAACATCTGGTGTAGTGAACCAAATTAAATGATTTTGGTGGCGTTATGAAATTGAGGCAATAAGGAACATTTATCTAGAAGGAAGTTTTAGCAAATTCCTTCAAATTGATGGTTAGAAAAATGTCCTAAAGTAAACATGTATTAAAAGGAGATTTAAGGGGCAATTTTGGAAGTTCACTTAAAGGGTGAAGTTTTAAGGCTTATATGGAGGGGCTTTATGGTCTTTTGGCTTTCATTTAATGACATGGCAAGGGGTTGTCATTTTTCTCTTCATAAAGCACGACACTTAAGACAAAAATGAAATAAAAAGGAAAGAAATAAAAGAAGAGAAGAGAGGGTGAAGCATTTTCGGTGGAGATGAAGAAAGAAGAAAGAGAAAGCTTAGGGATTTCGATTTTATGGGCTTCAACCATGATTTTTTTGTAGCTTCAAGAGGAAAAACGTGGAAGAAGGTAGAAGTTTCCTATGGAGCTCGGAAATTTCCGAAAATGGAGAAGGAAGAAGGTAAGAGACGTTTTTTATCTTTGGATTTTTTGATGAGATTTTGGTTTAGATAGTTTAAGAATGTTATGGGATTGGATTTTCTAAAGTTAATTTTAGTGATTATGCCCTATATGATGGTCAATCTTGGATGGTTATAAATTGGGGATTTTTGTCTTGATTTAGGGAAGCAATGGAGAAATTGATGCTTTGGACAAGTATCTAGCAAGGATTTGAGGTAGGTGATATGTTCATATTTTGAATTATAAGTCAATTGTGTGATTTCGAAAATTCAAGAAAGGAAAAATGTTAATAAATTATTATTTTCGAATGAATAAAAAAATAATTTGCTACAATTGTTTCGGACGATTTTGATAAAATTGATACAATTGTTACTTTTCTAGTTTTGAATGAGAAATTGATGTATTCTTTGACTTTGGGGCTTAAAAATCCTTTGGATTTAAATGCTTGAAAAATGGTTATGGGATTTTGCAATTGTGGAATTTTAAAAATGGAAGTTGTTTTGATTTATAAACTAAATTTGTGTTCTTGAAAAATCAAGGAAGTGAAAGAAAGAAAGTATCGGATTTTTATTATTTCCGAATGTTTTTGAAAATAGTTACAAGTTTTAAATGTTTGATAAATTACGAGAATTTCTGAAATTATGAAAAATTGTTACAAAGGTTAGATTTATTGTTTCGAATGATTTTGATAAATTGGTAAAATTTTTGAAATTCTTTATGCTTGAAGGATTTGTTACTTATGAAAATTGAAACATTTGTTCATTTATTATTTATGAATGATTTTGATATAATTATCAAAAGTATTGCATACTTTGGTTATGCATTGTTATGAATCGAATATGATTGTGAATTGTTATGAAATGGATTGATGAATTGTGATTGCATTTGGTTTGCTATATGAATTTATGTGTAATTGTGAATGTTAATGTGTCTAGTATGACACGATATGAAAACTAAGTTTTCGAAATGTGCCTT
>JAOQMR010000004.1:8405997-8444617 GCA_027563865.1 Erythroxylum pelleterianum
TCTGCAGAAACACAATGTCGAAGGCAAACAACTCGAAAAAAAAAAAGATTATACAGCACTCGAGCCAAATCTCAGGTCAGAAGAAAATCATATAATAAACGAAAACAATTTAGAGTTGTAGCATTACTGATTAAATCACATTAATAAGTAGAGACCTGCGATTTTGAGCAAGAAAGAATTGTTAGATGAAGTTGTGACTGGGAATATGCAATTTTATAAGTCATGTGTTCTTAGACAACATCACAAAGTAGAATTCATTTTCGCTAAACATACTTCCACTATAATTCTTGACTATGTTCATTCAAATTTATGGGGTTCTGTTTTAGTTCAATCCCATGACAAATGCTTTTTTCATGTTTAGTGATGATTACTCGAGAAAGTATGAGTGTATTTTTTAAAATCAAATGATGAAGTATTTGAAAATTTCAAGGAATGAAAGACAATGATTAAAAAATGCACCAAAACCTATATCAAGACACTTGGAAGAGATAATAGGCTTAAATTTTATAATAAGTCATTTAATAAGTTAATGTATACGTCATACACCATAATAGAATGGAATTGTAGAATGGATGAACCAAGCACTCACATGGTATGTTAGATGCATGTAATTAAACATTGTACTATAGAAGTAGTTTTTATCTAAAATGATTAATATTGTTGCTTATATAATGAACATATCTCCATCATATACACCACAGTTTAAGACTCCTTAAGAAGTATGGTATAGTACTCCTTTTGATTATTCTTACATGATGATATTTGGTTCCCTACATACTCTTAGGTTAATAATTGAAACAGGAGCCAAAGGTAATGAAGTGCAAATTTTTGGGGTATGCTATTAGTGTTAAAGGGCATAGATTGTGGTTACTAAAAAGGATAGAACTCTATGATCTGTGATTAGTAGAGATTTTATATTTGAAGAATTTATTAGGTATGGATAGAGGGAGGAGATTGGTAATCTTGTCAGTAAGAAAAAATCAAGGTACTAACTAAAAGATGGTGTTTGAAATTGAAACTCTAAGCAAGACAATAGTAAACTTGCCCAGGGATATATAGGATCAATAATTTGCTCACAGTGTTATGAAAGATAGGATTTTTTGTTAGGCACGGTAAACTCTAAATATCACAATAAAAATAATAAGTGTTCAACGCATCCATGTCTAAATTATCAATAAGACTACACAACCATATACCTTTTTAATCCCTTTTGTTAGTGACTTTTATTCTACTTTTGTTGTACATAACTATCAACAAAAGTGTTGCTTTCTACTTGAGTGTATATCTCAACAAGGAAAAGATATATCATGTAAATTGTCTCTTTCTCAAGATACTTCCAACATAATTAGAATTTATATAGCCAACAACACCACTAGTTGAGTCACTAGAACCATAAACAAAGCAAATAACACTCATACCTCTCAGGTATTTCATAATCTACTTAACAACATTATAATAAGCTTTCCCAAAATTACTTATAACCTACTTACCACACCAACTATATTTTCTAGATCTGGTCAATGTATACCATGGCTATATCATATTTCCAACTATACTTTCTTTATATAATCCTTCTCAATGTATATTAATGAGGTAGTGGACCAATATCAAGTTTAAGAAGTTATTGTTGGTTCCAGATTGTTAAGATGTTATTTAAAGGAATTGAGTGGAAAATATGTAAAAGTAATTTTTCAAGTTTATCCAATTGATTTAAGATCTCTTTCAAATACTTAATGTTCCTGGCTAAGATATTATTGATTATTGCTTGGTTGTAGGAACTCATTTATTGGCAATCTTTCTATTTTCAAGGAGATTAAAGAGAAGCTTTAGTAGGTATTTAGTTTTGACATTCATTTCCTTCGTTAATTGACAATGTCAATAATGATTTTTCACACATTTTATTGAATTTGTATTTGTTTCTATATTTTGCAGCATAATCATTCTACATCTTTTTACTTCAATGAAAAGAGAACTTTTATCATCCTTTTTATGTTTTAAAAGACAAATGACTATGTTTTCTTGCATGACATGGCGACAATCAAATGCTATAACTAAGACTTTTGAACATGAATTTATATTAATTTGTGTACTATTTTGAAATTCATTGTCTTCTTTGCTTTGTTTTGGTTATCTTCTTTGGTCGTCAGCTCACACTAGTTCCGTCATCTTCTTCCTTCACGTGCTTCAGTGACTTCTTCTACATGTCGGTTGAGGTAAGTGAGTTTTGTTTTTTACTAGGTTTTTGTATACTTGGTTTAATTTGGGTATTTGTTTGTGGTTTGAACCTCCCATTTGAACTTCCTGCATTTTTAATATAAATGGCCTACACTAACCAAAACTTGTTTGCGGTATGAACTTCGGTTTATCAATGAATTAATATAGGATGGGTTTGATTTATAGTTCCAAATATCTGAATTTTTTTAACGAGTTATTTCATTGATGTTCTCTGAAATGATTAGGTTCTCTTTACTTTTCATGTGCGAATCTTTACACACATCTTTTTTAATATAATAATAATCTTCTTCTAAACATATTAGATAATTTGTATATGTTATAATAATTTATTAATCAAAGTATTATATTTTTATCTTTACTTATTATATTTATTACTAGTACATAATTAATTTAGGTTAAATATCAAACTTCTAACATTAATTTTAAATTTAAATTACAATATCTAAACCATTCAAATAAAAATTTCAACTTTATAAAATTAAGTAATTCATTTTATATTCCCGTACCAAATCAAGCAGCTGTTGCTTTTCCCTTTCACGTCCTTAAGTGCATCTTTGAAATCTCTTCTAACATATATGATTACAAATAGAAAAATAGATATTCAGTTAATAAATAATTTTGATCTTAACCCATAACCTATGATGCAGCTCCTGTGAGGCTTATCGGTAAAAAATACCACGAGTCTAGGAGTCACAATAAGAACATGTTATGTTGATTCACAGGTGTAAACTTTGTGGATTAATTCAATTGGTTAATACTTAGGGAATGTTATGTAAGTTTAGATATTTTGTAAACTTTGGGGAACATGAAGGATACTAAATATGGAATCACTGTTTGAAATTAACAGTTTTGCAGAAATGAGTAATGTTGATAGATCTTAGACTTATAGATGATTAACACCGGATATGGTTTCATTAATCCTGGGTTTGTTGAGGGAGTTGAAGCTTTTATTCATTATGCATGTTCTCAACCTGCATATATGGATGACCCAAAGATTAGATGTCCACGTAAAAAGTACAAACACATTCGTTTCCTTCCTATTGATGAAGTTAATTGGCATTTGCTGAAAAAAAGGGTTTGTCCCCAATTATTTTTAATGGACACAACATAGGGAACCATTGATTTATAGCACCTCAAGGGTAATCAAGTACAATCGTCTGTGAACTTAAATGAGTTTGAAGGAGGATTGGATTTAGAACAAATAATGTGGATGCAATGCAAAATCCTACATGCAAATGGTTTATGATGCAATTGCTTATACCTTTCAAGAAAATATAGAAAATCTTGATGAAGAACCAAACCCACATGCAAAACAGTTTTTTGAGTTACTACACTCAGCTAACCAAGAATTATGGCCAAATTGTGAGACAATGACTCAATTGTCTTCAATTGCTCAAGTATTGAACATAAAGTCTAAAAGGCATATTTTTTATCATAGTTTTGTTAAAATTCTTGAATGATATAATGAATCATTGCCTCCTAATTATATAATGGTTGATAGTCTTTACAATATGAAGAAACTTATTAGGGGTCTTGGTTTGCTTGTTGAAAAGATTGATTGTTGCAAATTGGGATGTATGTTGTATTGGGAAGATGATATGGAATTACAAGAGTTCAAATTTTATGGTCAATCTAGGTTCAATTTTAGAAAGCATTTTATGAAACAGAAATTAGTACCCTAGAAGTGGATGTATTGTTTCCCCCTAACTCTGAGACTTCAAAGACAATATGCTACTGATGTTACTGCATCTCACATGAGATGGCATAATGAACATGAACAGGAAGATGGAATAATGAGTCATCCATTAGATGCACTGGTATGGAAATATTTCAATGACACCCATTATAAGTTTGCAGCTGAAAGTCGAAATGTTAGGTTGGGATTGTCGACGGATGGATTCCAAATTTTTGGTCAATCCGACCAGCATTATTCATCATGGTCAATCATAATTACTCCTTATAATTTGCCTCCATGGATGTGTATGTAAGAGACATATATGTTCTTGAATGTGATTGTGCCAACGCCTACAAATCCAAAGCATAAAATTGTTGTATTTTTACAACCATTGATATTTGAATTGCAAAATCTTTGGGAACATGGTGTTAAGACATATGATGTATCTCTTAAACAAAATTTTGTGTTGAGAGCGGCTTTGATGTGGACCATTAGTGATTTTCTGGTACATGCCATATTTTCTGGATGGAGCACAGCAGGAAGATTGACTTGTCCTTATTGTGGCAATGATTCTGATGCGTTTTATCTTCAAAACGGGGCCAAAACATGTTGGTTTGACAACCACAGGAAATTTCTTCCTCCAAATCATCTATTTAGATGCAATAACCAAAAGTTCATTAAGAATAAGATGGTAAAAATACCTCCTCTCCCTCACAAAGCTGGTGAAGAGATTTTGCAAGAGATTGCGGAATTAGGCTTGCTGAAAGTTACATAATTTGAAGCTGATGAAGTTAATACAAGCATTAGTAAAAACTTTGATTAGAAAAAATGAAGCATCTTTTGGGATTTGCCATATTGGAAAACTAATTTGATATGTCATAATCTAGATGTGATAATATTGAGAAAAAAATTGACAATTTGTTCTATACCATAATGAATATTGAAGGGAGAACAAAAGACAATGCAAAATCACAAGCTGATTTACAACTTTTTTGTATAAGGAATGAGTTATATAAAAATCTTCGCATCAGTAAATATCCAAAATCATGTTACACTTTGGGCAAAAAATAAAAGGAAATATTGTGTAAATGGTTGAAAAGTCTAAAGTTTCCCGATGGTTATATTTCAAACTTGGCAAGGTGTGTGGACATGAGGAAGTACAAATTATTTGGGATGAAAAGTCATGATTATCTTGTGTTTATACAAAGGCTAATTCCAATTGCATTTTTGGAGTTGCTATCGCAAAAGGTTTGGTAAGTAATAACATAATTAAGTTTGTTTTTCAAAAGTTAACATCATCTAAAATCAAGTTAGCTCAAATGGAAAAACTAGAAAAGGAAATTCCAGTAATTTTGTGCAAGCCAAGCTTCTTTGACTGTACAAAGCATCTACCCATGCATTTAGCACATGAGGCAAAACTAGCTGGTCCAGTTCAATATCAATGGATGTATCTGTTTGAGAGGTAGTTCAACAAAAATTAATGTAATTGAAGTAATAACATGTTTTAATAACTAAATTGTAATAACCATATTCCCTAATATAGGTATTTGCATCACTTGAAGAAAAATGTCAAAAACAAAGTTAGAGTTGAAGGTTCGATATATAATGCTTATTTAGTGGAGAAAGCTAGTACATTTTGTTCATATTATTTTGAGTCATATGTTCACACAAGAGAAAGAAAGTTACTCTTAATGACGATGGGGGAGGAACGAGTGATGTTGATGGGAACTTATCCATTTTCACATATCCTGGACGAATATATGGATGTTCAACAAGATGAATGTTAACAAAGGAAGAAATTGGTTACATCTTATTGAACTATCAAGAGGTTCAACCTTTCGTGCAGTAAGTTGAAATTGATTATTTGGGTTTTGTTCATAACTGAAATACATAGTAATGTTTTTAGATTATACAAGGAATTGTTACGTGAGCTAATGCCTGACAAAACACAGGATGAGATCAATAAAGAAGTTGGAAGACACTTTCTTCAATTGTTCAAGAAATATGTAAGTTTTCACTTACAAATATTGAAATGATTGAATTATAAGTTTTAAGTGTTCAAATGACATTATACTATTTGATATGATAATTTGTTTTGTGTAGGCCTTAGAAAATTCAATAAAGAACAAGTTCATATGTGATCTTGCAAGGGTACCTCTGTGAACAGTTAAATCGTATCCGGTGTATTTCATTAATAGGTAGAAATATCAAACAAAATATCATGGTCAGAGCATGGCAACAATAAATAGTGGAGTTTTCATACAGAGAGAATTGATGGATTACTATGGTAAAATTATTGAAATACTTGAAATTGAGTACCCTACATTGCCAATAAAGTGAAGTGTGATATTTGTATGACTAGTTTGATCTAACTCCAAATGTTGGTACAAAAGTGTATAGCCAATACAATCTAGTTAAAATCAACAAGCGAAGAAGATTGAGACAATTTGAACATTTCGTGTTAGCAATGCAAGCAATTCAGGTGTATTATGTCCCTTTTCCCAGCTTACGATGAGATAAGTCAGATTAGTTAGTCGTTTGCAAAGTTAAACCTAGAGGGTTTTCTCATTCACATGGAAAAGGAGAACAGAGAATTGAAAGTGAAACGTTTTAGGAAGATATTTATGAAATAAATGCATCTTTCATATATGATGATAATGAACCTTTGAACGATCCATCTAATAAATATGTTAAAATTTCATCTGGAGATGATGACGAGGGCCAAAGATCTAAAGAGAAGCTTGGGTTTGATTCTTATTCTTCAGAAAACGAAGATGATTTTAATTTAGAATTAAGTGATGGTAGCGATTAATTTGTGTTTGTAATTGAATATTATATTCAACAAATCAATTATTTCCTTTTCAATATATTGTGTAAAATATTAAATTCAAATTCTTATATTTCAAGAAAATTCAATCAAATATGAATTTCAGGTTGAAATATGCCACCAAAAAGAAAACATGATATAATGCGACCAAGGTTCAGATAACGATTCAGAAGTACTTACTATCCACGTAAACCATCACATTCTGTAGCTAGAACTGAATCACCTCCTCCCCCTCCAGCTACTACACTTGTAGATGAGACATCACCTTCTATACTTTCTACTACACCGTTTATCATCCCTACATCATCCACTACCCCATATAGCGACAGAGATATCAGGGGTAAACGATGCAGATGAAGGAGGCAACTGCCAGCCTGAAGCTGAGGGACCTAATGGAAGAACTTACATCACAATTGTCAATAATTTGTAAGTGAAAATACATGAAACACTATATGTTTATCATTAAGTTACAAGTTTAAATTTTAAAAATGGTATAAAATTATTTGTCTTTATATTAGGTTGATCCGTCTGACCATGCTCAAGAAACATGACATCCAAATTTAAGGAGAAGATTGATCTTGAGGGTCATGTATGGAAGAATATCTCTCAGGCCACAAAAGAATTTTATTATCAAGAGTTTGAGGTATAATAAAAAATATTATTTTCTTTTTTAATTGATTTTTATACATTAATTAGATAAATATTATTACATTATAAGAATTTATCGAATGTTTTTCCTTTTGTTTCAAAAAGAATTTTTTTAGAATTCTGAATTTGACGCGGTCATTAATAAAGTATATGAGAGACGAGCATGTACACGTTATCGGGACATTGTTGGTGCGATACACAAGGCTGGTGTATGACCACCTTATATTTATGAACAAATATGGCGTCGTTAGCAGCAGTATTGGGCATCACCTGAGGCAATGTCCATTTTAGAACGTAATTCTACCAATAGACATGGAGGACCGAGGAGAGAGAGTCTTCCCGTATATACAAGAGGATATATTACTTACTACGAGCATGCAGAGAGACTTGTAAGTATTTACACTTTACATTTATATTCTGATTTTTTTACTTTGCTATATTTCAATTTAAATTGATGTGTGAATTTTGAATGAAAATATGTTTATTATGGAGAATGATAATGTTATAAATGTCTGGTGTCATATATGGCTATGTTGTTAAGTTAATTTCTTTGTTCAACAGGAGATAAATATCATAAAATTAAAGGAAACTATGATGAAATTTTTATAAATTCTAGTTGACTTATAACATTTTATTCTTATGCAGGAAAAGTCTATGGGCATGAGGCTATACCTCGTCAGCTCTTTTTGCACACTCACACTAAAAAGCATGACGGTGTAACATTCATCAATACCCAATGTAGAGAATTAAATGTATGTGAAATTTCTAATCTAATATTAACGCTGAATAATTATCACTTACTAATATAAACATTGCTTTCTGATAGAATCAAATACAAGAAAGCATTCAACGACTCAGCAACCTGAAGTGTTGATGAGACTCAAACTTATCTTTATGCAGTGGGTAGTAGGGATCGTCGTGAAAGGATGTTCGACTTAGGTTTTGCGAACACATGTTATTCGCAATCTTCCACATCTAGTACAGCAACATCCAGTAGGCAGTCAACAACCAATGAAGTCAATGAGCTTTGGAGCACAGTGCAGACATTGGCAACTTAGTTGCAACAGTCGATGGAGTACATAGCTCAACTCTGTAATGAAATGGATGAGTTGAAGGAGAGGAGTAGCACCTCATCGTAGCAATCAGAGCATCAACGGTCACCATGTCAATACTATACTTGTAGTCATTTCATTTGAATTACAAATACTTATTATGTATAATTTAATATTTTATTATCAATTAAGATAATTTTAACTTTATATTATCAATCATAATTTTAACTTTATATCATCAATCAACTTTCGGCTTAAACAAATTAAATGTATAAACAAATCAAAATATTATGCATAGATAATTCATAACTGTTTAAATTATGTACCAACCATAAGATCATCAAATAAAATTTGATGACAGGATTTTTAAAAATAATTAAAATATTTACCAACTGAAAAATAAGTACGTTAGTAAAATCAAGGAACACAACAAACCATCGGTAATATTCGCTAATTTTACCAACAAGATTTGCCGCAGAAAATCCGTCAGTATGATCATTGACGGAACAATCATAACCGTCAGTAATGTTACAATAAAATTATTGACGGAATAACCAATACCATCTGTAAACCTGCCGACGAAACAAACAACTGGCAGTATATTCACAAACGATTACAGGAAACGTCCGTCTATGGACATTCTGTTATTCGTCGAAAATTATTATCTACGGCTGTTTTTACAAATCCCTTGTCCATCAGTAAATTTCATCGCCAATTTGACTTCCTGACGGAATCCTTAAATTTTTTATCAGTAATATTCGTCCCTAAACAACATTTTTTTTGTTGTGAAAAACTTACCAACTTTAATAGTTACTTCCTCTAATATACCTGCTGGATACTTAATATAATGATCTGCCAATAATAGGACCTTTAAAAGTTTAGGTTCAATTTAAAATTTAAATTGAATAGTTTTTATGATATCATAATTTTTAAAACATTTCTGTTAAACGTGAGATTTCAAATTAAAATTTTGATACAAATATTTGAATTTAAAACAAATTCTTTTAAACGTTTAGATTCAATTTGAAATCCAAATTGAATAGTTTTTATAATATCATAACTTTTTAAAATTCTATTAAACGTTGGATCTAAATTAAAATTTGATAAAATATTAAAATTCAAAACACATCTTCTTCTTCGTCCCCATCGAACCCACTTAAGCATTTCTCAGCTCCTTTATTTTTTTTTTTTTCTGCCCATCTGATGGTTCAGGTTGTAAAGAGGATTTGTTTCTTGTCTTCAACAAAACATTGATTTTTTTGGAAAAAGATAGAAATGTCTAGAGGTTGAAGGAAAACATTGCTTTCATAAGCTAGTTAGGCCTTGATAATTCCGAATCAACATGAGGTGAAATTAACGTACAAGAAAAAGGGCTTCAGTGGCCCATCGAATCTGCTATTCCCATATTCTACGTAAAAGTAAAAACACATGACCATCATGTTATTTTACGCTGGTGGAGGGTCTATCAACATCAGCACTTATTGAAAAGAGCTTACACTTTCAGCATTCAGAAATAGGCCTAGTTGTTTAGTGGCTGTCTATTCTAGACGCCTGAAACTGCTAAGTGATTGAGTTTATAGTTCACTGTTACGGATATCTTCAGAATCGCAAGTACTTACTAACATTTCGCATACACATTGGCCAGCGCCTATAAAACTATAGGAACGGCCTGCTGATATGTATAGTTATGTACAATTCGTGCGACTGTTGATCATCACAAATTTTAATGAGAAGCTGCAGGCTTTATTAGCATCAACAATTTAGATTGGTCCGTCATCGCTATTCATTAGTAGTAGAAGAGGGAAGAAGAAAACAAAGGATCAACCAATTTCTGAAGATATTTAGAATCACCATCTGCAGTACGTAGCTAAAATATGCTTTTATTAAATGCAGATAGTACACCTTGTTAGGGTAACATGAAGAAAAAAACTCCAGGTTTTTATCAGAGAGGATAAACCAAAAGAGTAGCTTTATTTTGGATAGAATATTAAGTACCTATAGACTACTTGTTCTCAGCACTTTATATTACACCCGGGAAAAAGGTAAAAGGACCTTATTGAGATATGCTGTTTAATTCAAATCCAAATTGCTCCAGCATTCTTCAGCATTGTGCCTAGCTGGTTCTTGACTTGCAGGCTCATCACCTGCTGATCACCACCAACAAACTCTTGTCCGATGAACACAGCCGGTACGCTTGGTTGACACCCCAATTGACGTAGTGCTTTCTCGACTACTTGTCCATTTGGAATCTGGTCCAACTCATAAACTGTAGGGTTAGCTCCAAAGCTACATATCAGTGCCCTAATGGAATGACTCATGCAACAAGTGCTCTTGCTAAAGATGACGACTGGCCTTTCAGCAACCAACCTTTTCACAATATCCATAGTTATGAAGGGTAAAATGGAGCAGGTGATATTAGTGTATGAACTTGTTGAGATAGCTGTAGTTTTGCTGTGATGAACTTGACATCTTTTGAGGCCTATTTATAGATGCCACTCAGGGTGGTGAGCTGCACTTTCTTTCTTAGTTTGTTGCCAGGACAGAATATAAGCTGAAAGGGAATAACTTTTGGAGTGTACTTGTCATTCGATTCCCGACGTACTCTTGATGATTATTTGATAGAGACGTATCTGTTTGTGATAACTGTAGAGAATAATCGGTTGGTATTAGCATATTAATTTGTTAGCGTGCACAATGTCACAAACAATCAGTAAATGATCATCAGATAGTCTCGAGTTCAAAATAAATGGCAACTTCAAACATATTTGCCGAGAACTATTGACAAGTTAAATTGGCAACACATTTGAAAATTTGTTCTCCTTCTTTTGTCATTTTCTGCTTTGTGTTCTTGATAATCAAGTTCATCAAAGGATGATTTCCCTTTTTTGGAGCATCTGCTGAGCTGGAGAAATCATTTGGGTTTGTCCAAATTGTTTCTTCTATTCTTCCCTGACCAAGATTCGCAGAACATCAATACTGCTAAGAAAAAGAAAAAGGAGCTGACATGCGTGAGGGCGACAAAGAAAAAGGAGGAGAAATTTTAAAATGAAAAAAGATGCTAAAAAAGTGATTATCAACCACTGATAGCATGGAAAAGATTACCATATCAATGGTACAAAGAAGAAAGAAGAATTCTTTAGGAACCGGCGAATTAAAAATAGTGTTAATTAATTCAAATGTCTTTTTGTAATTATAAAAGTATTCGTAATCTTTTGGTAAACATAGAATGAATGCCTCTATAAATATCATAGTTTATTTTGTAAAGGTTAAAGATGAAATAGAAGAAAGTTTCTTTTCATTCTTAATTATTTATTCTCTCATTTCTCAACAAAGCAAGTATCAGAGTCTTGTTTCTTAAAGTGTAGAGAAGAGTGTTGTGAGAGAAATAAGTAATAGACTCACTTCCTTTTAATTTTCTAGTCTTACAAAAGGAAAATTATAAGCAATGTTTTAAAAGCCGAACCGAACATCAATTCAATTAAAGGAAAAGTTTAAGGTTTAAAAAATCAATCAGTATTAAATCAGTTTATAATAAATAAAAAATATAGTTTTTAAATTAATCAAGTTTTTAGTTCGATTTAATTTATTTTAAATAATAATAATTCTTGTTATTAAAAATGAATCCATTTATTAATTAATCAATAGATTTTTTTTAGGTAAATCAGAAAAATCAATTAATAAGAAAAAAGATATTCAAGAAAGTTTACAGACAATGCCTCAGAAGGCTCGACGAGCAAAACCCCAAACAAACCAAACTAAAATCTAAGGGATGCCACCGCAAAGGAAGAATTAACCCGAACCCCTAGTAACAACAACTGAAAAACCCAGAAAACATAGCCAAAGAAATTCCAAACAAAACAAGTTCCAAGGAGAAACCCAAGCTAACACAATTCAACCAGAAGCTAGCAGGCCTAGTAGATGCTAACATAAGGAAAAGCAAATCCATATCCCCAAAATAATCAATAGATTTTATAGTTGTCTTTTTGAATATTAAGATCCTAAACAAAGCATGTGAAGATTAATCTTTTAAAGAAGTAAATAATTTCATTATAACATGATTTAATATTCCTAAAGGTTTTAGTTTGGTATATAAAACTTAAAATGTGTCTATAACTTATGTATTAGTTTTTGTACAGTGTTATCTTTTTGTCATCATCGTCATCATCATCGCACCCAGTTTGAAATTTCGCATTGAGGCGGGATCTGAGGAGGTCTGATAATACGCAGCCTTACCCCTATATAGTAGAGAGATTATTTCTGATAGACCCACATGCAGATGTGACAAGTAAAAAAGATGCAGAAAAATAGCAGCAATAATTAAAGAACTGTCCCACATAAAAAATTAATGACTAAAAAAGCACTACCAGACACTACTATTGAAGAAATAATATTGCTAAGAAAGTGGGAAAGGTAAGAATATTAAAACGCAATACATAAATACAAAAATAAATACCACTATTAGTAGCCCTGCAGAAAACAATCTGAAAAAAGAAATACAAAAATAGTAGTGAAATTCAAAACCAAACGACAATCACATGTAATGCTAGGTAAAACTAATACTAATAAGAAAAAAAGATACTTAAAATAATAATAATAATAATAATTAAAAAAATGGACAAAGGAAGCGCCAGTAAATGAAAATATAATACTCGTATGCAAGTCTCATAAAGAATCCACTATATACACACAAGCATGTGGAAAAAGGGAATTGTGGTCTGTCGGATAGGGAAGCAATACTAGAAAAATGCTCAAAAGCATCCAAGGGGCTTGTGATTAGAAGGAGAGGCTGGCTTATGTCAGAGGGAAGCTTCAAGATACGAAAAGGAAAAAGTGAACAAATGGTGAGGCTTAAAAAAAGGGGAGGATATCGATAGTAACTGGCTGGTTCAAGTGGACAACGTCAGGTTGTCAGGAGGCTCAAGAAGCAGTATAGGACCTGCAACATGAAAGAACGTCCTCGTAGGATGTGCATGAAACTCTGCGTCCCCATCCCCTCCCCTGAACCCAGAAACGTACCCAGTGCCTGAGCTAAAACTAAAAAGCATAAAGGCTACTCCAGTCACCGGGGAACGAAAACATGTCGGGTGGTTGCAAGGAAACTCTCCCATGCAGGACTTAACGAGACAAGACAGTTCAGGGACACTAGAAAATGACCAAATTAAGCACACAAAGAGGTCTCATGTTGAGTATAAGAAACCAACCAGAACCATTGCAACGTAAGTGAGGTCTCAGGTTGAGTGGAAAAAACCAAAACCAGAACCATTGCAGTTTAGACAAATCTAAAGCAAAATATTGTAACCACTTATGTATTCATATGACAACAGAGAAGCAACAAGGAGGTTACCTGGGTGCCGGACACCTGAACCTACACTTTGGAAACTTAACAGAGATAAGAAACTACTGACCTGGGATCCAAACAATGACAAGAATAAAACTAGTGAAAATTCCACGCCAACCAGTTATGAGTCCTCCAACATTGGAGTTGTAAACGGTGACCTATACAGATCTGAGAGTGAGAAAACAATATCAACAACTTCCTCTCTCCTCTGTACTCATCTCTTCTCTCTGTGTAATCAGTTGGCTGGCATTGTACTGGGCAACCACCACTTTTAATGTTTCATGAATGATAGAAGGAAAGACTCTTTCATTATAATTCTCTCCAAGATTGCGATATATTCTTGGTAATTGGTCCTTTGTTTTTTCGCTTTTGTTTTGGTAGGTTCAAGTAAGCAATATTCTTGTTGAAACAGCAAGGAACTGTGCCAAAGCTATAGTAAATAGTGCCTGCAGGGGTGATAAGTACCTGATAGAACCATCCTGGTTCAGGATAACGTGGCTATGGAAGGTGTTAGCTCCTGATGCCATCAAATGGATGTACAAACTATTCTACCTTCCCGGAGCAGAAGCTCCGGCGGCAGAAGCAGCTAGCAAGAAAATTCTTGATCATACCGGTGCTCACAGATATCTCTATCTTGAGTCCATATAATTTATTCATTTATTTTCTTAGCCATTCATTTTTTTCACCCTGTTAATTTCTCGTCTCTTTGAAAAAAAATAGTGGTCAAATCCCTACTACCATTAGCAAATCCTATAAGACATATCAAATTGTTTTATTACTTTATACCCAACTTTTAAGAACAACTTCCATGTTTTGTTATTGTATACCTAACTTTCAAGAACAACTTTGAAAAACGATTGTAGAGAGTTGTTATCATATTCTCTCTGCTCTTTCTTTTTTTTCCTTTTGACTATTTTCTCCCTTTTGCGTCATCTTTCTACTCTTCCCTCTCAATCTCTCTCATTATCATATGCATGGATCTAGATTAAGATCTCACCCTTTGTCTTGAGTATGCTAATATAATGTTGTTCCCACTTCCTTTTGAGTTGTTCACACATAAAATGACGCGTATCACCTTCACCATTGTCTTTAGTTGCCACTGGGTTTGTGCTTTACTTAACTGTATGATGGCTGTCATTTAAAAAAGAGCTTTTTTGAAAGAGCTTCACACAGTAGACTGGTTGACAACATAAAAATAAAAGGTACTTTTAATTTTAGCTATGTTTTGTTTTGTAATAAATATTATTTAAATTATATTAAACAATATGCAAAGCATAATATATTAATTATTATATAATTTTAAACCATATGAAACATAAATGAAAATATATCTAGCCAAAACTTTTATATAAATTATAACATAAGTAAACTAATATCAAAAATAAATATTAAAACATATAAAAAGCCAAATAATATTATATAAATCCCAAAACAAATATCCAAGTTGAGTAAATAGTTAAATACATAATAAATGGGAAGGTAGGTTTGTGGGTATTGTAGGAATTATGTGTAAAATATAAGAGTAAAAGGGACTAAAAAATAGGCTCATTAATTGATCTAAAAAATCTACCTAAAAAAGCACTTTTTTTAGAAGCTCCAAATTTGAGCTTCTTAAAACACTATATTTTGGCTGCCAAAAAGTCATATCTATTAAAAAATATTTTTTATTTTATATCCAAACACTCATTTTTCTTTAAAAACAAGCTTTTGTGGTGGAGAAAAGTGTTTATTGGCCTTCCAAAAGCTCATCCAAATAGGCACTAAAAGTCGTTTTATTTTGATTTTGGGGCTTTGAGTAGAAGATAATACTTACATACATAGAAAAAGGTAGGAGAATAACATGATGCCTTTAGTGATGTGTGAATGGGCTGTTCTCTTTCTCTCTCTTTTTCTTCTTTTTCTATTTCATCATATGTCAAAGTAAATGCTTCTTCTTTCTCTTAATAAGGTTTGTTCAACTTCAAATTCTTCCTTTTATTCATCCATCTCTAGTTTGGCTTTGGTTTTCTTTATCTTTATTTATCTTAAAAGGGGTTTTTCATTTCCGTTTCTATCAAATCCTCTATCATTCAAACTTTCAAACCTAAAACAGAGTTAAAAGATGTAGACTCAATAACGATGGAAGAATTAAAGGATTCTTTACAAGCCTATAAAGAAAAGATCAAGAGAAAACATAAAAGGTAATTAGAACAAGTTCTCAAAGTTAAGACCACTTTAAAGAATGATGGAGGAGAATAGAATTAATTTAGATGACATAAACAAGAGAAAGAATGTGATCATGACATATATAAAAGAGAAAGATAGGAAAGAGATAACATAAACATTGAAGAGAGAAGCCAACATCACAAAAAGGGAATTAAAGAATAAAAGGCTGAGAATGAGACTGCTATTTAAATATAAATAAAAGTAAGTATGACAAGTTGAAAGTTAAATGTTTTAATTGTTATAAAATTGGTCATTATTCTTGATAATTTCATGGTGCCATCAATAATATTGAAGAAAAGTCTAATGTTATTGATGGTAATAAAAAATATGAAGATTCAACTTTGTTACTAACAAGCAACAAAGAAGAAAACAATGTTGGCAGTATTTGGTACTTGGATAATGGTGCTAAGAAATCACATATGTGAATACAAGTAAATTTGTAGAGCTTAATGAGAACTTGAGAGGTAATGTTTCCTTTAGAGACTTGTCAAAATACAAATTAAAGGAAAAGCTACAATTCCCATCTCTTATAAAGATGGTAGCCACAAGATGATTACTGATGTTTATTATGTGCCTAATTTAAAAGTAATATTTTAAGTTTAAATTAACTCCTTGAAAAACGGTATAAAATTCTTAAGAAAACTAAAAATTTTCAGTTTCCAGATCAAAATTCTTGTTTAATTACTAAAATGATCATGTTAAAGAATACAATGTTCAAATTAAATATCAAAATAATTGAAGCAAAATGTTTGAAAGTTGATTTGCAATATAAAGTATGATGGTGGCACATGAAATTTGGTCACTTAAATTTTAAAGCTCTAAAGGTCATAGGAGAAAACAAGTTAGTAAAATGGATACCCTCAATTATCCATCCTAATCAATTAGATGAAGCATATTTTCTTAAAAAAAACATGATAGGAAGAGTTTTCCTAATAAAGCAACACTAAGAGCAGCTAGTCATCTTTAACTTGTGCATGTTAATATGTGTGGACTAATCAATCCACCTTCATTTGGTAAGAAAAATATTTTTTACTTTTTATTAATGATTTTAGTAGAAAAAATTGGGTTTATTTTCTTAACAAAAATCATAAGCTTTTGTTACTTTCAAAAAATGTAACATGTTTGTAGAAAAGGAGAGTGACTATAAAATTAAAGCTTTGAAATATGACCGAGGAGGTGAATTTACTTCTAAAGAATTCAATATTTTTTGTGAAACTCATTTCATCCATCATCCATTAATAGTTCGTAGATCACTACAATAAAATTATGTAATCAAGAGAAAGAATAAAATCAGTTTTAATATAACAAAATGCAAGACGAAGGACAAAAATATGCCTCGGGAGTTTTGGGTTAAAGTTGTTTCTTGTGCTTTCAAGAAGTATAAAGTGGATTAAAGCCTAGTGTCTATCATTTGCAAGTTTTTAAAAGCATTATGTATGCTCAAATGCCACACTAAGAAACATCCAAGCTTGATGATAAAAGTGTTAAATATTTCTTCATTAGATATGATTTACATTATAAAGGCTATAGATTATACAATCCAAATAATGGTAAGTGGTGATAAGTTGAGATGTTGAATTTGATGAGAAAGATATGTGAAATTGGGAGGCTCATAAAGAGAAATTTTATTTTCTTCCATATTTTAGAGAAGAAGAAGAGTCATATGCATATACAAGAAACATTTCCACCTGATTCACCACTTCTGCTACCTCATAAAGAAAGTTTAAGTGAAAGGCTAAGGAAAATGAAAGATATAGGTGACATTTATAGAAAGTCTAATCAAATTGTTCTTGATAATTATGAATTGTATTATCTTCTTATAGATAATGATAAAATTTGAAGAGACCATGCAAGATAAAAGGTGGATATTAGTCTTGGATCAGAAAATTAACGTAATTGAAAAGAAAAATACTTGGGAATTTGTGGGTTATATATAGAGAGAGACAGCTCTCTTCAATATATAATTTGATGAATTCCCTACACCTGATTACTTTTATGCTTCATTTTTCATAAGTCATGGAATCTGATAAGTTGTCAAGTTTGTTATGTTGTTAAGGAATTTTTTACTTAAGGAAATTAGCTCAAAGAGATTAACAGGGTCTACATATGTCTTATGCTAAAAGTCTTAACCCTTCCTCCTTCCAGGATTATATTCCTTTTGTATGTTGTAACACCACAAAATTATCTCAAGAATCTTGTTTCTGAGATTAAAAGTTGTTAGAGAGATAATCACTCCCTCCCAATGCGCTTTCATTCCAAGTTAAAGTATTAGAGATAATATCCTGATTTCATAAGAGCTCTTCAAATCTTATCATAATAAAACAATTCATTAAAATCCACTATATGAAGTTTGATTTCTTCAAGGCCTTTGATACCATTAGTCAGGAGGTTCATCCTTCATGCTCTACATATTTTTATCTTTCCCTCCAGATTCATCAATTAGATACAACAATGCATTTATACTCCTTAAAATATCAAGTTAATAAGGAAGCCACACATATATTTAAAGGTGTTAAAGGTATTCGACAAGGTGATCTTATCTTACTCTACATATTTGATATCTGCATTGAGTTTCTAATCAGATATATCTCTTATAACATTAATCAAGATATGCCTTTTAGTTATCACTATAAGTGAAAGAAATTGAAGTTGTATATCCTCTCATTTATTGATGATTTATTCCTTTTATTTATTGCTAATAAGGAATATGTTAGAACCCTAATGCATTCTCTTAAGCTTTTCACTATTAGAAATTTTAATAAGCAACTCTAAAAGTTAGTTTTTTGCCTCTTGTTGTCCAAGGGAACTAACTCAAGAAATTGCTAAAATCATAGGACTTCAGATCTGCAATACCCCCTTTTAAATACTTAGGCATCCTAATCACTACTACTAGACCTACTTATAGAGAATGTGCCTCTCTCTTGGAGTCTATTTTGATGTGAATTTATAGCTAGAAGAATAAGGTTCTCTCTTATGAAAAAAGGTATCAGTTAATACCATTTATTCTTAATAAAATGCATGTCTATTAAAGCTCCTATCTCTTATTTCCACTCAATCTTATTAAGGAAATTGAAAAACTATAAAGAACTTCCTATAGAAAGGCTCAACGTCCACAAAATGAGTAGCTAAAATTAGTTGGAAAGATGTTTATCTTCCTAGAGACCAAGGTGGCTTTAGGATAAAAAAAGTAATAACTAACCTTTAATAAGGTTCTTTTGGCCAAATGGATATCAAGACTAGTCAATGATCATAAAACCTTATGGGTGAAATGGATACATGAGAAATACTTAAAGGGTAATAGCTTTTGGAATATACAAGCTAAGTCTAAAACTTCCTAAACCTTAAACTAAATGTTGAAGTTTAGAGATGTGCTTGCTAAGGAAAAAAATGTCATATTGGTAATGGAAAAACACTAGCTTCTGGTGTGATAACTGGTCTAACTTAGAGCCTCTTTAATTATTTCGAGCCTTCTCCTCATTATAGTATGCAATCTCCTCAGTTGTCAAAGTTAAAGTGATTATCAGAGAGGACAAGTGGTGTTGTGAACATAAGGGACTAACTAACATCCTTAAAGCAATTCCAAACTACAGGCTTAATTTATTGAAAATGGACTATATTTCCTAGCTAAGACATAAGTTTGGGAAGTTCACCAAATAATCATAATTTTTCTTTGTTCAAATATCCTTATAAGGTGGTCACTTTGTCCAATCTGTTATGGTTTAAAGGCCATTGACCTAAGGTATCCTTTATTTTATAAATGGCAATTAGCAAATGCGTCATGAATTTTGATAGAATCAAGTGGGATCCTTTCCTCAATACCTCTTGTACCTTTTACCAATCTAATCTTTAGAACCATAATTATCCAATCTTTTCATGTCCCTACATGCTTTTTATGTGGAAGTAACTACTTGAATGGTGCAACTTGCAAACTCATCTTAACACTTAAGTTCAAGTAATTAATTAGGCTTAAGGAGTTAAATGTCACCACAAATCTTACGAAGCCATATTTAAGCTTCAGTTATTACTTGTATGGTATATAGAGAGAAAGGAACAATAAAGTGCTCTAAAATCAATTTACCTCTCTACTTTATGTAGACTCATTCACAGTTGGCTAAGAGAAATCATTATTGCTAAAGGAATTCATTTTAACTATAGTGCAAGGTTCAAAATTAGTATGAATCTCCTTTAGCTCTAGCTTCTTCAGGTATGTGGATGCTTATCCATTTTAGACCTAGTATAAATGTTCGAACTAGCTCTCCTGATTCCTTGCAGTTGCATATTTGAAACAAGGTGGCCTAATGACCTATACTTGTTAGTCCCAGCAGGCTATTTCAGTTATCCCATATGCTGTTATTTACGTGTGACTTCATACTCATATGACTTTTCGTAGTTATTGAGGGTTAGTTATAAAACTCTATTCGAGTAACTAAGCTACTGGTATATAGTTTATTACCTTTAAATCCTTGTTTCTCCAATCGATTTCTATAGGCTTTAAATTGTTTATAACTCATATTAGAGTTCTTCCATTAATTCATTTAACTTTCAAAAAGCCATTAGAGTAAACTGGGTAAACAAAGTGAAGAAGAATACTAATAAAGAGGTAGAAAAATACAAGGTAAGGCTTATTGTTAGAGGAAACAAGCAAAAGTACGAAGATGATTATGATGATTTTTTTTACTTATTACATGAATGGAGACTATTGATTTACTCATTTCTTTAGCAGCTCAAATGAAATGGAAATTTTATTAATTATATATAAAGTTGGCTTTCCTTAATGGCTATCTTGAAGAAGAAGTCTATGTTAAATAACCATTAAGTTATATAGTTAAAGGATATGAAAGAAAAGTTTGAGATAGAAAAAGGCTTTGTATAGAATGAAGCAAGCATCAAGAGTATGAAATAACTACATTGACAAATATTTTCATGAGAGCATGTTTGTTTATTGCCTTAATGAATATGCTCTTTACATCAAAATTCATAAAAATGGAGACATTTTTCTTATTATCTTTGTATGGATTATCTTATTTTCACTTGTAACAATCTAGGCTTATTTAAATAATTTAATAAGGCTATATCAATTGAATTTAAAATGACCGACAAAGGACTTATGTCATATACTTAGGCCTAAGGGTGAGGTAGGAGGTCCTAAAGAAATTCAAAATGTTTAATTGTAATTCTTTGAACACACCTATGAAAATTGGATTAAAGTTATCAAATTATGAAGATGGAGAAAAGGAAAATCCCACAGTTTTCAAAAGTCTTGTGGGAGGTGTAAGATATTTAACATGTAAAAGGCCAAATATCCTTTATTTGGTTAGATAAGTAAGTCAATTTATGAAAGCTCCTACCTACACCTCTATGAAAGTTTCTAAGAGGATTCTTTGCTACCTAAAAGGCATACTTTAGTTTGGACTATTTTATTCCTCTTAAAATAATTTCAAATGTATGGGATCTTGTGATAATAATTTTATGGGAAATATTGATAATATAAAAAGTACAAGAAATTTTGCATTTTTGATGGGTAATTGACTTATCACATAGAGTTCAAAGAATAATCTATTACTACACTTTCAACTTGTGAATATAAACATGCGCAGCAATATAGACTTATCATGTTATTTGGCTTAGGAAATTATTAAAGGAACTTCACTTGCTACAAGAAGAAGACACAAAGATATGCACTGATAATAAGTTTGCACAAACATTTGCCAAGAATTCAGTGGTTTATGATCGAAGTAAACATATAGATACAAGGTATTATTTCATTAGAGGATGTATAACCAATAAGAAAGTAAGGCTCAATTATGTTAAAACTCAAGATCAAGTTGTAGATATTTGCACAAAGGCATTAAAGTTTGAAGTTTTTCGAATATTAAGAGAAGGACTTGGCATAATGAAGACAATTTGAAATTAATGGGGATTTTAAAAATAGTAATTTAAATTTTCTGTAATGTGAATTTTAACATAATATGGTGTTGAAAATATTGTAAATTAATTCAAGAGTCTTTTGTAGCCACAAGAGTCTTCTAGTATTAGGTGAGTCTTTTATATTTGTGTATATGGTCTTTTTCATAAATATAAAATGAACACATCTATAATACCATAGTTCACTTTGTAATAGTTAAAATGAAATAGAAAAAAGCATTTTTCATTCTTCATTCTCCATTCTTTCATTTCTCAACACTACGAAACATATCACCTAACGTGGAAAGAACTCTCAATTAGATATATATTCTCCGTATTAAACTCATAAATTATAACTTGCTTTGTGGATCACAAAATCCACATAAACGTATTTTCTTTCTCAAAAATTTCTTAATATAAACACATTCAACTACATATATGATATATGTCGATACAACTAAATTCAAATCTTAAATTTCAACATTTAGTTCAAATATTCTCTTTATTCTATTCTTTAATATTTATGTAATAATATCAAATAAACAATTTAGTATTGATATTTTTTATTTCATGCCTTAAATTTATTTAGAAATAGCTTTTAGTTATTTATGTATTCTATAAATAAAGTAGGATCCTGCATTAAATATCAACATTATGATGGAGGACTCAGATTATTTCAGAACATTTTTCTTTATGTGCATGAGGTGATAAGATCATGTAAGCAACTAATAATAATTTGATCAATAGTATGATAGGTTAAGTTTTGTATGATATTTATATACCACTAATTTATACACCTAATCAACATGTATAATATTATTGAAATTGGGAAGAATTTTTTATTTTATGATTTTGATAGTTTGATATAATTTATTATTTTCGAAAGATCCTTTAGTATTGTGTATTGAGTTATAGCTTGATATTTGATATTTAGAAAGTATAGGATTAATTAATTTTGGTGATAACACTTAAAAGAAGAAGGAAAGTTTAGTGAAAAATCATGTTAGTTCAATTTGCTATCACTATTGAACATTATTTGGTATTTTAATCATTATTATTGATATAAATATCAGATTGAGGTGGTTCAAGACGTTACAAAAAATTAACAATTTATAATTTATAAAAAGACACATAAGACTTATTCAGGCCTATCAGTTAACCAATGCGTCTTATTTGTCAACTAATATAAGGTAGAGAAGATGATTTTAATTTATTAATATCTTATATTGGTCAATCAAAATGTTTGAATTCTACTTTTTAAAAATAAATTTTGACTTTTTTATCAATTTTCATGTAGAAAGAAAGAACAATGATAGGGAATTTGAGAGAGGCAAATTGGAGAAGGGAAAAAAAAGGATTTTGAGTTGAATAAGACTTGCAAGATTTATATCATCTAGACGAATTTTAATACATAAAAAGAGACTCAAGGAATTTTTCATTGGCTAATAGGTGGTATATGTCAATTAGAGTTTTCTAGTTTGATTTTTTATTATTCTTATTGCTGATTGTTTGTTTGTCTCTTGATTAATTATTTATGTATTTCAGTATCTCCATTTTGGAAAGAAATGCACAAACCCTAAATTAGGATTATGGTAAATTCAGATTTTTGACAAAATTAATATAATTTAGGACTTTTGTTCATATAAATTGTGTGTGGAATTTGTGATTCACGACATGTAATTATAATTGCAGGTAAATGTGTGATTAGAAACACCACTATGGTTATGAGTGTTGATCAATGTTTTTATATGCAATAAGGCTTTGTGAAGGAATTAATTATGTTGTATCAATCTTGGTGATAAGGGATGGTTGACATAAGGCAATTAGTCGAGCCAAATTGATGTATATATTAATTTATTGATCAGAGAAAAAAGTGAAAAGTAGAATATAATATGTACCATTTTATTTCCTAGAGCATTATTCAATGTCAAATTTAGGCATATATAAATTTGTTGACTAGGGATAATTGACATCTATCTTAAGCATTTACAAGGAATTATGTGTTATAGTTGCCAATTCTATATGTTCCATTCAATTTTGATATATTATGGATTATTTATATAGCATGTTATTTTCTTAACAAATGTTATAAAGATAAGTATAATGCCAAATAAGCACAAGAAATAAGGATTGTGTTATATAAAGATAGTAAAATATTTTTTTACTCTCATTTATTTACTTTTTCTCTATTTGTTATGTATTATCTTGTTACATACTATTTTAAGTAAGAAGGTTGAGGAAGAATGTAAAGATTTAGGTAGGTGTAACACCAAAATGCATAAAATCAAATCTAAAGAATCCTAGATTGGGAGACTTTATTATAATTATGAATCAAAGTTGTTTTAATTTATATTAAGAGATATTTAAAGTTGTTTTAAAGTATATTGAATCATTGTGAGTTTGTAAAAATTGGCTTAACCTTAATCTCATGGTAAAACTTAAGGGATTGAGTCTTGTTACTGAGTCACAGTCTACTAATAATCTAATGAAATTAACTTAAACTATGTAAAAAATTACAATAAAATGCTATTAATCTATATTTTAATAAAATTATTGTATATTCCTATAGGTTAAGATATATAGTTTTTTTAAGAAAATAAATGAATTATATTAATATGATAAAAGAGTTAATATTAATATCTCCTCTTAGCTCCAAAGCCTCCACGTGTTTCTATTTCATTGTTAATTTATTTGGATCTTACAAAAAGTCGTCTTTTACATTTCCAAATGGTCATTTCTATTCAGGGTAATCTCCATGTTTGCTTCATCTCTCTGTTGAGTTCTCTACCTTCCAAAAACATTCCAATGTACATTATGATGTTGTTGATGATCATCATCATAAGGGATGTGCAAGATGTAACCCTCTCAGATAAGATTCTCCAACTTCTATCTTTTCAGATTCCCCTAATTAGGTAAGCTATCGCCACCCTAAAGATCCATGTATTATTGTTCTGTGCTCTCATCCATTGCATGCTCCAATCTATTATGTCTTCTAGTGGATCATTATCTGCATATCTAATTGCAATCTCTTTCCATATGTTGTTCATGTGCTGACAAATAAATATAATATGGTTGATTATGCACTGTCCTTTTCAGATAGTGTACACCTGTTAGGGATGATCATATAACTATTAATATGTCCTATGTAGGTAGTCGTCCTTGGATGCTCAACTAAAAAGGTTAAAGTAGCCCTAGGGGAGAATTTTATTACCCTATACCAGTTCATAACAACTTACTCTATCTGTAACCTAGAATAGGTTTCTTATAATTTTGCTTGTTTAAAGACCATTATGAGATCCATGTCACTTTATCTTTATCATCTGATAGAGTGATATTGAGTAAGTGTGTTTTTACCAATGTATTCAGGATCAGCCTTTGTATGATCTCCTTGTTGCCGAGGCCCTGCTAGATAGTGGTCTCATTCGGGAGATGCTACTTCAACCTATGGAGTTATGGTTGATCATGTAAGACTCCTATTTCTAACCATTTTTCAAACTAGAAGCTTGTTTCTTTCCTATCTCTCAACTTATGCCTTATGTGAGGTTTGATTATCTACCTTATCTCCATTATCTTTCTAAGAGTAGTTGATCCCTTTTCTGGAATTTTGACGTTCCAGGTGTTTTCCTTGGTTATGTATTCACTCCATACCCAATTCACCTATAAGGAGTTCTCCTTTCTAATTAGCCTTTAGAAATTTCTTGCTAACGTCACATGATTGACTACCTGGTTGGGTATAAGGCCTAGTCCCCCCTGTTTCCTAGGCTTACAAATATCATTCAATTTGATCCTTGCTTTGGTTCTTCCTTACTCATTTCCATCCCACAAAAATCTTCTCAGGATCTTATTAATGGCTTTTATGATCATAATTGGTAGTACCAAGTGTGAGGCCCAGTATATATTGATTGAAGATAGGACAAAATCAATCAATTCTAGATGACCTACCATATATAGTCTATTAGTACTCCAGTTCTGAATTGTTCTTTTGATCTTCTCCTTTAGTGGTTTGAATTGTAAGTATTTGTGTTTATGGAGTTCACTGGTATACCAAGATACGTAAATGGTAACTGCAATACCTTTATACCTGTATATAGAATTATAATCTTTCTATTCGATTAAAATTAATATTTGATCTATATTTTATTCTTCATGCTTAGATTCTTATTATTTGAATTACTTCACATATAATAACATTTTTACTAAAATATTCATCCTCAATCAATTAAATTTTATCTAATACGAATAACTTCAATATAATATTCATACTCGATATTTTGTTCACATAAGATGTTTATTAAACATTAATACAATTCATCAGATAAAATATATGAATGGTTAGAATGTGGAAAATATCAAAAAATCAAAATATTATTAAATATTTTATATTAATGGATGACAATTTTATAATATTACACAAAAATTATGTAAAAACAACTTAAATGATTACTTAAATACTAGCGAGTGAAGTTTATTAGGATGCTTCAGGGACACGCATCATTGCACTTCCGTTAACACCTATCGTAATAATAACCAAACTCCTTTTTATTTAGCATTAACAGCCTGTTTGGAAACTTTCGAATTAAATTTAATTACATTAATGAGATTGAATTGAATTCAATTTATATTGTTTGAAACAAATCCAGTAATATTATAATTGAATTCAATTACACTGTTTGGAATAAATCAAATAATATTAGAATTGAATTCAATTATTTCATATGACACATTTACCCCTGACTAAAAAATAATGTTATTAACTAATAAATATTCACACTTACATAAAAATAAAAATTGTCATTAACTTAAAAAATAAAATTGTCAAATTTTGTATGCTAATGAAATTTTTAATGTTACCATTGTTGTTATTTATATTATTATTTACATTATGTTTTTTTTGGATAATTGTGTCCTCTTTCATAAAGTTGGACAATTATTAATCACATTTTTTTTATTTTTTATAATTATTAATATTCAATCAAAATGTAAATTAGTAATTTAAAATTAAATTAAACCACTTGACTTGATGAAATATTTGTGTTAAATCTATTCGTGGTGTAATGTGTAATAGTTGTTTATATGTATAACCACCACCACCTTTTATGGGAATCAGTAGAGGGGCTTCAAAAGCTGCTGCAGCCATCAACCCACCACCTCTGAGTAACTCGTTGCCTTTGGAGTTCAATTCACGCGAATTTTAGCGTGAATTGAATTTACATAGAGAATGGGGTTTAAACCCATACATGAATTGAATTCATGCTATTCTTTTTGCTCCAAACAAGTGAATTGAATTCAATTATAAGATTGAATTCAATTCCTTGTATTCCAAACAGGGTGTAACTTAAAACCAGCGACATCGAAGACATCCACATTATTAGGAAGCAACGAAGAAGGGTCTATTAAAAGTGCTAACATGAAAAGAGCAGCAAAAATCAACTCCAAATACACAAGTTAGCAATTTAAAAGTGGGAAGAGAATGCTCCTACTTAACCACTATACATTTCTAACATTAGAAAAAGAAAATAATTAGAAATACAATCATTCTCTATTGCATTGATGTTTTTGAGTCTTCATCACTTTAAAAATAGCAAAATGTTTGTCATTAGGGTCACAAAAGATAATCTAAGTAATTTTTATCGATACAATCTAATCTATTTTCACATACTTATTGTTATTATCATCAATTCTTTCGTTATCATGATTTTTGTGATTATTTAAATTAATCTTAACTAATATTTAATTCATATAGCCCCAATAATTATAATACTAAATGACAATTTTGCTTGACATTATTCATGTGATACAAAATGTCAACAATATTAATAAAATTAGATTAAGAATTTAAGTGTGTAGGATAGATAAATAGAAAAAGAAAGCCTCAAACCAATTAATTTCGTTATATATTAGTTTTGCAATGCAAATCAAATGATAAAGAGTTGGTAGTGAATATATCAGTACATTGCTTTCACAAACATTCTTATCAAGTAGCGTTTTATTTGTAGATCGAATATCTTTTACAAGCTCTCAAATATTTCATATTCCCGTCAAATTGTCATATTCATTGATTACGGGACCTTACATAGTGTGATAATTTGTACGAACTCAATACTAGGGTCTAGGTTCAATGTGGAACTGTCAACTTAACTTTCAATTTGCTTGTAGGGTTCTTCTGAGCTTTCCATTACCAAATTGGAATCGGAGATAGTTAGCTAGGTGAGGCATGACGCATCTTCTTTTTTCTGCTTCTGGTACGTACGCATAAAAAGAAGGTGGAACATACGAGAGAAGGAATCATACCCATACCCCTTACCTTAAAGTTCAAGAAATTGCCACCAATACTACCCCTTCTGACCCACCAAGTATGCCGGCTCATGATTAACTCAAGGGTCATCCCCATTTCCTTCTTTTTAACATTATTTTCTGTTTTTTTTTTAATTTCCTCAAAACATCAAACATATTATTTAACATGCATATGACACATCGAACATATTTTTTCAACATCTTTAATCTGATTTTTTCTAATTTATAATGTTTCATATTTTAATATTATATATATCTTAATATTGACTGCTTCTATATTTTAACTAAGATAAGAACACCGCAAGTTGTAGATAACGAATGGTGGTGGATGGATTCTTAAAGCGGTGGCTTCCAGTACTGGTTTGGCTGCACATGCTTTTTGTTCAGATGGAATCAAACTTTCGACACAGAGACAGAAGTGGATACGCAAGTCTTGAAGAAGAAATGATATAACGTGATCGGGTTCTCGCATCACGTTATCTTCTATGGTGTACGGACCTCCTAGCCCCACTGTCTTTAGCTGTAATTTGTACTCATATGATCCTTTTTGTTTTACAAGGTCTTTTTGTTGTTCGATCGAACCGATGGATCAATGAAAAGGACAATTTTTAATAACACTTTCATAGGCATCTATGAAACTTTGAGATCATAAGTTTATCCCCCGAAGCACTCGCTATGTTAGACTCTTGAATTTCATAAGCGTTTAGGCTATTCACTGTACAAATAACACTTGCAGTTGTTTTTTCTTTTTCCTAAACAAAATGGAAGAAGTGAAGGAGTGGACTTTTGGAATTGGCCAATTCCACGAGTGCGATCGAGTAATGGAGGAGCATCATTGGCTTAAAATCGTCTTTTAAGGATTTGATTCTCCGAAATCTAATCGTGGGACCAGCAGACTTTGATAATGGATATGGGCATCTACGGGAGAATTAGCCGCTTCTCATTAAGAAGATATTTTCAACTGTCACGTACATGTCTCTTTTTCTTACATTGCATGGCAATACTGACTGCATAGCTCATCCCAATGGTGCTTGAATTATCAGAACAAGACCAGAGGAGCATAAATCGTCCATTTCTTTAGCCCGTAACACATTGTAGGTGCACTGCCGACTGGCATTAGTGTTAATGCAACAATTTCAAGTTCTTGAAGAAGAACGTCCAAATTTCTTCTCATTTCATTGGATATCGTGTCCCAAAAACTCTTTCTGTCTTAAAATCCATAGTCAGAATTCCAGAGGCCTGGGAGTAACCAAGCCAATTTAAGAACTTCATGCTAGTGGCACGATAAGGATAAGCAACTCTATACAGTTAACCTATTTCAACTCTATTTTTAATTAAAAACTACATCGTTTTATATCTAAATAAATCTAATAATCTGTTTGATTCAGCTTTTGGAGAGTGAATAAACACTTTTGTCCACCACAAAAGCTGTTTTTGAGAAAATTGAGTACTTAGCTGTAAAATTCAAAAGTACTTATCTCGTAGAAATGTCTTTTTTGGAAGCTAAAATATAGCTTTTTGAGAAGTTTAAATTTGGAGCTTTTCAAAAAAGTAATTTTCAGGTAAATTTTTCATATCAATTAATGAGCTTATTTTTAGTCCCTTTTACTTTTATGTTTTACACATAATTTCCACAATACCCACAAACACATATTCACGTTTATTTTAAATTTTATATAATATTATTTGACTTTTTTATATATTTTAATATTTATTTTTAATATTAGTTTTACTTATATATAATTTATATAAAAGATTTGGTTAAATATATTTTTATTTATGTTTTATATAATTTAAAATTATATAATAATTAATATATTATGTTTTGCATATTTTTTAATATATTTTAAATAATTTTTATATGCATAAATAATTTTTATTATAAAATAAAATATAGTTAAAATTAAAAATATTTTTATTTTTATATTTCCAAATAATCTTTTATATAAAACTCTTTCAAAAAAAACTCTTTTTTAAATAATAATCAAACAGTCAACTAATTTCTTCGAAAAACTCTTTTTAGAAAAACTCTACTAACAAAAACTCTAATAATCTAAACTTATCCAAACAACACTGACATCTTTATACCACTTAAACTATTCCAACTTTGACTCTACTTTAAAACAATGTCATTTTAAGTATAAACAAACCTAAAACCCTAAAACGCCGACATTTTGTGTAAACAGAGTTAAAATAGATTAAGTGACCTAAAAGGCTAAACCCACGCATGATTAATTATCAGTATCATGAACTCCCTGACAGTTGCTCGAAAATTTAAGGATCAATTTAGAATTCTGACCCCAAGGGGCAAAGCAAATCCACATCTCTCTACAAAGTAATATTACAATTGACAATAGTCCATCAGCCAAGCTGAGAATATGCTTTTAAGATCTAAAACAGGCTCAGGTGGTAATTTCGTTTAAAACTTCAAAGAAAACCAAATGTGCATACAAAAAGTACCATGTCAAAGGTAACACGGTATACCTATCTGATCAAATTTGGAACAAGAGAATTGTAGTGTTCCCCCAGACCGAATGCGTGCTTATGATATGACAGCATAATACTTGCATTAGATGAATAGGCTCCCTCAGCTGATAAAAACTCCTTACCTATCTCCACATCAGGAAAGGATCCAGAAAATATCATAATATGTTTACCAAGGCAGTGAGATAAGGCCCCAAGCTCTAGATGCCCTCCCCACGCTGCTGTAGACTCAACTTCAACACAATACTTTTCAAATCTGTCTGCAACTGAAATATTAGAATCTCCTTCTGTTGTATTATCCGATAGAAAAAAGGGAATGAAATCTGAGGAATTTTCCCTCATATAACCAGCCACCATTTTCCTAAGATCTTGGTAGGTATATGGAGAAGAACCTCCAGAAAAGTGTGCTAACTGATCTTCAACAGCTCTGTAAAGGCAATGCCCATCTGGTTTTATTTGGTTAACAATCAATCCGCAGGGTTCAAGCTTTTTCTTTAATTTCTCATCTTCAATCATTCGATCACTTACAAGGCTGCTCTGCTCTTCCTGAATCCTCTTTTCTCTTTCTGCTTCTTGTTGAGCTCTCTTTCCCCGCTTCTTTGCACCCTTGGTGATCCTTGAATGTTCAGGTTGATTGGCAACAGAAACACCAGCTATAGCCTTCACTAAATTGTCAATATTGCTTTTGTCATTTCCATTACTACTGCTGCTATAGCCCAGTGAAGCAAGTTCTTCGGCATGTTTTGTTTGTAGCTTAGTAGAAAGTTGAGAGATCTCTTCTTCAACCTGCTTCTTCTTAGCTTTCTGTTCAGCCTTGCTACCCTTTGCTGCACCTTTTTTAAGTTCCATCTCTTTGTTCTGCAGCTGTGCTTTCTCCTTTCTGCATACAGGACAGTGTTTAAGAACAATTTGTAATAGTGTCACCAATTAAAGTATATCATCGACGACAGACCCATGATTAGACAAAATTAGCAATACCCCAGTCAATCTTAAACAATTGTGATGCAAGAGCCCATATCACTTATTTCAAAAGAAAAGACAAGAAGATTTTGAACAACAAAACGTTCTTGATCAAAGTCCAATACAAGTTTCCCGAGAAGCCTTACAAGTAGCTTTAAGAGGTCTTAATAGTTACCTGACCAACAATTTACATTTATATACCATTGGTGCTAGTAATGGTATGTTTGGGGCGATGAAAGATATAAAAGATCAATCTGTATTCCCCAAAGGTAAAAAAGAAATTACATATTTAGCAAGGAATCCAGAATGAAAAGTTAGAAGCAGACTACGATTTTTCTACATATAACTCACAAGGATTGGAAAAAAAAAAAAGATATTGAACCCTGACTTGAAAATGAGAATTTCATGTACAGGATCCATACTGAACCCCTGATTTGAACATAAGAACTTCATATACAGGAAGGAAGGTATTCTGTTTTTTGATGTTATAACCAAATCATAAAGCAATTAACACCATAATAATATTAGAATTACCTGTGCCTGGAAAGCATTTCATCACGAGTTTCATGTTTTTCATGGGATGCATTTTCTGAACTTGTTTCAGAAAGTTTATCTCCTAATTCCACAGTGTCAGCCATCTACACAAGCCTGAGATCAAAAAATATACATTATTAACAGGAGTCTGACATTCAATGAGAAATTGTAGCAAAATCAGAGAGCATGGCCCATGATATCATGAAAAAAAATCAACGTATCAAGTGCACAAGGCTCCCCGCTTTCTAAGGGTCTAGAAAAGGTCATGATGTACACAGCGTTTTCTTTGTATTTTTACAAAAAGGCTATTTCTGTGACTTGAACCTGTAACCTTATGATCACAAATGAGCAACTTTATCAGTTGCTTCAAGGCTCATCCTCATGAACTTGGGGTAAAAATTGGTGATAAATTGAAGTAGGACAAATAGAAGAAATATTAACTAGTAGCTAAAAATCACAAAATTAAGAAATATGGATGATATTAGACTATTGAATTATCAAATTTTAGGGTTGAATTTTCACTAGGAATGCTGAAATTTCGGATTTTATATAACTGGAATTTTAAGAGTTAATTGCTAGAAATTTAGGCTTATGATTTCAGGGCTTAATACACCGAAAGTTAGGATTTTGGTTGTTGGAATTTTGTGATGAACACAAAGAATGAAAGGTAAGAAACTAGAAATCACTCCTAAGGTCTAAGAATCACTCTTGGAAGAGAGCATAACACCTTTTAGTTGAAAACTCAAGTTTGGAAAAATTTTCCAAATTGCTTATTATTGACGAAGAGTTAAATACACATAGATATAGCGGTTTAGAACCCTTATTCTAGTAGGAAAGGATTTCCAACAAATTTAAGTCCTATTCTAATAAAAATTCTATAAGTCCTAAACAACTAGGATAACTTACCGTAAAATAGAATAACATATTTAACCTACTTCTATTTCCTATCTAATAAGGAATCCTAACATAATTCAAATTTCATCCCTTATCTTTTGTTGTCAACTCAATTCTCAATTTTATCCCACCAAATTAAGATTTGTGGTTGACTAATTTTTCCTCTTTTATTTCTCCTATATACTTTAAGTTCTTTTGCATCATAAATATCAGATTATCCTTAAAAGAGAACCTAAGTGATTAATAAAAATATGAAAATCAAAGGAACTTTTGAACTGTAACCTGTGCAAACACCTATAAAATGAAGATTTGATAGATAGAATCAACTCCGTAATGTCTACAAAGCAGGACATAAACTCCTACTATCCAAATTATAATCCTACGAAGCTCAAAGTAAAACAAATCAAGAGGAGGTGAAAGCCAACTTTCCAATGAGTCTCAACTTCATTACTCAACTAGAAGCCACTACTCATTGGCCCATAGAGTTTCAACCTTAAAATTTGTAAATGAAGACCGATCCTCGTGTAAAATTTAAATAGCAAACAATTGGGTCTAATATAAATGTGGAACCCTTTGACGACACAAAATAGCAATCAAGTTTCAGAGGGTAAATCTGACATGGAATATCTCTTTGGAGATTGAATCCCAAATCTGCCCTGAACTATCATGACCTGCTCTGTCTGTTCCTCTTGTTTGGCTAGGAATATTGATCAGACAACAAAACAGAAGAAAACTCGAGTTGGTGTTGTTATCTTGGTTGACACTTGACAGTAATAAGATTTGATGGAATTTCAGATTTGGAATATTCATTTAAGTTACAGGAATTTCAGATTTGATATGGATGAAATTTTAGGCTTTTGATTGCTGAAGATTTAGTGTAGAAGTGCTGGAATTTTAGTGACGTAAACAAATTATGGAGGGTAGAAAACTAGGAATCACTCATGGAGTCTAAGTATCACTATTAGAGTAGCATTACATCTTCTAGTTGAAAACTGAAGTTTGTAGGAAAATCAGGCTTTTTTTCCTCTTTGAAAGGCTGGGTACACACACACACACACACACAGAAAAGTTGTTAGAACCCTGATTCTAGTAGTAAAGGAATTCTCAACTAAAATATCCAAAATATAATTGAATCCTACTCTAACAAAGAGTATTTATTCTTTATTAAGCTTAGGTCCTAAATAAACTAGAACAATATATATAGCTTACTAATTACTCCTTACCAAATAAGGAAGAGCTAGCATAAAGTGAATTTCAACCTTTGTTGGCCTTGCTGTCAATTCAACTCCTATTCTTCATTCAACCAAATTAAAACTTGTGATTGAGCAATTTGCCCTCTTGTACTTCTCTGATAAATTCTAAGCTCTTTTACATCACCCTAACTAAGAAAGAAATTGATGCTGAAAAATAATAAGTCCAATTATCGATTACTGTTTATATTTGCACCTAAAATAGACTTCAGCAAGTCTCTTATTATTTGTCGCTAGTCCTGAACCACATAGGTCAAGTGTGTAGTTCTTATCCTGCAACCAACTCTTCCACTTTTAAAATCATCCTAAAAAATTTAGCATCTTGGAATCAAACACTAGGAAACAGTTGTTAGAAGAAGTGGAATGCCATCATATCCATTTGTCCTACCGTTTCTCTTTTTCAAACAATGAAGCACATAATCTAGCATATTAAAGGGAGAGCAAAGGCAGATCAGAATAGGATGATTTATAAATTGGAACTAATTCAACATTAACTCAAAAGGACATTGGAATTTGCTCAAACTGAGAAAGTTAATGAAGTCAACCTCTTATTCACCCCTTTATCAATGAAGAAATGCGAAAATGAGATTACAAAAAATTATAATCGATGTCTGCTTATTTGATAACCACAAAAAATTTACACTATTAAGAATAAAACCACATTCAGAAAAGTAAATACATACCCAACAGACTAACACAATTGATCAATGTCAAAAATTAAACCAAAAAACAACTCCCCTAAATTTTTAATTCCAACTGAACACTCTACCCATGTGATTCTTTCTTACTAACATCCAGTTAACAAGACCCAATACAAACACATTCAATCCATATTAGCTAAGAGTTCTTAATCAAATAAGAAAAGAGAATTACATAATGCTCACTATCAAAGGCAGTAACTTTACCTATACACTTAAAAAAGGTCGCAGGCCAATAAAAATCAAATTATGAAGAAAGTTGCAGTCCTATTGAGAGTTTTTCTAGTAAAGCCTATAGGAAATGGGTTTATTGTTCAGATCAAGATGTGCCCTGGGCTAGGGTAATCTGGAATAATTTCCTAAGACCCAGTACAACTTTCCTTCTATAGCTAATGGTTGAGAACAGAATTGCTACTATGGATAGACTACATTACTTACAAAATCTGGATGGGATTTGCTGTTTCTGCAAAGATGAATTAGAAAAAAGGGACCACCTGTTTTTTCTCTGCCCTTTTTCTAACTCAATCTGGAATTTGTCCAGGGTACATTTCGGTTGGTATGAGCTATCAAATTCCCTAATGGAGTTGGTTAATATGCTTACTAATGCACAAACTGCCACTTAAATCTGGAAGCGGAAGGTACTGATTCTTGCCATATCTTCTCAAGAATTACGGAAAGAAAGAAAACTCACGAAGTTCCAGTTTAAGGAACGTTCCAAAGATGTGTTGGTGTAAACAATCACTGTCAGTGTTAGGGAACAACTAACCAGCTCGGAAATAGATCATTCTTAACTGTAAAGAGGATTTGATTACAGGTTCTTACCCGGAATGAGGTTGACCCTTCTTGCTTTACACCCGTGAGCCCTTCAAGTTGAATCCCATGCCTAGCAAGGATGCCACAATGGTTAAAGGAAGCAAGATGAAGTAGGCGCAAGCATCCAGAATATAGATTCCTTACCTTTGGCGTCTGATCTTGCGTGGAGGAGACGATCAGTGCCACGCATCAACATAAAACTAAAGTCTGATCTTGCGTGTCACGCATATTAAGCACATAAAACTAAAGGTTATAACTTGAAAACCTAGAACCTGCAAAACGATAGCAGAAGAAACCCAAAAAAACACAACAAAATCTACGTGTTCTCACCAGAAGAACAGGAAGGAAAGAGCAGCTGAAAACGGTGGGCTGACAGGAAGAGGGTTAAGCCGAAGGAATTAGGGTTTTATTGGAAAAAATAAAACGAAAAAGAATGATGGGCTTCTTGTTTTCAAGTAATACTACCAGTCCATGTTCTTTTTTCATTTCTGATGTCTAAATCTAATTTTCTTGGCCCAATAGCCCATAACCCATTTGTGGAATAGCAGCAGGAATCAAAATATGATGGGATGTTATGTATGGAAGCATAAGGCGATGTGCATAGCCATCCATATACACAGATGAAGTGTTATAGAAATTTGGCCGACACATACGTGTGCAGGAGCAGGAGGAATAAATGCATATTCCTGGACTTTGGTAGAAGGATTCTATGGCATATTTTAAAGTGGCCTATGACTCATTCATCGTTCAAATTTTACCAGCTCAAGCGCAAGGATGTGTGTCATTGATAGCAACTCTACTGTTGGTATTGATTGCCCTCGTAAGGCCCTCGCTAACTCTACTGCTGGAAAGAGATAGAACCGAATATGAATATGTACGTGGATGAAGTCGGCAAAATATAAAAAGAATGATTCATATTTCTCAAGAACAACTGCTTTATGCAATTGGTTAAGTCGAAGGAAATTTTATATTTAAATATTGTTGTTAAGGTATGTAAAATTTAATTTGTGAGAGACAGATATTTTAAATGTTATTGCTAGCTTGTATAAATACTGAGCTGAAGACTCTTTTGTATGTAAGATTCTGTGATTTTTTTTCACAAACTCTAAAATTGACAGAGCTTGATTCATGGTTTTAGAGTATTCAATCCTAATCGAGTATGATATTTCGATTTGAAGAAGAAGCGATTTACTTTGTAGCTAATCATTTGATTACAAAATGGAGGATGTGTTGGATGAATCAGATACCCATTCTCTATTAGAAGCAGTCCAATAAGGGGATGAAAATAAGTTGCAAGGTAGTGTAAATTTACTTAAGGATCATATCATCAAAATATGATCTTTAGTAACTTCTACTTTGTCTTGTAACGACTATTTGAGACAGAGTAGATCAATGAGAATTACTTAGGGGCTAAGGCGGTGAACAGTTAATCTTCCCTAAAAAAACACTTTGGCTATGATTCGATCTCGAAAGCCTAGACTTCAAAAAAGGCGACTAACTCTTCGATTGCCATATAAACCATCCGCTCCTTTTTCGATTATGCTTTTATATAAGTGAATAGATTTTTGTGATTCAATCGATTCGATTCTCATTCTTAACTTAAGTCAGAAGTAGAATCTTATTAAGAGGAAGACTTTGTCTCTTCTACACCCAGGAATGAAAAGATCAGATCGGCAGTAGCAACAGTCGATAAGACTACTTATTCCTTGTTCACAACAAATGAAACTGCCATTTTACCCTAGGGTAAACAACGTTGGAACTTATACAGATTGAAAATACATGTTTATTGATGGAAAAATACACAAAACCTAATCAAGATTTAGATAACTACGACATGTCGATTATATGGCGAGATCTTGACTTTTGAATTCTATGTCCAAAGAGATCGTTAAGACCTTCATTTACACTAATTGTGCTAGGGAACTATGGCTAGAATTAGAAAAAAAATTGGGGAATGTAATGGTCTATTGATGTATCAATTACATAGGGAAATAAGTTCTATACTGCCAAGGAACATGTCTGTAGCCAAATATTTTCACTAAACTAAAGAAAATGTAGAATGAATTTGTGTGTTTGATGCCTATACCATAGTGTACTTGTAGACCAGCTATACAATGTATATGTGGAGCTGCTAAAGGATTCGCAACTATGACATCTTTTCATCAATCGATGCAATATCTATTGGGTCTTGATGATAGTTATCATAACATAAGAAATCATATTCTACTTATGGATCATTTACCTATAGTTAATAAAGCTAAAACCATGGTCTTAAAGGGAAAATAGCATAAGAGAGTCTATATCAAATTCTTTAAACTGAATTGAGAATAATGCAACATTAATAAGAACAAAAAATTTTAAAACAAAAAAAAAGGCAATAATGGAAGAGGAAGGCAAAATATGAAGCAAAAAGGAGGAACCATAAATAAGAGTGAAATGTATTGCAATTATTGCAAGAAAAAATAGGCATCAGAAGGAATACATGTTTCAAGTTACATAGAGGACTAGATTAGTATAAAGAATTACAAGGAAAGAAAGGAAAGGCTAATAATCAATCCTTTGCAGCTAATAAAACTAACGAGGAAATGGAATAAGAAGGTGATGATAAAAGCAAACACATGCAAGAGGGGGATAAATTGTGTGTATAAATTTTTTTTGCAAATTCTTTCATTTCGTATAATAAACTGTTACTCTTCATCAAGGAAGATAATTGTATATTTATTTGACGAGCATAGAACGCTTATATACAGGAGGTAAAGCTGTACAGAAGGAAAATGTTCTCTCTCATCTAACTAACTATTTATTTTGT
>JAOQMR010000004.1:8444717-8477840 GCA_027563865.1 Erythroxylum pelleterianum
TCCGGAGCCCAACTATTCAGAACAGAAACACAAACGGAGACCGTTGGGCCCACGTCCCGACCCCCAAGGCTGAACCCTTTTTGGACAATTTTGATAGAATGTTCATGTTGTCAGACAAAAGAATCCTTTTCTAGAGAGACAAAACACTTAACATTTTGTGAGGACATGTCTTCTAGTTGAGTACAATATATATTCTGATTTCTAGGACCAACAAACATAATATTATCATTATGAATATCAATAATTTCACAATGAGATGCATAGAAAATAGCTTTGTAGCCTTTATCACTTAGCTGACTCACACTCAACAGATTATGTTTCAAACCATCAACAAAGAGAACATTATCAGTGGAGGTAGAGTCAGAATTACCAATATTACCAACTTTGATGACCTTTGCTTTATTTTTATTTAAAAAGGAAACATTACCTTTGTCTTTCCTTTCAATATAGTTGAAATGTGATATTTCACTTGTCATGTGCCTTGAATAGCCGCTATCAACTATCGATTGATTTTCTCTTGTCTCTGTTTTGAAGCAGATCTGCAAAAAAAATTATCTCATTTTAGGTACCCAAATTTTTCTGGGTCCTTCCAGGTTAGTAGTTTGACCTTTCAGTCTCCAAACATAGATTTGAAATAATTTCCTTTTACAAAAATTACAAAATGACTAATGTGACCATGTTTACCATAGTAATCGACAAAACATGTGAATGATAGTTGTTATGATTTTTTCCACTTAGCAGGTTCCTGTTGTTTTGGCTATAGCTGCTTCTGGATTTAACAAAGAAGTTGTTGTATAGCTTGATATTGTTATTTTCATTGTATCCTATTTCGGCCTTACCAAAAATGCATTTATTGCTACTAAGCAATGAATCAAGATTCTTCATTCCATCAACGAAATTTTGCAGATCTTTCTCTAGAGATAAAATCTTTCCAACATTTTTCTCCTTTTCAAGTTCTAAGGGGGCGAATTTTTCTTCTAACTATTTTAACTTATCATAATCATTTTTAAGCAGCGTATTTTTCAACTTAGCTACTCTTTCTTCCATAGCTTCATTTTCAGAAACCTTTTGCTTATAGTCAATCTCAATAGACATATTCTTAGTCGCCAAATTTTCATTCGTAGATTCCAATGATTTAATCTTACTCTTCAGAGATATATCATTTCTTTTGGACTTCCCAACTTTTTTTGAAATACTTCACCATCAACCTTTTGTAATGATCATACAATTCATGATATGCATTTTTTTTATTAGAGTAGTGCTTTAGAGGCAATCACCTTTAGTAATTTTGTACAAACTTTATTTTGAGTAATAAAGTGAAAGGCAATTTTCATTAATTTGATGTTCATTTATTTATGAATTGATGTCATTCTTAAATCGAATTAATGAAATCCATGATATAAAACATAGCATGAAGGAAATCATGATGAAATCATGATAATGAGATTCCTATCATGTGCAATTATATTAGTATCTAAATTATCCCTAGTCATAAAATTAATGAGACAAGACCTTGTTAATCCGGATAGACTAGCACATGTTATACCCTTGATTTGATCAAGCGGTCGATCTCATAAACCATAAATATGAGATATTTAGAGTTAACATATGGATGCTTTCTAAGAGTAGTAAGGACATTGGATGACCCACTATGAGATTATCATATAGATGATATATCAAATGTCAGTGATTAATCTCATCATAGCAATGGTGCAAATATCCTTTGGCTTGAGGTACTCAAGGATATCTTGGTATTGATCGTATGCTTTGACACCATTCCTTATTACCTCAAGATGAGGTCACTCATAGAGTGGTGATTGGGTATAGTTATTGGTATTCAAAGGTAATTGGGTAGCCAATAAATGTTTCACCACTCCTGATGGAAGGAGTTGATAGTCACGACCTCTTGTTGGGGTCATTACTCGAGAGTCTCTGACTAGAGCAATTATATGTCATGAAGAGAGTCTTTAATGACACATAGAGTAATGAGATCTCCAGCACAAGAACTAGCATCACTTAGACTAGATCTGACATAGTCAGTCTAGTAGGAGTTGACACATAGCCCATACTCCAAACTAAGTAGGGTATAGGATTGTAAAGGGACGAATTTCACGATAATTAACTATAGAAAGGTTCGTAAGTTAGATAATTAACTATCGAAGAGTTCGAGTATTAATCCACTTACATTCTAGTAAATTGGCATCATGAAACCCCTCATGATTTTCTCGGATTAAGAGTTAATTTAAGTGACCAAAATAACTGGGAACCTAAGGGTCATACGTATAAAAGATTGGATGAAAAATAAAGTATGCATGACTGTCAATTAAGCAAGCCACGATCATGACCGACTTAATGACATTTGGTATATAAGTGAGTTCTTCACGTATGTATACACAAATTTTAGCCAAAAAATACGCTTAATAGAGAGACTAAGGGTCTAAAAGATTTTTGGAAGTTGAGATGAGTGATCTTGAGATTTATTCACACAATATTAAGTAATTGTTGCATAAGATTAATTGCATAAAACTTGGTCTTGATCTAACTCTCACTAAAGCATCTACTTGAACTCATCTTGTTTGGTGCTCTAACCACCCTTACACCCTAATTTTCTTCATCTTTGCGTGCACTCTAGAGGCCAAGGGAGGTGTTTAGTGTTTGCTACAACCCAAACAAGGAGAAGATTAAAGAAAAGAGGAGTATTTGCAAGGTATATATGTTGTAATTTCATGCCCTTATAATTTATTTATACATGCACATAGATTATGGATTTTCTAGGGATGTTGTGGGGTTGGAATTTTGATTTTGACACATCCACTGCCTTTCTATATATGTGATGCATGAATCCATGGCTCCCTAACATTTTGTAATTCATCAACTTCATTATCAGAGTCAGAGTAATATACTTCATCGTCTCCTGATTCAGTCATGAAGCAAATGTTGATAATTTCTTCTGGTTCTTCTTCTTTAAAGTTTTCAAAATCCTCATCTGACCAGGCTATAGTCATCACTTGGTTTCTGAATTTTCTGCTCTCTGACTTGTCCTTTTGAAGAAGAGGACATTTTGGTTTTGTATATCCACGTTTCTTGTAGTGATAGCATATGATTTGATTGTTTCATGTATTATTATTACCGTTGCTGCCTTCTAATATGAACCTGTTATTTTCAGCTTTCTTATTTACTTTTCTTTTCTTCATTAGCTTCTTTTTATAGAAGTGGGCATATTTTTTGACCATAAAGTTGAACTCGTATCTCCATCTATTTACAACTCAGTGTCACTTTCATCACCGTTTGATTCGTCAATTGCTTTCAGTGACATTCCTTTTCTGTAGGAAGATTCTTTATCTCACTTAAGCTCAATTTCATGGATTATCAAATTTTCTCGTAGCCAATTGAGTGAAATGGTGTCTAGATCTTTTGTCATTTCTAGAGATGTCACCTTAGGTCTCCATTCCTTTGGTAGTAACCTCAGAATCTTTGTTACAAGCTCATCATTGGGATATATCTTTCCCAACTTCTTTAGGGCTATGATGATGTTGTTAAAGCGTTCGAAGAATTCATCTATGGTCTCTCTCTGTTTCATGCCAATAGTTTCGAATTGATGCACTAAAAGACTTATTCTATGCTTCTTTATCTCATTTGTTCCTTCAAACATGACTTCAAGTTTGTCACACATTTCTTTTTTTGTAGAGCAGTAGGATATCTCTTCATATTCTTCTGAAGACACCACACATATCAGGTGATATTTTTCCATAGCATTTAATTGTGCATTTCTCCTGCCAGCATCAGTCCATACTTTCACGTTATCGGAAGTGGGAATTGTAGCACCAACTTTAATTTCTTACCATACTTTGATATCTACAAATTGGAGATATATGGTCATTCTCTCCTTCTAGTATGAGTAGTTGTTTCCATTGAAGTAAGGAGGCTTTGAGACAGATTTTCCTTCAAAACTTCTCAAGTGTTTGCCATGATCTATCACATGATGTAAAACACAATAAATGTAAAACCTTACTCTAATACCAAATGATAAAAGCAAACACACGCAAGAGGGGGTGAATTGTGTGTATAAAAACTTTTCTCATGTTCTTTCAATTCGTATAATAAACAGATCCTAGTTAAGACAGTAGGAGCCTATCAGACGATAAAACCTTTTTAAACGACATGACCTTATTAGTTAATAGGAGCCTTTTGTGGGATAGGACCCTGCTTAAACAAAAGGAGCCTACTAAATAAAAAATCTTGTTAAAACAATTTAAAAACATAAGACTCTTGTTAAAACTGAAAGGAACCTCTTACAAGTTGAAAACAGAAGGAGCCTTTAAAAATAGAAGGAGCCCTTAAAACTAACACATGAATAATATAATGAGAAAATTTAAAAGTTAAAGAGAGAGAAAAGAAAGACGCAGTCGATTTATACTAGTTCGACTTACAACCCAAACCTACATCCAGTAAAACCAACACATACACAATATAATGCAAAAATTTAAAAGTTAAAGAGAGAGAGAGAGAGAGAGAAGAAAGATGTAGTTAATTTATACTGGTTTGACTTACAACCCAAGCCTACATCCAGTCCCCAAGTATTCAACTTAAGTGTTTCACTATAAAAACCGAGTATTAAATTTGACGAGTCTCTCCAAGCTCACAAGTGCATATTTTTCAAGGTTTTCCAACTTTTCACACTCGAAGTGTATAACAAGCTTCTAAAAAACGCATAGAAAAAAATAACAATTTCTCTCTTAATAGTGTGATTTCACTTTCTAAAGCACAATAGTAATGATATGATTCTCAATAGTATAAATGTTGCTTAAAATGTTTTGACAGTCTGAATATGTTTGCTCTGCTTCATAAATGTTGTTGCTCTTCCTTAAATAGTCAATTTCTTCAACTAGTAGTTGCTTCGCTCACATCTTTAGTCAACTGGATGGATTTAACCTTGAATAACTTCAATGTTAACTTTGCCAAAAACTTTCTAGTAATCACGAAGCTAATATATGACCTTAATAATTAGTAAGATCCTTTCGGATAAAGTATTTCTAATAAAGTAAGTTCATAAAGAAGGTTTATGCAAGAAAGAAAGTTTATTTCTTATTATTTTATTTCCTTTTTTAGAATTAAACTGTTGATTTTATAAGGAAATAAATTCAAATTGAATTTGAAATATTATACAGTTATCATCAAAATCGTTAAATATAAACCTCGAGCTAACGGGAGAAAAGGGTAAGACATCATCATTATGTAAATGATAGAGCAGAAGCTAGTAAAATTGATGAAGGGAAAAGAGCCTAATGATCTTATTATGATGAATTTTACACAATTGAATGACTTTGTATATATGTTTTTATATAAAGCTATTAATTGCCTTGATTTAATAGAACCAGGTTTTTGGATATTAGATATTGGAGCTTTAAATCATATATGTGTGGATTTAAACCTCTTAAGTAACCCTGATGCGATTGACAAATTTAATCCTATATATTTACTAGATGAATCTTTAAAACTTGTTCATCACATTAGTGATGTTACATTAAACAAAACCCTTGTGTTAATTGAAGCCTTACATGTTCCTACCTCTAAATACAACTTGTTATCAGTAAACAAACTTGCCAATATAGCCTTAATTACCTTTAAATTTGGTGTTGGACATTGCATTTTGTAGGACTTAAAGACTAAGAAAATAATGGCAGTCGATAAGGTGATAGGAAGATTATACATCTTAGATGAAAGTTCATTTTGTAAGGAAATTATCAAACAATAATCCTTATGAAATCTTAAGGTTGATCATAATGTTGCTAATTTAATGTCTGTGTACTCTTTTTGACATAAAAGGTTAGGTCATGCTTCTGTTATTGTACTTAGGCAAATTAGTTGTATTCAAAACTAAGTTGCTGATTTAGAACATGTTTTTGACATATAGTGAAATATATACCACATATTTTTCAATTGGTGCATATAGATATATGGGGACTATATAGGCAATGATCTTTATCTAATAGAAATATTTTCTAACTGTAGTGATGATTTTAATAGAGCAAGGTGGACTTATTTTATGCAACCTGAGAGTTAAGTAGTTCATATACTACACATTCTTTTTAGAATGATAGTGAATCATTTTAAGAAATCTGTCAAAACTATAAGATATGGTAATGGAGCTGAATTTTTTAACAATGAGTGTCAAAGGCTATTTAGTGAGCTAGGAATTGTACATCAATTATCTTACCTATATACTTCACAACTTCACATCAAAAATGAGATAGTAGAGAGAAAACATAAGAATTTATTTGCAAGTGGAAAGAGAGTTGATGTTTCAAGATACTTTACTTAAGAAATTCTAAGAAGAACCAATTCTTACAATCGCATACATAATTAACAAACTTCTTGCCTCAGTCCTAAAATGGAAATCATAAAGCCTTCAAACTGTTTAATCTTGATTCTCAAGTTCTTGTTGTTTCTAGAGTTGTTATTTTTCATGAAACTCAATGTCTATACAAATTTATTTCAACTTTTGAAACTAATGTTTCATTGCCAGCTGTAGCAACTGATTTGGATGAAAATTCACTTGATTTCTTAACCCACACGTATACGACAACACATGTCTCAGTAACTTATATACCAAAAAATAATATACCCATCATACCACATTCTTCTCCACTTGACAAATCTGGTCATTTTTTTCCTAAATATGAAACTACTTCCCCAAGTTCTCACAATTCTTCTCCTATTTTTAAGGTAAGAAATAGTAATAGGGTGAATCATGAATCTGCTTGGTTAAATGATTTTGTCTCTTCAATGATTTTGTTCTCATATAGTTTTTTAGGATTATGGTCAGAGGGGTTATATACAATATTTATCTAAAGGTCTCGCATCATCTTGTCATATACCAATCACTTACCCTTACATTCAACCCATATATGTCATTTTTAGCAAAATTGTCAAATATTCAAGAACCACAGTCTTATAATTAGGCAAAGAGTCATACAAATTGGATGAGGGCTATGCAACAAGAGTTAGACGCTCTTGATGCTAAACATAGGACTTGGTTAAGTTATAAGAAGGAAAAAGGGTCATTGGTACAAAATGAGTGTATAAACTGAAATTAAAGTTTGATGGAAGCATTGATTGGTTTAAAAATTAGCTAGTGGCAAAAGTGTGTAACCAAATGGAAGGAATAAGCTATGTAGATATTTTTTTCTCCTGTGGCAAAAATTGTCACTGTTCGACTTATGCTTACTATGGCATCTTCATATTTTTGGCCAATGCATCAACTTGACATGAATAATACTTTTTATATGGTTTTTTAGATGATAATTGTATATTTTTCCACCTGAAGGTTATTCAAAGGCGAAAGAAGGTGATGTTTATAGATTAAAAAGATCTTTGTATGGGCTTAAACAAGTTTCTCGATAGTGGAATTATGAATTTACAACTCAATTAAGCTCTTTTGGTTCCATTCAATCTACTCATGGTCATTGCCTTTTTGTAAAAACGTTAGGTATGTCTTTCATTTTGCTCATTGTATACCTTGATGATGTATTGCATAATGATCCTTGTGAAGCTGAATTACTTACAGTTAAAACTTTTCTCTATGAACAGTTAACTATTAAAGACCCTTGACATGCTAAGTATTTTCTTGGGTTGGAGATAGCAAAATCTACTTCTGAAACTTTTGTCAATCAAAGGAAGTATATCTTGGATGTTACTATAGATGCAAGTCTTATGGGTGTAAAGCCTACCAGTACTCCTTTTCCTAAAGTTCTCAAACTTATTCAATATGCAAGGCCCTTATTTCTTAATGTAAGGAAATACAAAAGACGTATGGGCAGATTGCTCTATTCAGGATTTACTCGACCTGATATTACTTATAAGATGAGGCTCTTAATTCCTAATGTCAGGAAAAACAAAAGACTTGTAGGCAGATTGCTCTATTTAGGATTTACTCAACTTGATATTACTTATGAGGTGTAGCAGCTAAACCTTATCAACAACATTGGTAGGTTGCAATTCATTTGCTTAAATACTTGAAAGGTTATCCATCGAAGGGACTATTTTTTTCCAACAAACAATCCTTTCAAACTTGAAGCCTTTTGTGATGCCGATTGGTGTCTTGTATAGATTCTCAAGTTCCAATTGTTGTATCCTTTTGGGTTTCTCTTTAATTTCTTGGAAAATTAAGAAGTAATCTACTATTTCATGTTCCTTTGTTGAAGCTAAATGTCTATGTGAATTTCTTTGGATCTCTTATCTTCTCCGTGATTTCCAAACATCAGTTCCCACTTCGATCCATCTTTGGTGTAACAATCAAGTCGCACTTCATATTACAACTATCCAATTTTTCATAAACGAACGAAACATCTTGAAATTGAATGTCATTTAGTTCGTAATCACTAAAAACGCGATTTTATTTCTCTTCTTCATATTTCAACAAAGCAACAAGTTGCAAATATATTCACGAATCCTCTTACTACTCTATCCTTTTCTTTTTTCCTATCCAAGTTGGACTTGTTAGATGTTCGCGAAGCTCTAACTTAGGGGATGTAAAATGTGTTAATTTAATTTGTGATTATGAAGTTAGGTAGAGGCACTCATTTCAAATGGTGATCTACCAAGTGTGGAGGGAGCGGAACGCTCGCATTTATCAGCAAGTGGAAAATAATAAGTATGCGTTGACGGACTACATCGTCAATTTGATTCGGGAGGCCATCTTTGTGAATAGTAAACAGGACTCTTTGCGTCTATCCTTGAGGAGATGTTGGAATTTATAATTAAGATTGGGTTGTTTTTGTGTTTAGAGACAGTGGGGTTGTTTGCCTCCTTTCTTTTGTCTACCTTTAAGGTGTGTTAGAATTTGTAAGTTGTAAAATTTTTTGATTTTAGTTAATATATTTCTTAAAATTTCAAAAATAAGCTAAAGGCTCTTATGTAAATAAGAGCGAGGTATCTCAAAATTCTGTGGTCTTCTCACAAACTTGGGGTTTAACATACATAAGAAGCGAGTCCAGATCTTCAGTCCAATATTACTCTGTCTTATTCTGTCTCATAGAATCTCAGTCATTTATTTCGCGGGACCCACGCGGGACTCATGCGGGACTTACATAATAAATGGCTGAGATTTATTGAACACAATAAGACACCATAATACTGAACAGAGGATCTGAACTCACAAAGAGCGAGAGGCCAATTACCTTACATATACAACAACACCTTCGTTAGGTATATATACACACATATATCTATCATCATTTTCGTATCTGATAATTTGGTTTCCCATGGATACGTAGAGGGGGACAAGTGCCAGAAAGTTGGAAAAGATTGGATAAACTCTATCCTTCTCCACGTCAGCCAATAGCAATGGGTTGCTAGCTAGAACGACGAATAACCATGTACACGTATGACACATGTATCCTATAAAAACGACTTTTAAAGACCAGCAACTTTTAAGACCCAATTACGTCATGCCCGCAACTACAGTAGGCATCGATTATCAAAAGGAAAATGCTGACACTAGACATCATCATCCTGAGTAGGTTACTGTACTTTTATGTCTTGGAGAACCCTTTGACATTCCAAGCCAACTTCTCTGAACCATCTGATAAATTATTCTCCTCCACTTGCTTATCTGCATAGTTCTCAGATCTTCCATATCTTAAAATTTCTATGCCATTTATGGCTTCGGATCTAAAGCTTATAGTGTATTAATGTATTCATTTTGTTATTGTTCTTGCTAATATTTTTCAAGTTGTACGGACAATCTGGAGGAACTTTAAATTATGTGTTATAGTTAGGGATGATCCAAGTTGTTTATAGCATAAACGGTCGCCATCAGATAAATCACGAGTGGCAATTTTCTTATCCAAACAAATATCTGCAAGGAATTTTTCTCTTTATCCTTTTGATATATTTTTTTGTTGCACGGTTTGTTTTTTAGAATTGATCTTGACTTTACAGATCGGAACAATCCAATCTACCACCCTCACCACCCCTTATAAATACGGCCCGATGAATCTCAAACTCACACAGCGAAGCCTCGGTAGTCAAGAACATACATAAAAGAGCTACCTGCCACTCACTAGCTAACTTGTCCAGTTTCCTTCTTCATAGTTATTTCCAGCTAATTCTTTACTGCACAGGAAAGGTATATAGTTATTTTCATTTCTTAGCAGATTGAGAGAAAAGTTGTTCCTGTAACAATGGATATAGTGAGAGATTTGGCTTCAAAGAATGCTGCAGTTATCTTCACCAACAGCTCATGTTGTATGTGCCATAGCATCATGAGACTGTTTTACGATCTTGGTGCGAGCCCTGCGATTCATGAAGTTGATAGGAATGTGAAGGGGAGAGAAATGGAGTGGGCTTTACGTAGTCTTGGGTGCAATCCTACTGTTCCAGCAGTTTTCATTGGTGGAAGATATGTAGGCTCAGCCAAAGATGTGTTGTCCCTTCACTTGGATGGAACTCTCAAACAAATGCTCAAAGATGCCAAAGCAATCTGGTTCTAGCGCGTCTACAACAAAGCTCGCCCCATGCACGTCTCTTTAATTATGCCAATACACTAGCTACTATACTATATATGGTGCAAAACAATGTTATATTGAGGGCTCCGCTTTTTCTTCAATTTCCCCACTACATTGTAATACGAAAATGTCATGCTCTGGAAGAAGTTCCCTCAAGAATTTCTAGAGGCACTTCATAAAAAAAATAAAATTTCGAGTTTTCATTACAATGGGTTCTTTATAAACCTCAAGAGACACACTTGCCAAACCATATTGCAGGTTCAAACTTTGTAAGAATCTTACCTGTCCACATAATATATAAAACATCACATGTAAGCCTTACATACAGCCTAATAATTGATCCTCAGACATTTCGGTGAAATTCTTGTTCTGAAAAAGCTTAACAGAATTGTTCCTATCTATCTATGCAAAGCAAATCTGAAAACAGAATAAAGTTCCCGCAACTCAAATAAGCAAATTGAGATGCTTGACATTTGCCACTTTACTGAAAGTGATCCCCTTTATCTTGAAGTGGAAACTGCAGTATTTATATTAGCAGAGGTAATTCATCTGCAGATCCACTAAATAGCAGAACGGAAATGCTTGTCTTCAATGTGCTGCCTCTGATGTTTCTTTCAGTCTACGTCTTATCAGCTTAAGAGAATTAAATCTGCCATTGTTCTTTGTGCTTTAGTGTTATACCCCTCCATGTATCGAAAACCTCCCGGCTTTCTCAGTATTCTTGAAAGTTAGTTATTCAGTTATTTGATTAATGCCTCACCGCTCTAAGGTGATGACCAAAAAGTTGATCCTAGGATCCCATGTATTCTTCCATATCCAAAATGCTGCGCTTTTTAAGCTTAGGGCCACAGACTAATAACATGGTATGCATCTATATTACATGTATGTGAGTGTGCGCGTGTATCCCATCCCATGAATCATGAGTGCATATATGTGCTCCCATCTATGCATGATCAAACATAGCGGCTTCAGTTATTAAGAAAAAGCTACGAGAGGCCGAGCCATGAAAGTGTTAACAATGAGTATAAATGGTTTACATACATACGTTCGTATTACCGAATGTACTGTTCTATGAGCGGACACCGAATGTACTGTTATTTGCTTACACCGCCAGATTATTTACGGCAATTATAGACTATGTAGGCACATTTACAGGCCCAGTGTAACTTCGGCAGATACAGAGCAGAATATTAAGATAGCAAGTTAAAACCTTCACGAGTTTTATGCGTTTGAGAAAGCACATTCAAGGGAAGGCATGTATCATTTCTATCTCTGTCATGAACGTGTCGCCATTCACTGACTGAATCTACACATGCGAGAGCATAATTCACTGGAGTGCAGCATTGGTTGAAGGAATCGTGCAAGTTGGTGGGGACAACATAAAGAATCGTAACCACCGAAAGCCTTCACATTCCTGATCTTTCATCACAATGTCGACTCAAAGAAGGTGATTGCGGGAATCTGTTAAAATTGACTAGACTTGCAATATTTTTCATCCTGAATTAATAAAATAATACCAACCAAGGTTGAAATTGAACGGATGGTTGGTCGGATGAGCATGTTATCTGTTTTGCATACTTGCTTTTTTTATATTTACTACTCTTATTAGAGCTGCTTTCCGGCTTTGAAGAAGCTTATGATTTTTAATAAGAGGCTCATAGTCTTAACACAAAACTTGAATATATGGTGCAGAAAATCCGAGTTCCAACTTGTTGGGCACATTGAAGTACAGTAGTCTCTATCTTTAAAGGTAACTTTGATAATTTAGGGCATCTAAGTAAACCTGTTCCGCTTTTGAATGTTCTTGTTCAAACAATGGACTCCATTCTTACCTGTCCCTATAAATAGTCCAGCATGAGGGCATAAGTTCAAATAACCTTCAAGTTTCAACTCTTTTCCTCTCTTGCTCACTCCCCCTCTTATAATCTTTACTACCTCAATCACCATTGGATCGAATTCCGCAGAATTCGGTCTAATGGTCTTTGGTTTCCACTAAAAATCCCCAAAAAAAGAAAAGGCCAAGAACTTATCTGCACTAGAGTAGAAAACTTGTCCAGATCAGGAAAAAATTCTGAATCCAGGATTATTATCAACATGAACAAGGTGCTGGCATTAGCCTCAGAGAAAGGGGTAGTGATATTCAGCAAGAGCTCATGTTGCTTGTGCTATGCTGTCAAAATCCTGTTCCAGGAAATTGGAGTGGAGCCTCTGGTACACGACATTGACGGAGACCCTGATGGGCGAGAAATGGAGAAAGCTATTGTGAGGTTAGGGTGCAATGCGCCACTTCCTGCAGTTTTCATCAATGGAAAGCTCGTGGGTTCCACCAATGAAATCATGTCTCTCCATCTAAGTGGCACTCTCAGTCAAATGCTTAAGTCCAACCAAGCTTTATCTTAAACATTTACTACGCTCCATCCACTTCAAGTTCCCAAGAATAAAATTGGCATGATTATTATAGTCTAGCGTGCTTTGCATTAAGTAGCCTACTGCAATATAGCGATTTGCGTGTTAAAGTTCTTATATAGCTTTCGTTTAGCTACTGTGTAATGTGGCTCCTATTCTTAATGAAGTTTAGCTTTTATATATAAGTGGTCCGCTTGCTCAGCAGTAATAATTCAGATATCGACATTTCAATTCGAGCTACTAAAGCAAAGTACTTCTAAACCCTTTTATGGATCCTGATCTCAAGCCATATTCGTAACTTAAAATGGCTGAGACAGTTCAATGGTGCATACTTAACACTAAAACCTTGATCAGTAACTTGCACATCTCTAGTATTTGACATTCCTTGGCACAAAATGCTTGATCTACCAGTTATATGATTCCCGGTTTATTCTTTGAGAAGAACAATTGTAAAAGAATGGATTTTCTATGCAAAAGAAGAAATAGGGTAGGCCAACGGTAAACAAAATTCCGACCGGAGGAGCCAACGAGACGAAAGGGAGAAAAAAAAAAGAACCAATGGGATGGGCAGTAGAACTTGAAGACAACACCTTTTTGAAACTCCCTATTGCCTTCTTCCATTTGCAGAAAGGAAAAATTCTCATCAAACTTATCTTACTTATATGTGCTGTGCCCATATATTCCTCTGCTTTATCTTAGATAAAAGAGGGAATTACATTCCTTTTCCTTTTGCTCCTTTTCTTCTGTGATGGTATCTTAGTCTGTTAGAAACTGGGAATGGCGATATGTGGTATGTTAATTACCACCTTTGGACAACATGAATGTTGGGCTAACCAGCTCATCGCTTTGTCTTTTCATTCCAGTCTTATTGCTTAGGATTACCGAGTTATTTTTATTTTTACTTACGAAGAAATTGTTATATTTCTTATTGGCTCTGAGTAAACTTTTAAGTATACTTAATAGTTTATTAATGGTGAATGAATTATTGACCTAAATTTAAAAAACTAATTTAATTTAAGTAGTCATTTGATTTTATTATTTAATGTAAAGTGAGTTAGTTTGTTTTTATTTTTTGTTTTTGTTTTTGTTTTTAAATTTAATTAAAAAATGTTATTTTAAGTTTTTGTTTTCTATTTTTGGTTCTGAGTTCTTTCAATTTTCAAAAATTATGAAAACTATAAAAAAAAGTTTTTATTTTTTCATAATATGATTTACTATCAACTAAATATATATTATTTAATTATTTAATATATTAATTTTTAATATAAATTATGAATAATATAATTATAATAAAAATTGTGAACTATTTTATTTACAATTTGTAGTTAAATTAAATTAATTTAATATAATAATTATTAATAAATATAATTAAATTTAAAATATCTTCAAATATATAAATTTCAATTAAAATTGGATTTAATAATTAAAAATAATTTTTATGTTATTTATTTTAATAAAGTAAAATAATTTTATTAATAATTTACTTATAAATGTTATATAAGATATCAAAATAAATTTATTTAATTAAAATAGTCCATTTTAAAGTTTTATATAATATGTAATTATTATCAATGATAAAAATATAACTACATCGATATTAACAATTAAATATATTTTGTTTTTATTTGAAAGAAAAACAGAAAAATTAAAATTAAAATTAAAAATTGCAATAAAAAATAGATAGAAGAACCTTATTTTCTAATACTTAAAAGTACGAACAGAATTTTATAAAGAATTTAAAACTCAAAACTTCTCCCTAAAAATGTTTGGAGCGTCACTGCAAACTAATAATTAGATTGTAGTGCTGCTGGGTAAAACTCAGCGTGATTGGGCCAGCTGTTCCAACCAAGTCTGGCCTGGACTAGTTCCCCTTCAATGGCTTAACGAAAGTTCATGCATACTGATACAAACCACTTGTTTGTCTACGTGGGATGGATACCTAACTAAATAAATATGACTAGCAAAGTGTTTCAAATTCTAGTTACTTGGCAAAGACTAGCCAAATGCTGGTGACTTGTTAAAAGCAACCTGATATGAACGGAACATGTGAACCTGTATGGTATGGGCACGGTCACCGGCTGAAAGCAAGAAGGGTACGCTGCTCAGGGATCAAATCCCCTGTCTAAGTTACCTTGTCCCTATTCTGTTCAGTAGGATGGATGCCGTCCATTTATGTGGGGTCTACTGGAGTCCACATAAATAGACGGCATCCACCTCACTGGACAGAGTAGGAACAGGATAACTTGGACAGGAGATTTGGGGTGCCCTGCTCATGGTAAAGAGATTTGAACAGCTGGTGTCCCCGCACTTAACGCGATACGCAGAAGCGATTCAATTCTGTTTCTGAGATTGAATTTGCTGAAATAATGGCTGTTAACATCCTAGATTTTGTTCTCTTGCGCATTAATCTGAAATCGCACGCAAACTCACAAAGATTCTTTACCCATATACCCGCGTAGATTCTTTACCCATAAGCATGCACACAGTACAAAAGATAAATATATACTTAAAAGTACACTTGTAATTAATCAATTACTTCAAGTACTACACATATATCAAGATGTGTAAATTATAAAACTTTGCATATTAAACCTATAAAGTCTTAAGTTGTTGATATCTTTGTGTATGTATCAAAGGAATTGTTTACATGCATGCATATTCTAAGTGCTGCAAACCGAAGGTACATAATTTTATCATCATCGTCAACACCTACTTAAAATTTCGTTGAGGCGCGGGTCTAAAGATATGTAACTTCAATTACAAAATTATAATTAACTCAAAATAATAATAATTAGTTGCTTTGGTTTCGATCACTAATATCTAAATCCATCTCTCCACTTTTTGAAGTTTCATAATAATCTCCAACATGAAAGTGGGTTTTCTTCAATCCACTAAAGAGAAAAGATACTCATCTGGATAAACTTGTTTATGGATTCCACTTCTACATTATAGTACATCTTAAGCCAAATATTCTTTCTTATTCATACATATTAAAAAGAAGAAGATTAATCAACGGGTCATCTAAAGAAGTGCCAATAAAAATGAAGTGACTCCAAAGCAAGTCGCAAATACCACACAAGTGTTAAAAGAGAGAGTACTAACGTGACATGCAAGTTTTAGGAAGGGGCTGTAGCCAAAAAGTAAAAACGATAACGTAGACACCCATGTGATTTGTCGTTTTAAGCAATCCTATCTCTTATGGAGATGCACATAGAGTCTAAATCCTTTGTCTAATATTATAGTATTTTATTGTGTCCAATAAATCTTAGTCATTTATTTATATGGGCCTCACATAGGTTCCGCCAAATAAATAACCGAAATTTCATATGACATAATAATATTATACAGAATATCTTCTCTCGCGCAACCAACCTTGAAAGAAATATCAAAATCACGTTTTGTGCTTCTTTTTAATAAATGATCACAATTTTGTGGACAACATTATTCTTTTGATTAACAACATTATTCTTTTGCTTAACAAGTGCGGTACAGAGTTGGATTTTCAGATCCAATCTGAAAGATCTCCTAAACGTTATGTCAATTTGGGCATAACCCTGTTCTTAAAATAAAATTTATATAATTACCTTCTTACATTTTATGCTATACTCTATTAATGCAAGTTAAATGTGGATATCATTAAAAAAATTAATCTTAAATTATAATTAAGTTATGGGATATAAGTACTTACACATAAAATATAGATCACGTCTAAAATTTGTGATAAAAAGATAATATCTTATTAGAAATATTAAAACAATAGAAAACATGAGTAGATTATTCATATTAAAAAATAAAGATTGAGTTTATTATAAATAACTTTTACAAAATTAATAGTGGTATATATGCAAGATAAATAAATAAATAATTATCTAAATTATAGATTGACTTAAACACAGTATCTTTTATATAACACAAATGGTTTTAAGGTAAAAACAAGTAATGATATTGATCTTTTAATAATAATTATTTCAAAATTTTGTACACATAGAATAATGTGGTGAATAAAGATTGTTAACAACTGATCAAAATTGTATCTCATCAATGTTAGTGGAGTTGACCTTGTAATGGTAACAATGTATTATTCTATACTCTTTTTCTGATTAGGAATGATTTATGACACTTCATTTTTATTCCAAAGATATAAATAAATTTAAAATTTAATACTTTATAAAAATAATTGAATAAGATTAGATAACAAAGACAATATATTATTAAGGTCCACTTATTTAATTAAATAATGCTATTTTATTCAAATTAATAAAATTGAACTTAATTTAATAAAAAGTAAGATAAATTCAATAATAAACTTGAAAGTTCTCATGTCCCTCTCTTAATTAAATAACATTAAGAGTACCAAATCCCACTTATTGGATTTCTAAAGGAAGATTGCGAAAACCTTTTTAGCGGAGATCTATGATATGTATAGCATGTGGCATCATGATGTTTTTCTGCTGTTTTACTAACCGATTTCCAAGAGTTGAATCTAATACATTCAAAATTAACGCAGCATGATAAGATCACTTCCAATCTTTACGGGCGAAATTGTAACAAAGAAGCAGGATTCACGTCAATTGCCAGTTGACGAAGGAAACCAACTATGGACAGGTTAACAGTCACTTAAAAGTAACGAAACCTACTGGTTATCGATTATAGATTTTGGAGAACATCATTGGTTGGTACATCCTTGCTTAGCTTAAAAACAGTCATTTGTCTCCTTCTATCAATGTCAACCAAACCACATTGTTATGTGGCCGTTTAACGGGTATTGTAGTTGGGGTTGGTTAGCTTACAAACAGTCATTTGGCTCCTTCTCAATGTCAACCAAACCACGTTGTTATGTGGCCGTTTAACGGGTATTGCAGATGGGGTTGGTTGTCTCTTCTTTCTAATGTATCGTACATTATTTGGTTTTTAGTTTAATTACTGGTCCTTGTCTGGTTAACCGGTTTAGGAATATGATCGACTACTATATTTCTATATAAGCAAATCGGGGCTAGTGAGCTGATTTATATACTTAACAAGTCCACCAAAATTCAATTTTCGTTTTGAAGATTAAAAAAACCATAAATTCCTTTCACAGTTATGCTTCAAATACGATAAGCTGCATATTATAAGTACGTAGCGTTGCAAGTATATATATAACCATTAACATATCCTACACGATTTTTCATTTGATTTCTGTACATTTCCAAAGGGGTGTAGTTTCGCAAAATTTCTGATTCGGAAGTGGTTGAAGCAGTTGTTTCTAGCACGAACGAAAGCAGAAAAAATAAATGTAAAATAAACAAATTAACACACGAAATTTGTTAACATAGCAAGACACATATTGTTTACACCTGCAGGGTCCTCACCCAGCCTAATCACTTTCACCTATGATACAACAATAGTTTTATTCAAGACATTACAGAGCTGAGTTACCCAACCCTTGACCTTATCCCTCGTCTTCATTATCCATAAAATTAAATCACACTCAATAGTATGATCGCCTCGTACTAGCATCAACAGATGATTTTACTCAACAATGTTTAATGATAATGATACGAAATAAGCAGCTCATGTGATTAAACAATAAAGAACGTAAATAAAACACTTAAAACAAGAAACAAATAACGTCCCTAATAATTCCAGCTTCTTCAAAGAGAGATTGGAAAGTTGTTCACCAAAAAGCATAAATGTTTTTTCATTGAAACGTTGTGAACATTAGAACTGCAAAATTCAAGACGGTTGCTAGAATTTTTCGCATACCGACACCACTATCAATAGCCACCAGAAACATACCCAATCAACAATCAATCCACTCAACAAACATCACACTATCGACCAATAATAGCAGCTGCAACTTCTGGAATTTTCTCACACCACAACTCACAATCAGCAACCACAAAACTAACATCATGAACAATAAGACAGCCACCAAAGATTCACGCACACATCAGTAAATTCTAGATGCAAAACTCAACACTTTCAACCTGCTCCATGGCCCACCTTAATAGATATTCAAAGCACAAGAAAACACAGCTCTAAGAATCACACAAAATTAACAACTTTTCAGTCCACTATTGTCATGCAAAGATGGTGAATATGCAGCATTAACGAGAACATAATAAAAGAGAAGTGGAGCACGCACACATCAACCTAAGTTGGGTGAAACCCCAATAGAAAAACAAATGCTCACTCATCTAATAAGCAATGAAAATTACAAATAAAACACAACTCAAAAATCTGCACAAGTCACGTGATTCAGCCTACAAAAGTTTGTAAGATAGAGTTGTAGTTGTAGCTAAAAACAATCAGCTGGTAGAGATAATCAAAAATCACCTTAGGAATCTCAGCTGCCAAGTCATCCAAAAATGACACCATTAAGCACATACCACATATGAATCCCAACCATAATCAAGTTAAATTTTCAGAAGATAACTATTATCACATCTCATCTTAATTAGAATTTGAAACTTATCAAACTTGCCATAGAAGAGTCCCACAAAAACTCAACTAAGTCCAATTATCAAATAATGTCCAAAATTAAATAATTAAGATATTGTAATCTATATCTTAACAATCTCTCTCTTTTTGGCATTATTTGTCATACATATGAAACTCCCCCTAAAGGAAATAATTGGACATATAATATTGAAGTCACAAACCACATGAGAACTCACAAAAGAACTCCCCCTTAATCAATCAATAAGATCCAAGCATAAGCAATTATTCGAAGATACAAATATCCAAATAAACAATAATTATCCATTCTCCCCCTTGGGACAAAAATATTCTAAAAAGCAAGACTAATAGTTACATCTATTCCTGAATTGAACAGTCACCTAAAACAATCATATGTCTTCCCCTTGGGTCAAAACAATGCCAAAACGAAGAATGACTTCAATACGAACAATCTTAGCTAATAAAGAAACATAAAAATCAGCAATAGGTGCAGCGAAAGAATCATAAGCACGCAATGTAACAACAGAAGGTCAAGATGATAATTTACCACTGGTCAAAGCACTAGCCAACATATCATTACTTGCATCACAGTCATCCACATCCAACTGATTCCCAAAAATGTATTCAACAAATTATAATCAAAATTAATCAATCTTTTCCTCATATAAACCATATGAATGCAAACTCACGATATGAAGAGAAACTAAGATAAACTTGAAAAACCCAAATCATAGAAAACTTGAATCTTTCTACAGGTCTCTAACCAAGCATCAACATATTCTTGACATAATTCCATATATCAAAGTCCAAAAGCAGAATTCTTAAATCATCAAGTAGAGCCTCATTTCCACATCAAATATACTACTCAGCAAGTAAAGAAAAATCCAAACACACACCAATCAACTAAACCTTAGAAAACTCATAAATAAAAACTAAGAAAACCTAAACAATAACTCCTTTGCACCTTTTTTAGTTTTTTAGTTATGTTTAAAAAAAATCAATATACATCAAAAATGTAAAGAACACAGCCCCTGTGTCTCTCGAAGAAATTCAAACTTGATCTTATTCCTCGCCACGTTAACTCTATCATCAGATATCTGGATGATTCCTCCCTCATAAGCAACCAATTAGTCTTCTTTTTGAACAATTTCTTTAATAGCAACAATTAACTGTGAATTTAGACAATTTCTTTTTTTTTCTTCACTACGTTTTTGTGCTTGTAATTGACCCTTTATAACCCACACACGTTTTGGTAATATGGGTTGTTGTTGGAAATTTAATGAAAAATGTCTAGATTTTTGATTTTGATCTTATTGAAATATCATTCGTAGTAACATGTAACATTTCAACCTTATGTGCCTGATCACCCCACAAAAGTGACATATAGGTATAAACTTCAGATTCTTTATTGAGATTTCTCATTGGACAGATCTGATTGCACCATTTTTCTTATCATTAGACTTAGAACATTTACCTTTATAGCCAATGTCTTGGAGATCTCATTTAATCTTACCAATTTCTAGCATTCCATCAATTGTTCTAATTTTTATATACCTCCATTTAGCATTCTTATTCCTTTTTCCATACTAACCATCTTCAATTTTGTTTCACCAAGCTCATCTAATGTAGACAACAACTTTTTCTCTAGATCTTGAATGATGTTCTTTATGGAGAGGTTTTCCTTCTTTAGCTTTTCATTTTTCTTGCATGTTTGCACCCATTTTACTTTACACATTAATTCATAGGCTTTATAGATATCCTCCTTTTTGTCATCTGAACCACTATCATCACTGTCATAATCTGAGGTTAGACTTTACACATTAATTCATAGGCTTTATAGATATCCACATTTTCATCATCATTTTCGTCCTTCTTGGTTGTTGTTAAGCAAGATACTAGACTTTTGCTGTATAAAGCAACCAACGCAGCACTACTTACAAATTATTCTTCACTACCATACTCACTTCTAGATTCATCTGACTCTAAGTGCTTGCATATGACTTCCCTTTTCTATTCTTCAAAGTGTTAGCTCATGATGAATCGAATTGTAATGCCAATCTGTTGTTCCTCTCCTATTTTCCCCTTAACAAATTCATCTCAAAATTGGTAAGAGTTCTAATTACCTTATCTAATGATCATTCATTGATATTATGAGCTTCTTTGATTGTTGCAATTTTTGATATGAACCTCGGAGGCAACAATCTCAATGTCTTCTTAACTAGTTTCAGGTTAGAGTACTTCTTCCCGAGTTGATGTGCTTGGTTTACTATGTTAAGCAATCTGTCATAAAAGTCTCTGATGGTTTCACTCTCATCCAACTTTAACTTTTCAAATCTCACAGCCAACATGTGAAGTTTTGAGGCTATCATATATTTCAATCCCTCGTATATAGTTTGCAAAGTATCCCACACTTCTTTCGCCTATTCACAAGCTGATATTATAGCAAAACAACCTTCATCAAGTGCACCGAAGATGGCATGCAGGGCTTGAGAATTTCCAAGCACTCTCTCTTCAGCCTTTGTCCACTCAAATGCATCTTTAAGCACTGCTTCTTCCTTTTCATCAGTCATCACTAGCTGTGTCCAGCCATTTAAAGCCAAATTCTATGCTTTTTTCCTTGTGTTTGAATGAATAATCTCATATGTGATTTCCATGTAGGATAATATAAATCGTCTAACAATGGTGTCCTGATGACTAATGCTTTTTTTTTCCTTATGTCTGAATGAATACTCTTATCTAACAATTTGAATCATCTAATCATAATTTGCGAAACATGGATCTACACCAACTTGATATATCAAGTTCTAATCTGGTGACCAGCTTTGATACCAATTGTAAATTTTCGAAGGGGTGTGGTTTTGCAAAAAAAAAATTTGGGCTCAGATGTTTCTAGCACAAATAAAAACAGAAAATAAATGTAAAATAAACAAAATAACACTCGAAATTTGTTAACGTAGTTCGACACACCTTGCTTAGGTCTACGAGGCTATCATCCAGCATAATTACTTTCACCTATGATAAAACAATAGTTTTACTCAAGGCATTACAGAGTCTACTCACCCAGCCCTTGACATTATCCCTCGTCCTCATTACTCGTGAAAGTAAATCACACCCAATAGTACGACCACCTCATACTAACCTCAACAGAGGATTTTCTCAACAATGTTTAATGATAATGATACAAAATAAACAGCTTAAGTGATTAACAATAAAGAACGTAAATAAAAACATTTGAATTTGTTTCATCATCATCCTATTAAAAATTAAAAACAAAGTTCTTGCCAATGCTCAATCATTGTCATCGTCGCCTTCCTCATCTTCACTTATTGAATTTGTTTCATCATCATCCATGAATGTATCTTCATCACAACCAGTTTCGTCATCTTCTCTAGTACTCATAGTATCAATATTTGACGAATTTCCTTCAACAATTGCAACATCTAGATCATATCTATCCAAAGATATTGTATCAGTATCATCCTCTAAAGTAGATTCGTAAAGTGTAAAGCCAAAATTTTCATTTTCTTAGCATGACTCATCTCCTATATCATCATTAGGAAGATTATACAAATCACGAGGCTTTGTCTTGACGACAACCCACCAATTGAGCTCCTTAATATCTATTATATAAAAAACTTGTTCAGCTTGAGAAACTAAAACATATGGTTCATCAATTTTCAACTTGCGTGTGACATGTACCATAGTAATATTTTACATATCAATAGATATTTGATATACATAACTTTGAAATTTCATAAAAAAAATCAAAATAATTAAATGTTTAAATATAATAAAAATCTTGCTCTTAAATATTAAGCAAAACTCACTACAAAAGTTAAGACATTTAGTGAAATTTTTTTTGATTAACTATTGATGGCCACTATTGTTTGGATTTAATAGGATGGTTTTTTTTGTCACCAATACAATGGTAATTATAACAATTTAATATCATTCACTAAAAATACATAATCTATATTTTATTAAACAACATGAAACCAATGGTCTCCACTCTATACAAGGACTTTGAAGAACAACATGGCCTACAATTGTCGTTATATAGCCTTCGTTTTTGTAGTAGTCGCATTGCGAATCAAAGTTACTACAAAAAATTGTAATTGTTAACGCTCATCTAAGTTTGATGATCCCTGTCAAACTTAATTCGACTATCTGATCTAAATTGTCTTCTTGCTTTGTATTCATAAACGTTGGCATATTTTTATTCCCTAATAAAGCTTAATTTTGTCATTATTGTACGAATTTTAGGGACTAGAAATTATGTATTACAATTTTATTTTAATATTATTATTTACAATCAAATTTAAATGTTTTCTTATGAAATATTCAAATTACATATATTGATAATCCAAAAGTAATATTTTACATATCAATAGATATTTTCTAAACAAAACTTTGAAATAGATACTCATTTAAAATTGTCTATAAAAATTTTAATTTAAAATCAATTATTTTTATTATATGAATAAAATCAAAATTTTTGTAACTATTCCACTAACATAGTAGTTTATGAAAGAAAATAAATTAATCTCATTTATATTTATTATGTATTGTAAAAATATTAAATTTCAATTTAAATTTATAAAATATAAAATTTTATTATAAAAATCAAATTATGACAAAATTTAAAAATTTTAATATGAAATAGTTTTTTTTGCCAAAGTTTAAAAAATAGATTGACAAAGTAAAATTGAAGAACTCCATTAATTGTCAAACAATAAAATAACAACATAGCACACTAACACCATACACTTAAACAACAAAACAGAAAAAGAGTAGCAAAGAAGAGGAAGCGTCTTTTTTACTGTCTGTCTACTCATCGTCGTTTTATCTTATTTATTGATTCAATAGTTATTTTTTTAAGGAGTTAAAGATCAATAACACATCTTCCAAAGACATTTTCAAGTTTCCCAAGATACATTAATGGTAATACAGAACAATCCCATCACTATCAGAACAGATACATCACAAGGAACTCACTTGGCCATCATTATTTTTACAAATTCGTCATAGTTTATCTGGCCATCTCTGTCAGCCTCCCTTATCATTTCATCGACTTCTTCGTCTGTGGAGCTCCATCTCCGTCAACATCAGCCTCCCTTATCATTTCATCGACTTCTTCATCCGTGGAGCTTCTTGCCAAAGCCTGTCATCACATGGCGCAGCTCGGCAGCAGAGATGAAACCATTCTTATCAGCATCCACCTCGTTAATCATGTCCTGCAGGTCTACCTCGGTGGGGTTCTGTCTAAGTGATCTCATCACAGTTCCAAGATCTTTGGTGGTGATACAACCATCGCCATCCTTATCGAACAAGCTGAAAGCTTCGTTAAACTCGGAGATCTGGTCGTCAGTGAGTTGATCGGCCATTTTTGTTTCTTCTTTGAATTCTACAGTTGCTGGTTTGATTTTGGAATCTTCTTCAACGTTGGGTTACTACTTTTGCGTTTTTTTCCTTACTGTGTTTTGTTTGTTGCTTATTCTGCTGGTTGAGTGTTGCTGGAGTTTTGGTGGGCTGTTAATGCCACACATGTGCTTTCTCTTTTGCTAGCAATTCTTCTTTTGGAACTTACTGCTGTGTTGTTTTTTGTGTCTTGTAGTTGCTTTCGTTCTCTGCTGTGGACTGCTGCTGCATTTTTGTTCCTCCCAACAGCTACTGTACATTTTAACTCCCTGTTGTTGTTTTCTTTTGTGTTGTTGGTGTTTTGGTCTGTTGCTCATCTTTAACGTTTTTTCTCGCTCTCTGTGTTTTATCTCCTTTATGCCGCCTGCACTTTGCTTGTGCTCTTGTCTCCTGTACGCTTTCGTTTTAATATACTAGAATGCTGCTGTGGTTTTGTTTATTTTCTCTGGTCCCTGTTATGTCGTTTTCTACTAATGGACTCTGCGTTGCCGTTTTTTATCTTCCCAGATGTTGTGATGCTTCTGCCGCCGTGACTACTTCTCTCCATCCTATGCACTTTTAATAGGTTGCCTCTATATTAGAAATCATTTATCACATCACCTTCACCTGCATCCATTTATCATTATATTATTATAAAATATTAGTACTAAATTTATGGCTTAATATTTTATAAACTAATTAACTGATTTTATTTTTATTGATTTTGTAGGAAAAAAATCAACAGTGAACTTCATCATGAAGAATTGCCGGAAAATTTTACCTTAGAGAGTTGTAGCTTAAATCAGTACATAGTAGTTTGAGATAATTGTAATAAATAATTTTCTTGGATATTAAAATTTTCAATTTTATATATTGAAAATTAGAATTTTGTATATTTTGGTAATATATTTTATATATAATAATATTTTTTATTTACTTGTTTAATAATGTCTTGGCACTAAATATCTGTATCATTTGTGACAATTTTTATTTTATGGCCATCAATGCAAAAAATTGCAAAAAATTTTAACGATTAAGTAATTAAATTGTTAAATTTAATAATATTATTTGCAACAAACACGAACACATTCGTGATAAATTTATTGTAACATATATTCTTTATTTAGTGACAACATTGTTGTAACATATAACTTTCATACTTGTGACCAAATTTGTTACATAATATAGCCACTGATGCAAATTTCTTTTTACAACTAATGTAATTCCGTTGATGAATTAATAGTTTTATTTGTGATAATAATAAATACATTGTGACAATACTTTTTGTAAAAACCAATTTTCATTTTTTTGAAGAAATAATGTTAACACTTTTTTATTAAAATATTAGTGACCAAAAAGTAATAGATACTAATAAAAAAATTTATTAGTGACAAATATTTTGTCACTATTTATAATTACTTTAGTGGCAATAATGTTGTCACAATAAAAGAAGTATTGTTACGGTTTTATTCGTCACTACTTTATATTATTTGTGTCAAAAATTGTCATAAATATATAAAGTTGTTGTGACCATATAGTATTGTCACGCATTCTATAGGTTTTAGTGTTGACACTTTTGTCACAATATAATCAAGTATTGTTACAACTTAATTCCTCACTACTTTAAATTATTTGTGTGAACAAACTTGTCATAAATAAGTACAGTTGTTGTGACTATATAGTGTTGTCACACATTAGATAGGTTTTAGTGTCAGCAACTTTGTCACAATAAAATAAAGTACGGTTACGACTTAATTAATTCGTCACTACTTTATATTATTTATGACAATAAACTTGTCATAAATATGTAAAGTTATTGTGACCATATAATTTTGTCACATATTTCACAAGTTTTAGTGTCAGTATTTGTGTCACAAAAGTTTTGCATAATTGTGAGCATTTCTTAAATTAGTCATTATTTTACTAGTGACAGGGGTATTTGTGACGAGAGGTGACGACTTCAAAAATTGATCACTATTAATAACAGTAACAAATATTACTACTTTTAGTGACAACTTTTGCTTTTACTAAAAATACAATTTCTTGTTGGGGCCGATATGATGGCCAATTAGTGGCAATAGAAGACGCGTCCAGAGAAGTTGGTGTCTCTCTGGTGGCCAAAGTAGGCTAAATGGCAACATCAAGCTACAACGGCGGTGGCTGCATTTAGAGAAGAACACTGCTAGCTGTAGTTCTTGAAGGTGGCAATGACTTGGTATATGGGAAGGCTAAGGTTCGTTTAAGGAGGAAGAAGGTGGTGTTTGGTGAAAAGGATAAAACTATTCTAAGACTAGAGTAGTGGGTGTTTGGAAATAGTATCAGGATTGTTCTAAGTTAGGAATAAGATATTCCTAACGGAAAATAAGACTTGTTTGGGTACAAGGATAGGTCTATTCTAGTTTTAGAATAAGCTATAAAAGTTGAATAAATTTATCCTTAGTTCAGAAGAGAGTATTTTAAGCCATAATATGAAATAAATTTGTAAAATTGTTTAAAATCAAAATTTTAATTATAAAATTAAAGTAATTATTTTTCTTAATGTGATTAAGATTAATAATTAAATTAATTCATAATTAAATTTAAAAAGTTGTTTATAGAATTAAAATTAATTATATTCAATTAAATTGAAATTAATAAATTTGACTCCTTAAAATTAAAAAAATATTTTCTTAAATAATTAAGAAAGATGTTTATTAATAAATTTGTCTCCTTAAAATTAAGAAAAATATTTTCTTAAATAATTAAGAAAGATGTTTATTAAAATTTATTTGTATCAATTTGATTGATATAAATTAAATTTATTTTTATTTAGATAATTATTATTTTATTTATTTAGAAATTTTTTCTTTATTTTTGAAGAATAAGTTTCTTTATTTATGAAGAAAAATTTATTAAAAAATTTATTTTCTTGATTAAATTTTGAAAAAAAAATTATTAATTAAAATTTGAGATTTTTAATAGTTTTGAAAAATGGATCTCTAATTTATTAAAAAAAATATTTTTCTAATTAAGAAGAAATCAATCTCTATTAAATAATGTAAAGGACTTTATGAATTAAATTGAAAGTGTTTTATTTAATTTTGAAAGTATTTTTATTTTAATATTATAAAACAATTTTCTAACTAAAGAAAAGCATTAGAAATAATTCCTAATTAGATTAGAACGTCTTACTTGTTAAATTTTGAAAAAAATGAGTTTTCTAAATTATAGTAAGTAAAAAATTGTTTTCAATAATATTTTGTTAAAGGAGTCAAGATAATTGAAAATAGTTTCAAAATTGAAAAATTATTTTCAAATCAAATTAAATTTCTATTTACAATATAAATTTAATTTTTAAGAATCAATGAGTTTAATCTAATTTAATTATTCAAGGTGTTCGAAATATATTTTAGATTATGAAGATTAATAACTAGAACCAAACGAAACTTCATATTTTGTGCGTATAATTTGATTATAAGTACATAAGTTGCATACTTTATTTATATGGTTGATATATATACATGTTAAATTGTATCTTTTATATTAGTGATATTTTACATACAATTTTGTGTTTGATGAGATAAACAAAATATTAGGTACACATTAAGAAGATGATTGTTGTCTTTCATTATTTAATAATAAAACTAGAGTTCTGTTTATTGTAAAACTTGTTGAGTGACTCAAGGCCCCTTTAACCCGAATATGTTTTTCTTAAATTAATGGGTCTTACTTAACTAAATTTGTATGATTTAGACGAGTGATCCATGATCATGTAAATTAAGGTTAGGAATAACATATAAGATATGTTTAGGTAAGAGACGTAGCCTAGCAGATTTAGGAATAACAAGAGATGTGATTGATAAAGTTATTATCTACCTAATTTAAATTTAGTTGGTTTGTTGAGTGATTCAAAGTCAAGTAAATTTAAATAAGATCCTAGCCCACTAGAAAAATTAAAATAATCTTTCTGAATAGTAGCGAGGGTTATTATTTCAAATAAAATAATGGGTGCAACCAAATAAGTGATTAAATTCTTGATCTTATTTGATAGTCATGACATATAATCAATTACTTGCTTTTCTTACTTTTATATTTTGTTATGAGTGGAATTTACCTTATTTAGTATAGTTGATAATAGGTGAACTTGATTCATTAGACATGGTTAAGTTTGAGAAAAGTTCTCAAAGTTTGATAGAAAAGGTGTATATCCATTATGCAATTTCGTTATTAATCCTCGCTGAGAATTTGACGTTAAAGTTTTAGAGATATGTCAAAAATCATATGGATGACAAAAGATTATGACATTTTGATTTAATTAATATCTCATAAACTTTATCAAAATCTTGTAAGATGTATGTCAACACCATAATAGTAAAATGCAAGAAGTTGCATGAAGTAGTGCTAAAAGGTATGGTTCCCAAATAGAATTGTTCCACTCAATTTAGCCTACTAAAAGCATAAAAATGGACATTAATTAAAGGCTTTGCTATTGTATGAGAATAGTTGTCGTAAGAATAAGATGGTTGCATAAATTTTCTTATCTACACATGATATGACAAAGATTATATGTATTTCTAATTAGTGCTTTTAAGTATTTGATGCTAAATTTAGATTCAATATTATTACGATGTTCAAGGAATGAAAAGAAATAGATTGTTATTGAGTAAAAGGAATTAATCAAAGTTTATACAAATATTTTGTATGTATTAGATCAAGGAAAACTTACACTAACTGAGACTATTATTTTATGTCATGTTGGCTAATAATGAGAATCATAAAGTTATATATAAGGATATATGTATCTTTTTTTTTTAATATGAATCATATAAAACTTATGAAACTTGATAAATTGATTAATAACCAAATCTAACTTTGATGAAAGAATATGATGGCATTGAATTGTTAAATCTTATACATATGATGTATTGGATGTGATAACAATTCATAAAAAGGATAATACTTTGTATTTCATTTAATATATATGACTATATGTATTACATTGTTAAATCTTATACACGTGATGTATTAGATGTGATAATAATTCATAAAAGGATGATACTTGTATTTCATTATATTAGTAATGACTTTATGTGATATAATCATATGAATTAAATGAAATATAATTTAAAATTATTGAAAAAAAAGTTCAAATTGTTTAAATCTAAGTAGAAATTAAGCATTGAGAATGTTGAAGTACTTTGAGTTTTAAATTATTTGGCTATCTATAGAGAATGAGGTTCTCTATTGACTACCTTCACAACAAAAATTCCATAAGTGTATATATTTATGCAGGAGAAAAATACCATATCAGATATTATATGATGCAATATTTATGTCTTCTATAGCTATCTATAGTATAATAGCTTACCTTCAATAGTTCCAATTAAATCAATTAGCAAGATTTCATATGATAGGAAACACTAAATGTTTGAAAGAGTTAGGTTAATGATTTAAGGATATGATGCTTTGTTGAATCATACATTATCCAGTAATTTTAGAATTAAATTTAGGTAATAAAAAGTTATAAGATAGTCAAAATGTCAGATATGTTATAAGATATTCAAAACATCAGATATAATCTTACAAACCTATTGAACAACTTTTTTGTTTCAATAAACACTTATAGGACAATGATTCTCAAGATAAATAGTGAGAGTAAGATGAAATTTAAAAGGTTTAGATCATATGAAAATGCATCCAATTAGAACTAGTACCTTTATTGATATATTTGATATATAGTTGAAAGACTATGAAACGTTAAAAGATTTCATTTCATGGTAAATTTAAAGAGGTTGTTTTAGAAAAAATTGTGAATTTATCATGTTTACAAGAATGTTAATATGAGTATCATTGTCCTCTTTAGTGGGAGTATGTCGATACATATTACTCATAGAGAGAACAATAATTTGTATTTTCAATTGTTGAAAATATAATTGCCTAAGAACGACTCTTATTGGATATAAATATGTAAAAACTTAATTATAGTAATTAGATCTATAAAGATGGAAGCAGAAGTTTTTTACCTATTCTATTCAAGTACATAGATATTGTATTAAAGGTGTTTAGTATTTGAGATATTCATTATTCTATGTATGAGTTGATATTTGAGTTCAAGGTTATATGGATATTAACTTTAGAGTAAGTCTTGATTAAGTTATATTTAACTTAGAACATTATTATTTTGATATTGAAGAGGTTCCAATATAGCAATGGTTGTTAACTAAGCCATAATACAATTTTCATTTAGTGGAAATGATTAATTGGATCAACAAGTTCTTAAATGAAATGGGTATAACTCATCGCATTGTTTAAAATAGTAACGTACTATAAAACACTAGAGCCATTGGGTATACAAAATGAGCTAGAGGTCTCATCAAAGATCTAAGTATGTATTTAGGCAATTTTCTCTTAATTATGATGACAATTAAGAAAAAAGTTGTAAGATTTAAACAAATACTTCTTATAGAGAATCTTGTAGAATTCTCTCACTAAACCACTATCCCAGCAGTAGCATGATTGTCATATGGTGATATAGTATAAGATACTTAAATAATTGGCCTAGTGCAAGTGGGAGATTATTGGTTTATGTAACACAGCCAATCTGTTAGTTATAGTTTAATGATATAATTATTTGAAGACAATTTTTTTATTTTATACATATTTAGATGTATATGATAAAGTACATGAGACAAATATACATTACAAATAAAATTATAATGAGATTATAATTATTAAATTCATGTTGTATTTTTATATTATCCCTAAATTGTTCTTCGACGTTGTTATATTAAGATTGAATATTAATAGAATGTAAAAAGACTATCACATATTATGTTTTTCTTATGAAGGAAGTATTCAGTTTCGTAGACTAAAGTATGAAGATACTTAAACAAACGTATGAGTTCTTGTTAGAGAACAAATCACTCAGTTGACCTATATAAGAAATTATTTAAAACATTACTTGTATGTCTATGAAAATTCTCACTGTAATGATTGTATAAGTGATAATTTGACTTAGATCACTAATTTTTTCTCATGTAGGAAATGTTATATTTTGTTATTACTTATGACCTATTCTAATCAAGGATAGCTCAATTGATAGTCATTAGATATAACATGAATTATATGGAGTTAGTTGAGTGATATAATTCATCACCCTAAATTTATTATGGAAGATGTTATATTATTCTCAATTAGTATTATGTTATATTATTCTTAATTAGTATTGATTTGAAAAATCCTTGATCAAGGTAAAATGATACTTTGTAAAATAGTTTTTAAATTGAATTAATTGAATTAATTACTAATGATTGAGAAGTAACATGATTAGACTCAAATATAGTAGACATTAATTTCATGATCTATGTCTAATCAGAATATTGTATGATGAAATGATTGAATTATATGAAAAAAAATCATGCATGAAAAGATTAGTCAAACTACTTTGACATTCCAAAATATTTAAGTGGTCGTAATGTGTTATTAAACACCAATCTTGATTTTAGATATAAATTGTCAATTAAAGAATTAAACATAAATTAAAAGAGTTTAATTTATCTAACCTTAAATATGATTTAGGGTTATAATTTATATCCATTTTCAACATATTTGTGAACTTCATGAGTTACACACAAAAAATGGTTGAAGAGAGAAAAGTGTTTCAATCAAGTTGGACTTAATTGTAAAGTTTGATAAATTTTATGATTAAATATGAGATATTAATAAATAAGGATCTTATTTGGGCATAATTAGTATTTAATTAGAATTAATTGTAATTATCATTAAAGATTACTTGAAATTAGAATTTAATTTCAATTAAATTACTAAAATGTCTAAAACCTATTATATATAGGCTTAAGCTTTAAAGAACCTAACACTCTTTGTCTAAACCTTTCTGTAATAATTATAGAGTTCTCTCAACTTATTATAGTAGACATTGTCAGATACCTGACACTTTTGCAATTATGGTAGCTGATATGAGTCAATTTTGGAAATAGTATGAGGGATATGACAAGAAAAGAATCAAGCTCCGTAATAAAATACAAATTACGATTCATGTTTTATTATGATTTATTTTTTAATCATTTTATAAAATTTAAAATGATTAAGGGGCGGTTAGTTTGTACGGGGGAATGGTAATAGGAATGAGAATGAATATAGTGAGAAATGGGAATGAATATTATCATTATAATTACGATGGTTGGTTAAGAGGAAGGAATGATTACTATTACCATTGATAGTGATTGGTTTGTAAAAAATAATGTAATTAATTAATTACAATATATTTATTAATTAAATATTATAATTAATTAATCAGAGTATTTTAATTAATGAATAAATTATATTTCAATTAATTATATTGAAACTAATTAATTATTTTTAATTAATTATA
>JAOQMR010000004.1:8479938-8494992 GCA_027563865.1 Erythroxylum pelleterianum
CCTTCCGGTCATCCGGTGTCTTCTTCATGGCCATTAAACATTTACCATTTTATCCCCGTCTTCTACTCTATACGCGGTACAAAAAACATTTGGTAAACGTTTATACCTTATTCGGTGCATAAGCATAACAAAAATTTTAATATAAGAAAACATAATACTGATCAAGAGGCAACCCGCGTTTCTCTGATCGAATCACCGACACTGTCACTCCGAGGAGGAACCCTAAATCTATCTGATTCGATCCTCTCTGGTCTTCCTTTTATGGCTTCTTAATCCAGTACTCTTCTCCTTATTTTCCTTTCCTTTTTATTTTTCCCCCCTTTCTGTTGTATCGGTTCTTGTTTTTCTATTTATTTTGATTATTTTACCGTTCAGATTTAGGGTTTAGGAAGATTCAGTTGATTTCGTGTATTTATTTAACGGTACATGATTTTTTTGTCCCTGAGATTATTTCCTTTTTTTTAAAGATGATAATAACAAGAGAAATGGTTGCGAGATCTTATGATTTTGTTTTTTCTTGGATTCTTACTTGTATTTATTATGTAACTTGTATCAGATTCCAATGTTGGATGTGGAACTATTGTATGTACTTTACTTTGTTTCGGGGACTCTGTAGCAGTTGATTAACCTGCACTCAATTTACAGCTCTTAGGAAGCGACGCGATTTTGACACAAATTCGTGGAGGTCAGTGAGACAGTGTAAACGATCATAGTAGTTAATTGTCATTAGATGCCAAATCTGAATTCACAGTTCTATGCTTTTAATATCATTGTGCGCTTTCTTCTTTTCTTTTTCCCATTTTTGCCTTTTCTGTTCCTATATTTGGATGCTGCGTTTGGAGTTCAGGCTGTGACGAAGAGCCTAAGTATCAATGGCTGAAGGAGACGAGCGTATTGAGCTCAAATTCCGCATATACGATGGGACAGATATTGCTCATACTACTTACGCATTGTCTATGACTGTTGCATCTCTCAAGCAAAAGCTAGTTGCCGAGTGGCCACAAGGTTTTCTGCTAATATAACTCTTTTTTTTTTTCTATTGAATCATGAGGCTCGAGGAGTGTCTGTTTTTCTTTTCTTTCAATTGTAGCTTGTAACTGGGGTCCATCAGTCCTGTTGTTCATAACAATTATCTTGCAGCAGGGTACTTGGAACTTGAAAACATTTAGGACTTCTAGCTTGTTTCTAATGACCAAGACCAACTGAAACTAAGAGATATGACAATGACTTTAGGAATTGTTTCTTCATACATCAATTTTCTAATTATCCATGTAATGTTGGAGTTAACCGGAAGTATTTTGATAGGGGCTCATGACCCTTGTACTGTCTATATTTCCTGCCTTGTTCATTTAACAGTATAACGACGTAATCTCACATGACTTTGCAGGAGGCGTGATTCTTAAATAAGATGGCTTGACAAATTAGATTTATGCTGTAGTTAGGTGATCATCATTTCATTTTACCATGACCTAGCAGGTACTCATCATTCTTTTGGACTTACAGATAAAACAGTATCTCCCAAGTCGATCAATGATCTTAAGCTAATACATGCTGGTAAAGTTCTGGATAATAGCAAGACACTTGCGGATTCAAGAATAAGTTATGGTGACTTTCCTGGTGGGGTTATCACCATGCATGTGGTAGTGCAGCCTTTGAAAAAGAAGACAGGTTCTCTTATTCGTTTACAGTATGCCTTCAAGGAAATCTATTATTGTTTGTGCATTCTATTAAGATCTGTAACATTTCATTTAGATACATTAATCACTTCAGTAACAGATCAGAACCTTAGAATTCTTTGTTATTGACTGAGACCCCTCCCTATTTCATTGTATAAGACCTGAACCCTGCTTATTTGTTGTTGTTGTTGTTTTTTTTTTGTGACTTCCGTGGGGCTTTTTAAAGGTGTGTTTTGATAAGATAACTCCGCCCAAAATTCAAGGAAACCAACAAAGAGAAATGAATGATAGATATAATTATTACCTCATGGCTACTCTTAACTCTAATGCCTGATTTCACAAAAATCATGATTTCAATTGCCATGGCCTACACAACTGATGAAAAAGGTTGAATCCGATAATGAATGGAATTAAGTATTTGTAACTTTTTACATTGCTTATTCCTGCTTCTTGAAGCCAGGGTAAGCTAGTTCAGCTCATGAACTTTGTTCTTAAATTTGTTGTCTTTCATATTACATGGGAGGTATTATAAATATTTGGGTTTTGGGCCTCAACTGGCAGATAGGTTGCAATTCTTTTGGCTTTACTAATGATACTGATGGTCAACTTCTGATAGCTGCTAATAATTGGTTAATTAATTACTAATTTGTTTGTTTCTTTTGCATGTAATGGGCTACAGACAAGAGCGAAGAAGACATGCAAAAGCCAAGTTCGTGTGCTTGTGTCATCCTGTGAATTGGGTCGGTATTTCAAACAGAATCACGTTTGTACATCTCATTTACTTAAGAATACTAGGATAGTTTTTACAGCATAAATGATGTGTATGCTCACACTTGCCTTTGGTATCTGTAATTGTTTTCTGTTCATGTTGTAGCGAGTCCTTTGAAAATTAGAGTAATTTGTTAATCTTGTGCCGAAGCTGTTTTGAACATATCCAGATCTAAAGAAGACGAGTTTTGAGTGCATGGTGATGTTTGTTTGTTTCGTGACCCCAGTGAAAGATGGAGCAAAGACCAAGGGAAAATTATTCAATAAATACTGGATGGATTTTTTTCATTTTTACTGATATGGTTTTACAATGATTACACGTTTGTGCCTGTTGAGTTGTTGCAGAATGCTTACATGTTTGTGATTTGGCAAGTAGCATCACTTTGCTCAATTATATGATTCCAGATGATTGCTCGATTCACTCCAGGTAATGAAAATTGCCTATAAGGAGTAAGGGCAACTGAGAGAGGGGTGTTACTGGTTCCAAAAGGTTAGGAATTATCATTGATGGCCTACAGAGATAAAAGGTAAGCATTTGTAGTTGAATCTCGAGGGATCCATGTCTCTCGTGCGAAAGAGGAATCCATGCTTTAAAACTTTTGCAGCTTGTTTGGCATGATAAGAAAAGAAAATGGAATTCAACCTAGGGTTTATAGAATTTTGTTAATAATTCTTGGCCTATAAAACTTGTTATGTTACTGAAACGTTTTTTTTGTCGATCTCCTTATATTTGTTCTACTTTCATTTCTATGTTTACATGGCATTTGTGTTTCTATTGCAGAATTGTTTATTTATCCAAATTGTGGCTGATGATATATCACCTAATGTTTTTCTTCCTTGCCTTTGCTGTCTTGGAGTAATCACGTTTGACTTCCATCGAAGCTTCAACAGCTCATTGTGGTTTTGGTTAATCTTAAAAGTTGCCACTATCATATGGGATCTATAACTAAATAAACTATAAAATCAATCGAATTTTATTATTTAAAAAATAATAAATGTGTCAATTAGACCACGTGCTAATTTTAGATGAAATTCCGGACAGTTTTATTCGAAATCACCTCTTATGACAACTGATCAAACATTGTTACGAAAACATGCAATTCAAGCCCAAGGACTTCTGTATCAATTGCATCGTGGCCACGCCGATCATATCGTATGACCTGGAACCCAGCATAGGATACACGACTTGAGATTTTTTTAATTGGTGTACACGATCCGTGAAATTGCTAATAGAGCTCGTCGACTGGTGGAGGAGTGCTGATGAAATGAAATTGAGTCTCTACTCCATGGTACGGAAACATTGTGTGATGAAGGACGGTATAATCATTCTTACGAATGCTACATGGACCGAACGTGAAAAAAGGCAGGTTGCAGAATTGTGATCAGTAAATACGGCGTAGATCTGGTCTTAGCTTTATAAAAGTCTACAACGTGTTATAGTTTTATTTTATTAAATTTTATTAACATATTTACGTCGGTTTAATATAAATATATGAATAAAATTTAATAGAATATGATAGAAATATTATAATTAGATTAGAGGATCTGTTTCTGGTCTTGGCTGCCTCCTTTACCTTCTTTCTCCATTCTTGCTGAAGCTCTTGGCGTTCGTTAGGGTACACATTTGGCAAATGGATTTCCGGCTTTGTGTTCTGTGATTGTTTGAATCTGGAGTCGGCCCTTAACAGTGAGGTTTCTTGTTTGGCCACGTTTGACACCATCTTTCGTAGAAATAGGACAGACCGTGATTCAATCCTTCAGCGGTGGTCGGGCCTGCGACTGGGGGTCTTTGGGGTTGGAGATCAACCTTTTGGAAGAGGAGTGCTCATGCATGGAGTGACATCTGACGAGATATGACAATTACTGACATGATGAAAGATGATTCACAAATCACTTAAAACGTCCTTTAGATTTTAGCTAAAACATGCTGGGCTGATCACTTTTTCGTTTGGATTGCATCTCTTTATTCTTCTGATACAATCGTAGTATATCATATTATGTATGTTTTCTCTTTTGATATCCAATCATCATACATGGAGGGGTTCAACAAAATAAATGACTTTGACATTAGTGCATCATGCATGTGATTCTTTCTTATACTTTTATGTTTTCGTCTATAAATTTACTTGTTTTCAAAGAACCACAAGGTTTGTATAGGATGCTTCGAGTTAGACAACAACCTATACCTATTATTCTGTATATAAGTTTCTTTTTAATTGGTTTAATATAGAATGAATATATATTAGTTTAACTTAGTATTTGATTCAACCTTTGTAAGGTGGTTTTGACACATTTTTTTAAAATCATTTTTAATGGTTCCTACACACTTTATTTGATTTTATTTAACTAATCCTTCTTTCTTAAGCTAAAATTCATTGTGTATAAGATTTGTTATTCAATTTCTTTTTGAACATATCTAAAGATTCTTCTCATTGATGACTCTAATGCTTGTGACTAGAGAGCCTCTACGCGCCCATTTGCACTACCTATACTTTTTGGTTCACTCGTCCTGTGACTCACGTGTTGAAACCATTTGCTAGTATCACGTCAACATCTTATATCTAATCGTGAGTGCCCAATTAGTCATCCCTCTCCTAATTGACCCAGTTAAACGGAATCAGTCCAAATAGGTGTGATCAGTAGGTTTAGTCCCTTTTTTTTATTGACTTTTTTGCAACCCAATTAGTTTTCAAGGTTTTGGGCCCTCTTAAGTTTATTTTTGAGATATGCTTTTCCTAAATTTTACCTCTCTCTCTCAATTTCAAGTTTGGGCGTCTTATTTTTCATACTGCATTTTTGGGTTTCCATAGCTGCTTCGAGTAATCCTCACTTTATAACTTATCCTATTAATGTGATTTTTGATGGTTCAAATTATGATTTATACGTTTAAGAGATGGTGAGGTTACCAAACACATCAAATAAGATGATGAGACAAAAACTAAGTTCAATGAGAGGTTCAATCAATAGGGTAGAAAAAATCAATAGATTTTTACTCACAATGCCTGTCAACTTAGTGTTAAGTTAGAATTTCATCATTTTACTTATGGTAAAGATGTTCAGGATTTTTTACATACATGTTATGCAGTATCAGATGATGTTTATCAATTTTAGCTTTATTGTCACTTTCATAATATATATCAACATCTTAATTAGACCATTCATAGTTATGCTTTAGAGTTGTAAACTTCATAGGATCAATTGTCATCTTGTGATCCAATTTAACTTGATATAGCCTTTACAAAAATTTATGTTGCTTTTCAAATCACCAATGTGTATGGCATTTACTTATGATCCTTCGTATTGAGTTTGAGTCAATTAGTAGTGCTCTTCTTCACCATACTTTACTACTTAAAACTTAACACAACTATTTGATAGGTACTCTTTGAGGAAAACTGGCTTGTCTGTGCAATCTCTCCCTTCTACATATATAGTTCTTATTCAACCACCTCTACTTCTTTCAAAGGATTTTATAGATATTGGAAAAAAATGAACATTATAAACCCCAAGGCGCAGGTGAGTTGGTAAGGGGCTCTCCTCGCTTAACTGAGGTTGTGGGTTCAAACTCCCTTTCTGTATGCAACTGTTTAAAACTTAAGGCCAGAACTTTGCCTCACGTAAGAGATCTATCCGGCTCGAGCGGGGATTAGTCTGGGTGTGGATGGCTTAAAAGTGTCTTTCCATAGTTGGGATCCTCTTAGGACACCTCGTGGGCAACCAAAAAAAATATGAGCATTATATTTCTACTTTTCCCAAACTTGAAGCTACAAATAAGAATTATAGCTAAGAAATCCACATTATTCTTTAACAAATACAACCTAATTTTGGTACTACTACTTTCCTTGTCTTGTTTATCACTCCAAGTAAATCTACTTCTCGGTTCTTTAGTTTTACCTATTGTAATCATATGACCTTTGAGTCTAAGCTATTTAGCTCTATTTTTAGTGCCTCTCATATATTAATTGTTCACACTACTGATAATTCTATTTTATCCATTCAGCACGTAGGCAATATTTTTTAACCCAACTTATCCTTATTTGATGCCTTTTGTGTGCCCATACTATCTCTTAATCTTATTTCTGTTATTTAGTTATATGAACTTAGCGCTAATGTAACCTTTTCGGTTCATGATTATACTGTGCAGGACTCATAAACGAGCAAGGTTCTTAGGATAAAGCGTAAGGTTAGTCGTTTGTTTAAACTTGTTTGTCTCTAGTTGCCATCTAGATTTGTTGTTGTCACTTATTCCAATATTTAGCACTTATGTTTTGATCATATTTTCTCTTCTAAATTACAACCTTTAATTTCTGGTGGATGTTGTCTCTTTTACACCATTCGTTCTTTACTCATTTTGATATTTAGGGTCCTGCTCCTAATATTATCATGGGTGATTCTTGATATTTTATTATCTTTGTTGATGATTATTCTCAGTATGTATAGATTATCTTATGAAATTTTTTTGAGTTGCCTTCAATTTTTATTCAATTTGCTAATATGATTAAAACTTAATTTTCTTGTAATATCAAAACTTTTTGCATAGATAATGCTATAGAATACTGAGACACTATCCTTTGTCAAATTTTTACCACTCATGCTACTATTATTTAATGTTCCTATCCTAGTACCTCTCAATAGAATGGTTGTGTAGAATGTAAACATGGGCACATTATGGAAGCTATTTCATTTATCCTTATGCCATCTTTTTGTCTTAAATCTTTTTTCATATGAAGTTGTTTTTACAAGAATTTATACAATTAATCATATCTCTTCTCTTGTCATTAATAATATTTTCCCTTATGAACATCTTTATGGTAATTTTCATGATTATCACAATCTTTAAGTTTTTGACTCTTCTTGTTTTGTCATCTTTAGTTAAATGAATACATCAAATTAAAACCTTGAGCATGTTTGTGTTGTTTTTTTGGGATAGGGCATTGAACATGAGGGTTATTGGTATTAAGATTCTTGCTACTAGTTACGGATAAGGCTATGTACTTATCGACTTCTCCAGACTCCGCGTCTTAATTGGACTTATATTGAGATGTTGTTGTCGTTGTATTTTATGTCATATCACTTTTTGTGATCATAAGATGTTTTCTTCCTTATTTACCTTTTAAGTCACTTCATCTCTTGATTTCCTTATTAATCTTACTATTACTTCCTAATTGCTCTCTTGTAGGTCCAGATTAACATTTTTGATCCACCTTCTCTCGAATTTGATGATCTTTCCTGTGGATCCTTATCCTTCTTCTTTTAAAGTTCAGTCTTCTTTTGATCCTCCACTTCGTCATTCTTCTCATATAAGTCAACCCAATATCACTTGTTGTTTTTTTTTTAAATTTTATTTTGCCCTTGTTTCTCTTTATAAGCCTCGATTTATCGTGAGGCTAGTATTTATCCTTTATGACATCAAGCCATAAAAGGAGAACTCAATGCACTTACTTATACATTGGATTTTGTTGATTTATTTACGAACAAATCTATGGTTAGTTATAAATGGGTCTATAAAATCAAGACCAAGGTTGATGGTTTAATAGAATGATGCAAAGCTCAGTTTGTAGCTAAAAGTTTCATTCAGAAATATAGGATTGATTATAAGAAGACTTTTGCTTATGTAATCCACATCAATTGTGTTTGTACTCTCATTGTCATTACTATTGTTAAGTATTAGACTTTATTTTAAACGAATGTCAAGGATGACTTCTTCAACGATGATATCATGGAAGAGGTCTATATGCAACCTCCTATTGACTATGATCATCCTCCACATAAAGTCTATCTTCTTCAAAAGGCTTTATATAGACTTAAACAAGCTCCTTATACTTGATTTACTAAGTTCAAACTACTATTAGTCAATTTGGTTTTCAGTTTAGTCCTCATAATCATGCATTATTCATTTAAAAGATAGGGTGGGATCTTATTATGTTAGTATTATATATTGACGATATGATTATTACGAGTGATGATAAATAAGATAGTTATATCTCTCAAGAACTTCATTAATTGCCAATTCAAGATGAAAGATCTTAGGTATTTGAATTATCCATTAAGGCTGCTTTTGATTTTGTAGGGTATTAGTTATCTCAGCTAAGTATGGTACCAATCTTATCTTTCGTGTGGGTCTTATTGATGATAAATTTTCCAATACTCCTATTGAAGCCAATGTTGATATTTCTACATATGATGGCTCTCCTCTTCCTAATATTACTTTGTATAGTCAACTTGTTAGCAATCTTATTTATCTTACTGTTAATCTTCATCTAAGAAGCACGAACACGATAAAATGGAGCAGTGTCCGTGTGTCGGACACGTGTCTGACAGGGACACCCACAAAGAGTGCATATATATGCTTCATATTTTTTTAGAGAGGCTTATAAAGTACAAAATATGTATGAACTATTAAGATATTGGAAGTCTTGAAACACATCAATCAATATATATCATATTATGAATTCTGAATTTTTTTTAATTCTAAAATTTATAATATATACATTTATATATGTCGTGTCTGTGTCCACCAAATTTTAGAAGTTGGTGTGTCCCCGTGTCTGTGTTCGTATCCGTGTCGTGTCGCGTGTCGAGTGTACGTGTCCATTTCCGTGCTTCTTAGTTCTTCATGAAATTATTTATACTATTCATATTGTGAGTCAATTCACGATAGCTCCTTGTACCACTCATTATGTGGTTGTTCTTCATATTCTTCACTACAGTAAAGATACCTTGTTTTATAGTTTTTATTACTCTAACTAATCTTATCTTCAATTATGAGGTCATAGGTTGATGATCCCACATATCATTGATCTACTAGTGGTTACTATATTTTACTTGGTGATTCACTTATCTCTAAAATTGTTCTATCGATTCAATCCAAAGTTGAATATCAAGCTCTAACTGATACTACTTTTGAGCATTAATGGCTTTGCTGGCTACTTCATACTTTGACCATTCCATCTCCATCTGCCACTCCTATTCAATGTGATAATTGAAGTGTTATGTAAATTGCCTATAATGATATTTTTCAAGAACACTCAAAATATACTAAGATCGATTACCACTTTGTGCGTCATCATGTTCATCATAATACAATTGATTTTGTCTATTTCTCCTCTCAAGAATAAATTGTTGATCTATTTAACAAAGCTTACTCTATTCCTCGATTTCATGATCTTGTTTCCAAACTAAAATTGTTTGTTTCTTTATCACCTTGAGTTTGAGGGGGAGATAACCATAATATTTATTGTAATCAATATAAATATATTTAGACATCAATTATGTTCTTCCTTATTTAAGTATGTAAATATATTTAGACACTAATTAGGCTCTTCTTATTATGTTATCCTTATATAATTTTTTTCCTAATTGATACTACTTTTGTGTATAAATCAGTACTACACACAAGACATATATATGAATCAATCTCAATTAATTTAACTGTCATTATAACAAATTAAAAAAATATGACAAGACTATCTTTAGAGAAAATCTCATGTAGAGTGGTGGTCATGAAATGAGTTATTTTTGTATTAATTCATTAATGATTATATCTTATATTTAATGAACTACATTCAAGTAATATTGATTAGCTAAAATATTTTTAAATTGCAATATTTACAAAGTTACATAGAAAACCATTAAAAAATAATGTGAGAAAATTACACCTTAGTTTTGAGCTTAATTAAAAAAAAAGGTTTTCTATTTAAAAAATTATATAGAATTCTTCAATATTTACCCTTAGTATTATATGAATATTATTGAACAAATGAAAAAGTTTTACATGTTATTAAGTATATGAAAAGTAATTCAAAATTTAATAATTTTATTTAAACTTAAATTTTATTTTTACATAACAATTTGTAAGTATCTATTTTACCTAATACCTGATTAAAAATTTATAATAAATAACATTTATCATACAATAATATATATTCACTATTTATAAAATTATTTAGTTTTTATTATATTCAATTATTCCAAATTTCTCTACATATATATATCAAGAAAACTGAAAACCTCGTGTAGAATTATAGTTGTGAAAATGGCCATCTTTATATTAGTTCATTAATTATTATTTCTCTATTTAGTGACTTTTGTTCAATATTTTAAAATATACATTAAATCACAATATCATCAAGACAATTTTACAAAGTTACGTCGTCACCTTCTTCTAGAATTCAACTTTATGGTCAGATTGAGAGGTACCCATTGCAAATTATGTGTTGGGAGATTTGTTAATTCCTTGTTTGCCATAATCTTCCTTTAAGTAAAGAAGAACGAGTTTTTACTGTATGCTTTGTGATTGATAGGTATATTCGGAGCTGCATGAAGAAACGGGAATGTATTGATGGCCTTCAGTAATTTTTTTTTGAAAGGAAAAGATGAGATTTAATTACGAAGAGAGTAAGACACCAAGTAGGCTAGGAGGCGGAGTAGTCCACACTCCAAGGCCTGCATCGGAATGACTACCAATGGCTAAAACATGAGCAGCGACATTCGCAGACCGATAGACAAAATTATACTGAACGATTGGAATCTTAGATAAGAGAGATTTACAATCTTGAATAATTAAACTAAAAGCAGAAACATCATCAGACTTATCACTATTAATGGCTTGAACAATAAGTTGAGTGTCAGTTTCAAACAAAACTCGGTGCCAGCCTTGTGCCTTGATCCAGCTCCGCACTTCACGCATAGCAATGGCTTCAGCAACCGATGGCCTTCGGTAATAAGATACGCAATTTGATGATTGAATATAGATAGTAGGCATTGATAAGAGTTTCACGTCCTCTTTATCTTGCAACCCACCACCTACGATGATAAGAGTTTTTCCCAAGTATCAGAGTTTTTATCTTGATTGTATGAAAAAGTGATAATTTTTAATTTTTAATTTTTAATTTATATGTTAAATATATAAAGAAGTTCGAATTTTTAATTTTAAATTGATAATTTGAAAACGTACCAAACTAGACGATTGAACTAGAATGAATATAAACTGGCCTAAATTTTAGTCCGATTTGTGTTTATATCTATCGATCTGTTTCTCTCGTGGTTGGTCTGAAGGATGCAAACACTCCACTAATGACCAACTAAGTTTATTTATTAGCCTTAAAAGTCTTTTTAAAAATTTTGTTTTAAATTACTATTGTTAAAATGAATTATTAATTTTATTTTTGAAAATACTAAATTTGATTAATCTCACTAATAAATTATATTTGTTAAAATTTAGGTTCTTTATTTATCTCTTTATACTTTAATTGATTTTTTAATTATTATTGTTAAAAACTAATTATTATTTTTATCATGAATTTGTTTAATGAATTGAATTATTAATTAGTATGTATAAGTAATTTTGCTCAAAGAGAACTTGTTAAAGAACAATGTTTAAACTATAGAGAAATATGTTAAAATATTTAAAAAGAAGTTAGAATAAAGTTATAGCCAACTTGTTTTAAACATACTGAACTTCTATGGATACTTAGATAAACAATAATATAGAAATACAATTTTATTTTATTTATTTTATGTTAGATTCAATTTTAATTTGAATTATTAGATTTATTATAGTTTATTATATTTGTAATAGTCATTAATATTGCATTTTTATTTCAATAAACTGTTTTATTTTATATTACATTTTTTACTTATTCTTATAATTTTGCTTCTTTTTTATTATATATCGGTTTTATACCAGTTAAACCTTTAAACCTTAAACATTTTCTTTGACCGGTTCGATATTCAGTCCTGATTTTTAAAACATTGATTTAACTTGTTAATTTTATTTAAATTTAAAATTTATATTTACGTAATAGTATCTATTTTGTTTAATACCTTATTTATGGTAAATTAATATTTATTATAAAATAATCTATATTCATAATTTATAAAATTAATCTTAGTTTTTAATTATATTCAATATACTTATATATCATAGAATAACATCTTTTCATACTCATTACAAAATTATTAAAAAATTTTAAGATATTGGGTATGCAAAATATTATACTAATTTGATGTAAAATTATTATAATAATAAATAAGGAAATACTATTTATTAAATAAAAATATTTGATTATTATTAATAATAAGAATGTAAGTACATTAAATTAATAATTAAATATATTTTTTATTTGACAAAAAGATAGAAACTAAAAAAAAGTGAAGTAAACTATTACATCAATAATGATTTTAGTTATTACCATATCAATAGTAACTTTATTGCCCTAGGCTGTATATTATGATTTTTGTTGTGAAATTAATACTTGCAAGTTGCAAGGTTTTTTATTAAAAAAATAAGTTTAAACATAAGATGTTCGGAGTTGGGGGTATAAACTTGCTTTCATCCATAAATTGTGTAAATGAATTTTTCATTATACTAAATTAATAAGAAAATATAAATTACCTCGTGTAGAGCAATAGTTATAAAATGGACCATTTTAAAAAAGTTTTTTTCATGCAAACTTTATGGACAAATATCTAGCATATTGCATGTTTTCAAATTATGAAGCTTCTAGGTTTTATTTCACAATTGTTTCTTTCAAATTCTTAATAATTAGTGGGTTATCATAACATGAGATTTTTTTAATTGTTGTCTTTAATTTTAGCACAACGTTATAATTTTTTTGATTTTCTCATCTAATCTGCTAAAGAAGATTAAAATAAAATGTTAGAATTGAAAATATAAATTATGTTGTTTGTGATTTCCTTTAAGAATTATTACGAGTGAATTTGTTTGGTTTAGTTTGTACGTGATCTATTAACATACTTCTTTAACTATGACATCAAAGACGAAGGCAATTTAAATATAAAAGTATTGTTTATGTTATTGTAACTATATTGCTAATAATTAATGTTATTAAATTCTAACTTGAATAAGTATATATACAAAAAAATTTATTAACAGTTAATGTTATAGTTTATACATTGAAATTTTATTAAGATGTGTCTTGCATAAAAATATTTGTTTTTAATTATCTAAAACTATAAAATTAGAATACAAATATACTTAACATTTACAAAATAGTAATTTACAATCTTATTTTATATACCATATTTTAATTGATTCCAAACACTTAGCTTCTTTTAGGCATAAATTTTGATGGGTACTGTGAATTTGTTAATTTCTTTTCAATCCTTCGCTTGTCGCTGCTGAATTTTGTAGGTTGCCTTTAGTGGTATTACCGGAGTTAACCTCAGACATTTACAGTTGCCAAATCATTAAACTATCTCGCGCCTCTCAAGTGGGTCGCCTAATGTTCGTGCTACCTAGTCGCTCGTGGCAGTTGCTACCCAGATCTTGACACTTCAGATCTAGCTGCTGCCTTCGCTCTTTGCTCGGTGGGTTATAAATTTGGCTTGCTCGGTAGTCTATAGGATAAATAGATCTGGGTCACGTTTGGATTATGGGAAGGGCATAAGATGGAGGATCTGCAATGTTAGGATAACGGTATAAGGAGACTCGATGAGAGGTAGGAGGACAACGACATAAATTTCATAGAAGGGGATGAGGCACCTTCACCCCTATCCATGGAAAATTTCCTTGTGCTCAACTGACAGGTTTGTCAAAAGTATGCATCTAAAAAGGGGATAAGCTCACTAGCTTTAGATCCCCAAAATCCCTTCCCCCAAAACTGGTGCTTGGACAAAGAAAATTCACGTGCAACACCCTAAGATACATCTGAAATACTACCCGGACGCTATGAAGGATGGGCCGTTCTGAAGTAAGAGGCCTACATTTCCAATCACCAATGCTTGGGCCACTCCACGATGAGGGAAAAAAGGTTTAGAAAAAACTTTACTAATGAATGAGGACACTATTCTGTTTCAATTGGTTATTGATAGTAATTTGAATGAAATACTAGAAATGGAACCTTGGCATATAGGGGGCCAACCCATATTTATTCGGAAGGGGAAACCTGGGATAGTTTTTGATAGAGAATGTGTGGAATTTTTTCCTATGTAGGTGCAGTTTCATAATTTGCCACTAGAATTTTGGACAATTAAAGGATTGAGTTTTTTAGCAAGCTCTTTAGGAAAGCCTCTTTATATGGATGCTCAAACATCTAGAATGGAGCGAACTGGGTATACAAAAAAGTTACGTGAAGGTCAAAAGGAGAGCTATATTACCTGAGCATTTGCCAATTCTCAACTTGAGTGAAACATGAGAGATTGAAAAATCTGAAATTAAGGTGACATACCCCTAGAAGTCTCATAATTCAACCAAGAAATGGGTTCTTATAGGAAAACTTTTTCAAACTGGATGGCAGGATGAATTATTAGGGGTTGATTCTTCTTCAGAGGATAAATGAAGAGGTTGTGGGTGTACAAATTGGCTAATGGGAATCCAGATAACTCAACAATTGATACCCCAGATAGTGAGGGTGGAAAGCCCAATATAGCATCTGGATACACTGCTCCCAATGGTCTAGAAAATGAAGTGCATTATTTCACCTTACAATATTTGGAGCATTGTTAGATGGATTGTGTTGGACCCCGATCTTTTAGTGAAATTTAGAAATGTATAAAATGAAATGAAATGAGTGTTTTTGTATATGTATTATGTTATAGATGTTATTGTGCTTTAAGACAAATTGATGAGGAAAGAATTGATTAGTTTTGA
>JAOQMR010000004.1:8495092-8516679 GCA_027563865.1 Erythroxylum pelleterianum
AGTCTAAAGTTTCCAACGCGAATTCGGATTCGAGTTAAGTTTGGTTAAGAGTTGGGTTCCGGAAACGGGATCCAACACTTAGCGGAATCAAGATTAGGATTCAAAGTACTCTTAGGAATTGATTTAGCCACCAATTCCTCTTCCTCCTCCAAAGCTATTTCCTTTAATTTTTACTCTCCAAGATGTTTTCCACTCCTCAGTGTAATTGCTTTAACACCCTCCTTTAGATTGAATGCTTGGGAAGGCAACTTACCACTTCCTTGTGCCTCTAACTTGCTTACACTAGAAGCCAACTGTCTCAATTGTTTCTCTAAATTTTGAATACATGACTTGGTCTATTGTTGAAATTGCATGAAACTCTGTTGTATGGTCAATGTATTAGATGCTAGGGACTTCATCATAATCTTCATCTCATCCATATCTGGCCCTAAAGAAATGGGATTGGGTTGTGGTGGGGGTGGTCTAGATTGGAAAGAAGAATGTTGCTGAAAACCAGGTGGATTCACACATGCAAATCCACCATTACCTTGCTGTTATTGTTGATGCTTCCCATATCTAAGGTTTGGATGATCCATCCAACCAGGATTATAAGTGTTGGAGAAGGGATTATACTTCTTCTGTAGAGCATTAGGAAACACACCCCCTGTAACATTTGTTTGCTCATAAGGCTCATCCTGCATGGTAAGGAACGTGTCTGATATATGTCCAGGATTAGCACAAATTCCATATGACCTAACCAGTTACATGTTACCACAAGCCAAAGAACAAACCAGAGATGTTAGATCATTAACCTTATTCTCAACACCAGGAATATTTACCTCATTCACCTTTTTAGGTTGAAGATCTGCACGTGTGCCAAACTGATGATAATTGGTTGCCACATTCTCTATCAACTGTCTTGCAGCCTCTAGAGTTTTGTCCACCAAAGCACCTCCGCTAGCAACATCTATGATTTTCCTATCCTATGGTATCAATCCCTCATAAAAGTATTGAATTAAGAGTTGATCCAAAATCTAATGGTGAGGACATTGAGCACACAAAGTCTTGAATCGCTTCCAGTACTCATGTAAAGTCTCTCCATGGCTTTGCCTAATGCCACAAATCTCCTTTCTGATATTTACTACTCTGGAAGCTGGTAAATACTTCTCTAGGAATGCCCTTTTCATCTCATTCCAAGACTTAATGGAACGTGATGGAATGGAGAAAAGCCACTCCTTAGCTAAACCCTTCAGAGAAAAAGGGAAAGGCTCTTAACATAATATGCTCCTCAGATACTCCCTGTGGCTTTATACCAACATATACCATATGAAACTCTTTGAGGTGCTTATGGGGGTCCCCACCTGCAAGGCTATTGAAACTAGGGAGTAAGTGAATTATTCCAGATTTCAACTCAAAATTAATAGCATCATTAGGAAGATTAATGCATAAAGGTTGATTTTCTATATCAAGAGCTGCTAGCTCCTTGAGTGTGCAAGGTTGCACGGGTGCAACCATGTTCAGTGAGTCAGGATTAAGGATTTAGGATGCTATCTGGATTCCCTTGTATTCGCCGTCAAAAAAGGAGAATAAAAGCCTCCTTCGTGCTTCAAGTTGTTCTTTAAGATCTTGAAAGCTCAACCTTGTTTTTGGCTCAGGTGTTTTTTCAAGTGCTTCGTCAATGAGTTGATGAAATTGTTCAATCTCTTTACTAGTCACTGGTCTTCTGTAGTTAGACATACAACTTGTACATTACAAAGAAACTAAACAAAGTACACAAACCAGCTTGAATCAAGTTAAATTTGTTAGTTCCCCGACAATGACGTCAAAAGTTTGTTAGGCTGTCGCGAGCCTACAAATTTAATCCCAAACTCAAGAATGATAATTGGTAGTATAACATAGAGCATGGGGTCGATCCTACGAGGAACTAGAAAAATGATTCAAACAATGATTTTCTATTCAGCACCCAAAAAGGCAAGACAAGCAAACTTCCAGATTATATGTGCTTAGAAAATCTAAAGAATTCAAGCATCCAACCAACTCAAGATTCAGTGCCACTAATCGAAGTGTGTTCTTATGTGAGTATGGGTGGTGATCGGATCGAAAATCACAATTATAACTACTTCCTACCTTAAAGTCAAATGCATGCAAATTAGAGTGCAAAATTTTAGTATAGAAAGACCAATATAGAAAAGGCCAAAACATCATTGGTTGAGAAAGGTCAATGCTAAAGTAGACATGAAAAAAGATAAAAGCTAAAGTAGATAGGACTAAAGAAAAGTAAAAAGTGAAAGTAGATGGAAATAATGGTGTTGGGGGGAAAAGAATGAGATCCCACATCGGTTAGAGAGAGGAATGAAGTACGCCTTATAAGGGTACAAATACCTCTCCCTTACAAACGTGTTTTTCATGGCCTAATGGACCGGATCCCATTGGAACTCCGAAATTAAATGTGCTTGGGTGAGAGTAGTTCTAGGATGAGTGACCTTTTGAGAAAGCCTCGGAAAAAGCAAAACCGTGAGGGTTTGGCTGCGCCAAGGCCCAAAGCGGACAATATCTCTGAGCGGGTGATCTGGGATGTTACAAGTAGTATCAGAGTCGACACCCGAACCGTTGTGCCAGCTAGGTTGGACCCTAAAGAGGGGTAGGACCCTAAGGGGGTGGAGAGTGTGAGATCCCACATCTGTTGGAGAGGAGAATGAAGTACGCCTTATAAGGGTACGAATACCTCTCCCTTACAGGCACGTTTTCCATGGCCTAATACACCGGATCTCATCGAAACTCCGAGGTTAAATGTGCTTAGGTGAGAGTAGTTATAGGATGGGTGACCTCGGGAAAAGCAAAACTATGCGGGCTTGACTAGACCAAGGCTCAAAGCGGACAATATCTGTGAGCAAATAATCTAGGATGTTACACCAAAGGGCCTACATGCTTAGTTGTTATTAATAATTACTCTAAAAACACCAATAATCAAGTCCTTAAATCAAAAATCAATTATTCTCAAAATTCCTATTTATCATAATACTTATTACCAGACATTAAAACTTATAACTGAAAAATTGGATTACTTACAATTTTATCTTCAAAATAATTTATCTTTACACACAAAAATAGAAACATTACTTGGTCAAGTTTGTAGTGAACATCCACTATATCCAATTTTAGTTAGGCAAAAATTAAAACTCTATCCTACATGTAATGTATGATATAAGGACACATTAATCTAGACTTGGAAAATTAATTTACCGAAAAGTAATGAATTGATTTTTCTCTCTTTTTTTTAAATTGTTTCAGTTACTACTACATAAGACACTACGTTGCTAACATGCAACCTAACCAACCTAGAATTCTAACACCTAGCTAACATGAAAGCCATGCAACTGATAGCTAATTAGTGAAGATTATTTTATGACTATGTTAATCTACGATCAAGCCAAATTAATGAAAAAGGATGATTGTTTTCAAATGTGACTAATTAATAAAAAGAAAACTGAGAGAGTTTTTGTAAAGAAAATAAATAAAAACAAACGATTAGATATGGATTCCGCAGCTGCGAAAAAAAAGTTAAATAATCAATTATAAAAACAGTTGCAAGATAAGCTTTCACCTAAGATCACTATGTGTTCTAATCATTGAAAGATAAAGGATAACATTGTGTTAATCTTAGGTAAAATATTCATTCCTGTTGTTCTTGATTAGTTAGTTATAGAAAAGTCCATTCCTAACCCTAAATATGTAGAAGTCCCTCATAAAAGTATGTATGAACTAGATACATAATTGATTGAAATCAAACAAGTGTTTTTCCCTATCCACTAATCCAAAAAGTCGTAATTAATTTATTAGGTTTGATGATTTTAGATTCCAATCAATAAAAATAAGTTTTTGTTGACGAAAACCTTAGCCACTATACGTTAATTAATTTTGATAAGTTGATTTTAATTAACTAGCAGTTTGTTTCAATTGTTTAACATGAATACTGCAGTTATCACATTAAAAAATAAAACAATGATTCATTTAATGTAGAAATCACCAAAATGGTATTTTACCTAAGCATGTACATGAAGAATAGAACTCAAATTCTCATAGAACACATAGGTACAAAGCTACTAGCCTCCCTTGCAAACCAGGGGTCTTTTACCTATTTGACAATCGACTTACCTTGGATAAGAAACGATGTCCTTACTACGTCATTATTCCAATTGGTTTTATTTGTATTGTGTAGTGTGTTGTTGTTTTCGTTGTAGGAGACTAAGAAGAGTACAACTATTCTCCTAACGTTGTTCTTCATCTTTAATCTATCAATCCAAATTTTTAATTTTTCCAAAAAAAAATTACAAGTTTCCTCATTACTTGTAACATCATAATAAAAGACTGTTCAAATAATAGTTAAAAGTCGTTGTTCACATTAAGAATATTGATCTTTGTTTCTTACTTTATTATATTTTCCTTTTATGCATAAATTTGAGAATTTCATAAATTAAAAAAGGTGTTAACATTGTCTTGTGCAGTGATACTTATTAGGTATAGAATAGATTAACTTCTCTTTGTTAGATTTGGCAATTAGGTCTGACCCAACCTGACATGAAATCAACAAGCTAGACTCGAATTGATAGGACCTCAAATTTGGATCGGACTTAGGCTATCAAGGGCAGTCCAAGGCTTCACAACTATAATGACAACGATGTCGTTTATTGTTATTTTTATTTAAAAATAATAATAAGAAAGGTCAAGTCAAGTTGAGTCAGGCATCGGACTATTTAAGCCGGATCAAGCTCAAACTAAGACTCGACTACTTGGTTTGAAACTCAAACATGGAAAGGTCAAGTCAAGTTGAGTCAGGCATTGGACTATTTAAGCCCGATCAAGCTCAAACTAAGACTCGACTACTTGGTTTGAAACTCAAACATAGGAAAAAGCTATCCAACCAAGCTCAAGCCTTTTTTTTTCATTTATAGGACCAAAGAGTAGGGGTGGTAATTGGTATAGACCTGGGCACCCTACTCTTTGTTCTTATAAATAAAAAAATCACAATATTATTAATTAGTAACAGGAAGTATTTCAAGTCATGTAATACACATTTTTTGATATTCCAAAATAGAAAGAAAAGGCAATGAAATTTGAATTAAGTGACTCTCCATGGTAGTCCTAAATACTCTTGATTTTGTCATATCACCCTTATGTTTATTTCATCTATAAAAAACAAAAAATAATCAAAAGTTTACCTTTATAAATTCTAGCTCTCAAGATTGGATGTTTCATCAATTTGGCAATGCGAGTCAGATAAGTGGTCACTACAACAGAAGGGGCTTTTAGTGTCGAACAAAATTTGTCACAGGAATCATCGCAAATTCACAGTAGCAAAATATTATTGACGATGTTTTTACAAATCATCGCAACTAATATTTTGCAATGATCTCAAATAAGTCGCGAAAAAAGATAGGCAAGGATAAGACAAATCGCGCCAAAGGGGTTTTGTGACACTTTCTTTTTGTGGCTAAAAGTTATTAGCTATGTTAACAAATTTGTAGGTAATAATGTTTTGTGATGTTTAGTGTTTAGCAAAATAGATTAGCGATGATTTTTTGAACGTAGGTAGGAGTTATTCAAAACGGTTTCTGGAACATAGCTAAAAAGTTTTGGTGATGATTTTAAAATCGTAGCCAAATCTTTCTAGCTACGTTTTTTATTTAATTTTAAAAACTTTAAAAATTATTATTGACGTTTTCAGGAATGTAGCTAAAAAGTTTTGATGACTAATTTTGATTTTTTACTAAACAATCCTATTAAAATTTTTAATTATAATTAATTGTTATTATTTGTAATATTTAGATTTTTATTTATAATTAATTAAACGAAAATAAAAATAATAAAAATTAGAAACATTTTTATATAAAAATAAAATGTAATTAAATGTCAATTAAAAATGTTAACTAAAAGATTTGTGTACAAACTAAGACTCGTGCTCATCATCACTATTACTTACATAATTTGGGTCAAGTATTTATTTGACGATCTTTTCAAGCTTGGCCAACTTTCATTTAATACGATCTAACTTTTGCTCATTACGTTCTAACTTTTCTTCATTACATTGTAACTGAGTCTTAAGCGATCGATTTTCCTCTTAAAGCGTTGTTATATATGTTGGTTGTGACGATGATGAACCAATTGGCTTAGGGTCATATCTAAAACCTTTGATGTACCCTCATCTTATACTAAGGACGTTGCAAATTTCATCTAAGTTTAGGTCATTTCCGTCAAACAATGCTCTTTGCAACAACTCCTACTTCTTATTCTAAAATTTTAAAAAGAAATAAATATTTAATTCAAATATTATTATTTAGTACTACATAAATAAATAAACTTAAAAATTAAACAAAATGTTATATTTACGTAATTATTACGTGCTTCTTCAGATGTCCAGCCTTCACTTTTCTTATAGGGTGTAAATTTATAAAGTGTGATCCTATCACATTTTACAAATTTACACCCTATCACACTCTTCTTTATGTAGTTCCTTCTAACTCTGTTTTATGAAAAAAAAAAAAGATTTGAAACATAATAAATAATATTGTATTCACTGATATAATTATAACTTCTAAACAAAAAACTTACAAATTCATTTTATATAACAACAAATGATTTGAAGCCTTGGTTCTGAGGAGTTTTTTTTATTTTTTTCTTGTTAACCTTGGCTTTCTCACACTTTCCCTAAATAAAGCAAAGAAATGGTCATTAAAATAAATTGCATAACAAGATTAATTGAAGCAAATGTAAAGAAAAATAAGACAAACCTTAACATTGGCAGAGGCCTAGTAATCACACATTTAGCTCTAATTTCCTAGAGTCATCCATTCGGAAACATGTCTCCTTACCTCCTCATTTGAAGGAAAATATTTATAGAATTTATGTAGTCAATAACGATGATCCTTGGCCCTTTGTTTGAATAGTGAACCATACAACTTGAAAATTCAGTGTTCTCGATATCGACAATATTAAACTTCATCTATAAACAACAGGTAAAAATGAAATTAGTCTTTAAATAAGTAAAAAATGCATACAATTGAATAAAATGAAAAATTACCTAAACTTTGTCCAGAGCATTCTGTAGTAAGTTGTCTTTCTTCAACTACTTGGCGTGCTAAAGGCAAGGCAATTCTGTCCTGACAATGACCCCTAACTCATTTGCTGATTAGAAATTGTCAACAGAACGACCTTGTTTTAGGTCAATATACATAGACAACTTGTTGTTTATCACAACATTCATGCATTGCAACTCAAAACCTTTAATGATACCTCTACCTCTTTTCCTAATGTCAATATTGGAAGCTGTCAAAAAATAATGATAAGAAAAAACACATTAAACATGTAAATATGTATTTGAGGATAAGTGGAATTATAACTAGTAAAGATTAACATATTAGAAGATCCCTCAGCATTAGTTGAGGTAGATAAAGGTTGTTATTAACTGACTTCATTGGTGGATGAAGTCGGTTGTTGTTATTGGATAGGGTCGGATTGATTTGACTATTGTGGGGGAGGAACATCTTCTCTAGTTGCCACCTTCTTTCCTTTGTTTCGTCCATGTGCCATTATATTAAATATCTATAATGATATTATTAATGATTTCTTAATAGTTTTCCAATATAAAATAAAACTAATTAAAATAACAACATAAAGAACTTGTCAATTTTTTTCCTTAAATCATTTTGGAGCATTTGACAAAACATGACAAATCATAATCTAAGCTGATTGGATCTTTGGCCCTACATTTTGAATCACATTAGAAACATTTTTTTACATAGAAAACAACTATTAGGTTGTAGAATCACTAATAATAAGTTAATTATTTGATTTAATATGAAGGCTAATCATAAGTTAATTAAAATGGTGGCTTGTCAGTTTTCAAACAATGTAAACAACAATCCCATATAAACAACAATTTTTTTTACCTTTCAATCATCATAATCAACATCTTGAAAATCATCATCATTAATTACATTATGATTCGACTCTTCATCACTATTATATTCGACCAAAGTATTATCATTGTCATATAATTTATCCTCAATATAGTCTTCATCTTTTTCTATGATAAGATTGGTTTGTTCTTCTTTCACTTGTACTTTATTGGGATCAACATCTCTCCTATCGAATGATGACGTATCTGCATCTTCTATTTGAATGGCTTCATTATTCAACTCCGATTCAATCTCTTGATATACTTCATCACCATCCTCCCCCATTAGACCATCATCCCTTTTACAAAAATCGAAGAAATTTAAGTGTTGAAACTTTGAATAACTTTCGAATTACTGCCCAATACAGTATCATTGAGATAGAAAACTTGCTTCACTTGACTTGCAAGGACAAAAGGGTCATTATCATACCATATCTTACTAACATTGATACTAGTAATATTCCCTTTCACCTTTATGTCAGCAAGATTAAACCATTTGCACTTAAATGAGCAACCTTTTTATCCTTGATGTAATGCAACTCTATTATTTCAGAGATGACACAATAGAAGTCAATAAAATTGTCGCTATGACATCCCTTAACAATAGCCCCACAATTTTGGGTTCTAAGTTGATTGTCTCGATCTTTTATGTAAAATCTAACCCCATTAACAATGCAACCTATATATCATTTCCACACATATGAGGCCCACATGCCTAAGAATACAATGTTGTTGTCGTCTCTTACGTGTTACGGTTATGTAACTGTATCATCTGTACGACAAAATGTCGCCTCTTGCATTGTTTTCATTTTTATTTTTGGTTTTCTATTTTTGTTTTCAAATTTAGTAAAAAACATGTTTGTTTAAATTTTTAATTTCTGTTTTTGGTTTTTGCTTTGGTTTCATCTGGTTTTCAAAAATTATGAAAACCATAAAAAGTGGTTTTTGTTTCCTATTTCTGTTTTTTTTTCATAATCTGATTTACTATCATTTAAATATGTATTATTTAATTTGTAATTTTAATAAAAATTATGAATAATTTAATTCAACATTATATATTTAATAAATTAAAATTAATTATCCATAAAAATTATTAATAAATTAATTTTTATAATTAAATTATATGTAATTAAATTTTAATAATTATTAATAAATAAAATAAAATTAAAAATATTTAAATATTTAAATAAAATATGATAAAATTATATGTAATTAAGATATATTTCAAATAAATATTAATTTATAAATACAATTTTGATTTTTAAATTATTTAATTTATTAAAATAACATAATTTTATTAATAATTTGTTAATAAATATTATATAAGAGATTAAATAAATTTATTTAATTAAAATAATTTATCTTTAATTTTTTTCTAATATGTAATTATTATCAGTAATAAAAATATAACTACATTAATATTAACAGCCAAACATGTTTTTATTTTTATTTGAAAGAAAATAAAAACAAAAAACTTAAAAACGAAAACTGAAAACTACAACAGAAAAACAAAAGTAGAACTAAACAACCCTTAAGCTTATATCTTTCTTCAACATTATCAATCCTTTTGCTTCGAAAGGACTCTTTATGCTCTTTATTTAAAAAATTTAATAGAGATTAGGAAATATAAATTGAATCACAAAAATGAAATATGAAATTTTGAATCAAAAGTTAATATACATACTCCATACATATGTTGACTTCCTCGCAATTGTTCAAAATATACCAATGACAATTTCAAATGACAATTTCAAATTTGCCTTTAGTTAACTCCACATATTTTTCGACACCAAGTGACCTAACTTCTTGGGAAAAAAATGACAAGCCACCATCTTGATCAAAATCAAAGTTACGTTCTAGTCTATTAAATCTTATCTCGACGTCATTTAAGTACATCGAACAAAATGTGAAGCATTCATTCACGATATAAGCCTCTACAATAGACTTTTCAAATCAAGCTTTATTACATACATAATGCTTAAGAGATCATAAAAACCTAAACAAAATATAAAACAATTGTTATTAACTAATAACTTAAAAAAAGTAGAAGTTAATATAAATAACCACATCATCACCAAATAACTGCAAAGGAGCTTCACCCAATTCTACTTTGCATTAAACAATTTGATTTTTCGCCATTTATGCCCATGTTCTAAGTAAAGACGATGTCCCGTATAACATATTGTACTGCGTAGCCTCTTTGAATAAGTTTGATGGTTATACGTAGGACAGGCCATATACCCTTTTGTGCTCCATCAAGACAAATTCTCATAAGTTGGAAAATCATTTATAGTCCACAAAACAGCCAAATGCATTATAATTGTTTCACCTTCAACAACGTCAAAGGTTTCTAATCCAACCTCCCATAGATGGTTTAAGTTATCAATTAATGGTTGTATGTATACATCGATGTCCTTACCAAGAGCAGTAGGTCTTGGAATAAGCAAAGACAATAACATAAAAGGATTCTTTATACATTTCCATAGAGGTAAATCCGTCCGAGATTAAACCAAGTCGAACGTTACGACAATCATGTGCAAACCATGGAAACTTTACATCAAAGTCTTTCCTTGTCATTGAATCTACTGGATGATGCATAATGTTATCATAAAGGCATTTCACTTTATGCCACCTTATATCTATGGCTATTTTTGTTGACATAAAAAGCCTTTGTAGTTATGGTTTAATAGGAAAGTATCTCAAGATTGTATACGGTATCTTTTTCTTTCTCCCATCATCTACTCGCCACCTTAATGTACCACAAATGGTACACTCTTCAAGATCTTTATTGTCCTTGCAAAATATAGCACAATCATATTTACAAGCATGTATGAGATATAAATCCTAATCCAAGGACCCTTAAAAATTTCTGTGCACCATAGTAAGATTAGGGCAATTTGTGTACAACAGGTAATGCATCATTGAGCAAGTCAATTAACAAGTCAAAAGAATTGTTACTCCATTTATTATAACCTTCAAATGCATTAACGTGACAACAAAAGATAGCTGTGAGAAATTCGAGCACCCTAGCTATAATTCTTCTTGAGCAACTTTCAATAACTTCCCAATTATCTTATATAATACTACCAATTATGTTAGGAAAACCAATTTCATTCATAGTCTCCATATAAGTCCCATAATCCGTTAACATCTCGCGAATCGCATCATCATCATCACCATCATTATTGTTACTACCATCAACACTTGTACCAACACTTCTATTATAACTTGTTTCCTTACGTTCGCTATGGTAAAGCCATGAAGTATAGAATTTATCTATGCCTTGGATTAGCAAGTGATTATTTACCACATCTTGACTTTGAATGTCAACATTTAAGCAATATATGCATGGACAATGAATACGACATTCATCACCCATTCGATCTTTTACAAATTGCATGAAACTCTTAACTCCTTCTACGTATTCAGTGAACCATTTTTGATTAGACATCCAACTTTTATCCATCTACCTATACAATTAAAAGTAAATAATTGAATTCTTAAATGCAATGATAACATAATAATAAATCAATAGAGGTTATTATTTCTCGGTTAATCCGTACAATTTCTTATACTAAGTTTGAATTCAAACAAACACTAAGGTATGTGACATTACTACACCACATGAATTGAGAAAGTAAGTTCTCGCTGTGACTCCTAAGCTCGTGAAATATTTCACCGATAAGCCTCATGGGAGCTACATTACGGGTTTTCAGCCTATATACTATCCTAGGAGTTTATTATGCAATTGATTGTCCATAATTGTAGGTGAATTTCTAATGTTAATACTTTTCCATTAATCATTACAAGTTTATAAATTAAGTTTGAATTTAAACAAACACTATAGTACATGGCATTATTACATCACATGAATCAAGAAAGCAAGTTCTCGCTATGACTCCTAAGCTTTTGGAATATTTCACCGATAAGCCTCATAGGAGCTACATCACGGGTTTCTAGCCTATATACCATCCTAGGGTTTCATTATGCAAAGGATTGTCCATAATTGTAGGTGATTTTTTAATGTTAATACTTCTCCATTAATTAGTACAAGTTCATAAATTAAGTCTGAATTTAAACAAACAATATAGTACATGACATTGTTACACCACGTGAATCGAGAAAGCAAGTTCTCGCTATGACTTCTAGGCTCGTGAGATATTTGATTGATAAGTCTCATGGGAGCTGCATCATAAGTTTCCATGACCGATAAGGCTCATGGGATATTTGACCTATAAGTCTCAAATCATCCTTATTATACAAGTCTATATACTAAGGTACGTGTAATAAATAGTCAAGTAATTTATACATCTAATCATCAATTATCCAAATAAAACTCGAACATAAATACTTAGACTATTAAAGTAGAACATAAAAAGTCATCTATGATTCTAAGAATTTTGCAAACAACAGCACAAAGTCAACAGCTTCTTTGCATCCATACAAAACTCAACGACAAATACTCATACTATTAAAGCAAAACATATGGTAGACATTAGTTGGAAGACTTACTTGGACAGATGGATAACCACAGACTATAAAGAAGAAGGAAGAGGTTGGATTATTACTGTCAAGCTCTTGAAAGTAAAACACGGCCTGTGAAAAAGACAATTTCGTATTTAATCTAATACACTTGTTCATAGAGTTAGAGTATGTGTTATGTGACTTATTTCATGTTTGAGAATTGAATCAGATAGTTGTTAAATTTTTATTGAAAAATTGCTCTCTCTACTGATACAAGTTCCTTATTATTTAAGAATTAGATAGTTGTTGTATTTTTATTAATAATTATATCGAATTTAGAGTTTATGAATTATTTAGAAGTTTCTCCTCTAAGTTCATAAAAAAATTTAAATTCATCTTTGTCTGGGCAACCATCATTATTTAAGAGGTGACATGACATAGTCATGTCTTCATTATAAAATTTAATCAACTATGATTTCTTTGTGTAAATGATCCAAAAGTATTAAAGTTACTTGTTTAAGTTCTTGGATTATGTATATATCTATTTGTAAATTATGTTTCGTACTTTAACAATACAAACATCGAAAATTCCAATTGGTTCTGTAGCTATTGAAACATAAAATTTCGACCTGAAGTTTTGTAATATCCAAATACTAGTGATTATTCCTACAATGAAGCATAATGACCATTCAACATGTTTCCTCTTGTAAGCAAACTTCAGAAAAATATGGTCTATCAATTTCTATGCATAAAATAGGTAACTACAAGTCAACAAAATCATCTTAGAACAAAGTCCACCAAGCAAATAGATACAACACTTAACACAATCGTTACAGGCATTTTATCGAACACCTTATAGACATGAAAAGTTCATCCTAAGATTCAAATGCAAATCACGTGTTTTTCATTTCATCACTAACATTAACACATTCCATGCTACATCCATTCACAGATAATCCAAATCTATGCAATGAATGCATATATAATCACCACTTCAAAACCGAACATCACATCTTCAAAACATGTAAAATAAAGCACAAAACATTCCAAATAAAAAAAGGACCCATGACTTACCTCGACAGATAATCAGAACGACGACGATGGGAGAACACAGAAGCATGCAAAATCTAGAAGACAAAAGGTCATCTAGTCAGGAGAAAACGAAGAAGAAAGGAGGCCATGGGAGAGTGGGAAAAAATGGGTGGTCAGGTCTTTGGGATAACATAGACAATGTTGAACAAATGACGTCATTTTCATTTTTTTAAACAATACAACATTTGCTGGCGCTTTTCAAAAACGTCAACAAATGTATACACACACCAAACAGTTTAAAGATATAAAGGAAACGATTTCGTATTTTCATATATATGTATCAACATTTAGTGACAAATTACAAAAATAGTCGCCAAATCTTTATGCACAATCAACCTTTTAGCTACGCCATGCACAATTCGTCGGTAAACAAATTATTCAACAACAAACTTTGAAAAATAGTTGCGAATTGTTTACACACAACCAACTTTTTTGCGATGCTATTACTAATTGGTCACTAAAGATGATATTTGGTTCGTCACTAAATCTTGATACAATGTCGAATTACCTTATTGGTCGCCAAATCTTTATAATTTTTATATTTTCCAAAATGTTTGGTAATATATAAATTATACAAAATAGTATAGAATTTATATATAGTAAATACATTTTGTGAGACCATTTATGTATTTTCAAATCATATATTTTAAAAGAAATTTATAAGAAAAAATAATTTATTAATCTAGATTTTATATTTATAGAATTTTCCTTTTGTAATATAAAATTTCCAGAAAATTTAAACCAGTTTATATATAGTAATTATATATTTGTCACACCACTTAAAATTATCAAATCATATATTTTAGAAGGCATTAATAGAAAGAATTAATTTATGTAATAAAAATTAATTTTAGGCTGTTTGTTTTATAAAATTCTAAAATAACATTGATGCTTACTAAATTTATGTTTACACTTACAATCATTGTCAACAATATTTAATTTGATTATTAAGAATATCATATTAATATTTAATATTGATTTCCATGGTTTACTTTATTGTAGTTATTTTTTAATTACATCTTAATAGATATAATTATATATGGTAATTAATATAATGTTATCTTCATGCCATCACCAAAAATGAAGTCAAATGATAATGGCCCACTATTTTGCGACAATCTTTTTAATTGATGCCAAATAGTATATTTATTCCAAATTAATTGAATACGATGTCGTTTTGTTTAATAAGAATTGACGTCGTTTTCTACTAACACGACTCTCTTGGTTTTTGTGTTAGCCATCAACATTCCTCATCGTTCACCATCCAATAAGGATAGTCCCCTCTGTTGTAGTTGTCTCCTATGTTGTGGTCATCACCGACGAAGATGCGTCATTACCTGTGATGGTATTGTTCTTCTATTCTATTTTCAAGCCCTCCTTCTTATGCTCTATTTTACTACTATGTTTAGGAGTTTATTGTGAGTTTTGTGTTCTGTTTATGGTGCATGGGTTTTTATTTATGTTTGTGTTTGGAGATGGTTTTTTGTGTGTCTATGTATGTGAGATCCCACATTGGTTAGAGAGGAGAATGAAGTGTACCTTATAAAGGTATGGATACCTCTTCCCTGTAGATACATTTTCTTGAGTGCGGGAAGAGTAAAACCATGAGGGTGTTCGCCCGATGGGCAACCCAAAGTAGATAATATCTATGGGTGGGTGGTCTGGGTTATTACAAATGATATTAGAGCCGATTCTCGACCCGTTGTGCAAGCGAGGACATTGGGCCCCTAAGGGGGTGGATTGTGAGATCCCACATCCGTTGGAGAGGAGAACGAAGTACGACTTATAAGGGTATGAATACCTCTTCCACATAGACGTGTTTTCCTGAGTGCAGGAAGAGTAAAACAATGAGGTTTTTGCCCGATGGGCAATTAAAAACGGACAATACCTGTGGGCAGCTGGTCTGAGCTGTTACAAATGATATTAGAGCTGGTTCCAGACCTGTTGTGCCAGCGAGGACACTGAGCCCTAAGGGGGTGGATTGTGAGATCCCACATCGGTTGGAGAGGAGAACTAATTTTGCCTTATAAGGGTATGAATACCTCTTCCCCATAAACTCGTTTTCTTAAGTGTTGAAAGAGCAAAACCATGAGGGCCTTGGTCGATGGGCAACCCAAAGCGAACAATATATGTGAGCGTATGGTTTGAGTTGTTACAGTGTAGGATGTGTTTGGGTGGACTTTTTTTTCCCCACCTTTCATGCTTGTTTGACAAAAGCCTCCTAACTGTTTGATGAAATGCTTTAATAAAGGCTACTTCTATAATGGATGTTTATGTACATATTTACATTTGATTGTACCACTTATAGTATACAGATGTATCCATCAAAATGACTTTATTTCTACGTGTAATGAGGCTATGATTACACCTAACAATTAAAAGTCAAATGATCAAAACCAAAAATATTGTTAATTGTGTTTCTATGCTCGACATAACAATTAAAACTAAAAAATTAACAACTTATTACTCTTATTCTTAAAGACCAAATCTTTTAACATACACACATTTGAAAGCATATATATATATATATATATAATGAAGTTGCTAAAAACTAACAGGCTAATTGTTAAGATAATTTAAAGCTAAATCACAAAATTAACATTGTTAGAATGTTGGAATATTCAAAGAAGAATTATTTTATTGACTTTTCATAATTAAATTGTTAAAATTAATTCATCGTGGAATGTCAACATGGTGACTAGTTTCCAATGGTGGAAATAAGCTTCATTGGGAGGAATGTGACAAAATTTTCCCTATTGAAGAACAAATCAATGCATAATAAATCCCATCTTCATACAGTAATGCCCACTTACCTTCCATTGCCAGTCTTCTTCTTCAAGGTTCTTAGTATCATCCAAACTACCTCTCTTTCTTTGTTATCAGTATCTCATTTTCTATTGTGAACTATTATATGAACATCTGATTGTATATACTATATGTTTTGTTATGTTGCCTCGAACTTTAAAGAGAACATAGTTGGAAAATCAGTTGTTTAGGAACAGTGGTCGATTGTAAAAAGTACGTTTGTTCATTATGACAATCATGGAGTTTATCAGTTGAGTATGCATGTGTTCGAATTTGACTTCTTAATACCGTTTGATTTAGCTCTGATTGTTCTATTCTCTTTGCTTATTAGCTGAAATGCTTAGTGCATGTCGTTCATCTAGTATTGTCGTCCATACTGGATCTGGGAAATCGTTCACTATATCTTCAACAAATTTAGTTAAAGCAAAGAAGTTGTTGGAATAGGGTGTCAATTCACAAAATCCTGAAGGACGATCTTTAATTGTTTCAATTGATGGCTTAGAACGTGCAAGGAGGCTTCTTGGGAATCCAGACATTGGCAACCTCTTTAACTTTTCTGCCGACTCTAATGTCACTTGGAATCTAAAAAATAATTATTTCTTTTTCTTTTTAATAGAATATTAGGCGTGAAACTTTATTTATTATTTTTTCTGTAAGAATTGTTAAACTTTTAACTAACATCTTTACTCTATATATATATATATATATATTATCATTATATTATATTACTTATCATATTCCAATATTTATATGTATTATTATTTTATTGTTCATAAATATTAATGATTGGGAATATTAGTCAACTTAAATTTATAATATTTTGATCTTATTAACATTAAAATTTTAGGTATGTTTATCTTGTTATGTCCAAAAAATATTCACTTTCCAAAATTTAAATTACCTACCATGCATGTATTTTTCAACAATATGTTTAAGATTTTGAAAACATTTTACAATTTTTAGATTTAAGAATAGTATTCAAGTTAAATTTATTATTTCTTATCTTATTTTATTGAAATTTTATGTATGTTTAGCTTTTTATATCCAAAAAGATAATTTTTATAGTTTTAATGCGTTAACAAGATATATATTTAAACAAAATTTATAAAGAAGGCAAATAAAAAAATATGAAAAATCATATATAAACCTTAGGATTATTAAGCGCACTTATCATTAAAATATTATCAAACTAACATAATTAATTATAATTTTTTTAATATTGACTTTTAGTGAATAATAAAAGGTTTAGTGGCAAAAATTTTACTTTCTGCGACGAATTACGTATTTTGTCGTAAAAGGTTCTTGTCTTTAGCAATGTTTCCAATTATTGTTGCCAAACGCCCAACCTTGGCGATGAAATAAGAAAACCGTAGCAAAATTAGGCGTTTTTTGCAACGACTCCATAATCTTGTCGCTAAATAAACTCCTTCAGCGATGATATTGTATAACGACGCCAAAACCACAACTTTTTGTGACAAATCTTAAAATCATCTCAAAAAGTCAAGAAAACGAAGCTAATAGTCTATTATGTTGTAGTGGGTAGAGTCAATGGAACGTTATGTTTTGATTGTTGCGATGTAGGTGAAACAATGATTATTTGCAACACTAAGGGAGACGAACAAGTGACAGAGATAAAATTTAGAGATAAGTAACATTCTTTAAAATTGTAGTCGGGGTGTTAATGGATAGAGTTTTGTATTTGTTGAACCCTTCTAAATATTAGAGTTCATATGTGTTTGATTAGTCACGTTAATAAAATATTAATAAAAATATTTTAAGTTGATTTGCCATTTTTTAAAATTTAATACTTATTTAAAAATTTTATAAACTTAAAGCCAAAAAATGCTTGTTTTTAATTTTTCATCCCTTTACTAATTATAAGAGTATTAAGGACTTTTTATTATATTAAATTTTATTTTTTAAAAAAATTTGTTTATACAATTAAGTAACAAATAGAATCTCTTATTTATTAAGTGAATATCTCTCATTTTATTTATAATTAAAATAAACATACAGTATATAACTGTCAGATACTGATAAATAGTAAAAATGTTAATTTATAAAATAAAATTTTTATTTAATAGTGGTAAATAATAATAATAATAATAATAATAATAATAATAATAATAATAACTAAATATATCATGTACAGACCTTCACTTTTGATAAGCTTAGGATTAAGTCCATCTTTCCCGAAACAAAAAGGCCTCTCCGATTTAGTCCTAATCAAACACTGTTATGAAGTTGTTGGGTTCTTATAGGAAAAGCTCTCAATAACTCGCAAGGAAAGGTTTACCGAATCACCTGTTTAGTCTAACAGACAACAAATCCTTATCCAAATAGCACAAATCAAATTCTAAAACAAGAAACTTGTTCCATCGTCTTTTGGATTTCTTTGATGAACAGAATTTTTTTATGTCTACCGTCATCGCCGTTTATCTAAGGACCCAACAGAAACCCCTCAAGAGCTAAATTCGACGATGAATAAAAATCCTCTAACACATGTTCCAACTGAGTTCAGTTTTCGTCCAAAGGAAGAAGATCTCGTTCGCTGTTATCTTTACAATAAAGTCAATAACAAGCCTTTCCCATGCGAAATTCCTGTAAAGGAGTTCAATTTCTACGGTGACAAAGAACCTTGGGAGCTATGGGAAGCGCATGGTGGAGCCAATCTGAAGCAGAATCAGACCCTCTACTTCTTCACCGAGTTGAAGAGAAAGGGTCCTAATGATTCTAGATATTGCCGACTAATCGGTTTGGACGGTGGGTTCTGGAGAGGAGAGAACGCGACTAAGATTATTCTGGATCAGAAAACCAAACGCAGTTTAGGTTTTAAGAAGGTATTCCGCTACTACAATACAAAATCGAAGCATAATGGTCGTTGGTTCATGCATGAATACAGTCTTCATCCTTTACTTGCTGCCTATAGTTCATGTAGGTAGGTATGTCTCCGCCTTAAAACTTAAGACGTCTATTTTATAGTATGATTAAGCTAATAGCTGGAGCTTTTAAAAAGCTTGTGTGTAAGGATTTATCAGTGCATGTTCTTCCTTATTACAAGATGAAATCAATCACAGTATTCAGAATAATTATTGCTTAGATGTCAATCTCTCTCTCTGCCTTTGTTCAGTCCAGGCCAGGCCAGTGATTACGTTATTTGTCAACTTGGAAAGAGAGAATCAGTTTCAGGTAAAAAGAGAAAGTTAAAATATGGGCGGAAGACGCATGAAACCCATGCAAACCATCAGCAAAATCCTACCACTGCACGCAAGCAACACGATACCACCATAGAAGTAGGATTGAAGCCGGGGACATCATTGTCAGTGTCTCCGTCCGCGTCTGTTCCGCCACAGCCTCCGATAAATTCCATCTATCAAAGATCATCTTTGTGCTCCGACCATGATCAGGTGGAAGTGGTTGAAGTTAGTGATAAATCAGACTACGAAACGACACACACCGATTGGGCAATTGGTTTTGCTGAGGAGCTATTGAAGGACCAACCACTGGAAACACTGTCGGAAGAGCCTGAAGTAGAGTTGTTGCCTAACATGGTTAGTTGTAGAGAAATGGCCTGGCTGGGGATTTCTTTATCCTCATCGAAATTATGTTAGCCTCTGATCAAGATACTATTAAATAATTTGTTATAATTTAACTTCATATATTTAAATAAGTAGATATTTATTTTACTTCTGTTAATGACACAGATCACTTATATAGCATAGAGATAAATTAGTCAAACTTTTATTTCAAAAAGGTCGATCAATCAAGCTTTTATTAGAAAATTGTTATGAATTAACTACTAATTAGTAGGTTTAAAGGGCTTGATTCAGTAGTTTATTGTATTTATCTTTCACATCAAGTACGTGAATTTAAATTATATTGGAAGAGAAGAAGAGGGGTTAATCTCCTTTAAGTATATAAATCAATTGCAGGTATGTTTCCTACATGGATTCTATCCATTCAAATTACATGACTTCTGGTATGGACTCTATAACGGAGAGAAACACATTTATCTTGATATATTTCAATCATTAATTTCTAAAGACATTGTAAAAAAAAATAATTTAATTTTTTGAAAAATTAGATTATTTTTGAAATTTTAATTTTAAAAACCTTGCAAAAATTTTTAATGATAATTTTGTTTCAGAATTAAATTTAAATAAAAATATTAACTTTTTTTTTACAACATAATGAAACTCTATATTTAAGTTTAACAGACTTTTTAATACAGCAAGTTGAATTGGATTTATGTTTGATATTCTTTTGAAAATAAAATAATTCAACCAAAACATATTTGTCTTTACTTTTCTTTCAAAATTGTCCTTGGCTCAAGAATGGATTGTTAGTTTTTGGACTGCGCAACTTTACATAATGAGAAATGCATGCGGACATATACATATACATATATTCCAGTAAATATATATATTATTAAGTTTAAAGACCTAATTGAAGTGATCTAATTTTATTTGGGGGTCCATAACATATAATATAAAAGTGTGAAGATTAATATATAAATACCTAGGATGTAATTAACAAGTTAATGATGGGCGAAATTGGTAACTATACTTGGTTCAGCCTGATTCAGCTGAGGTTGAACGTCGTTGTTTCGGTTCATGATCTGTGCGATTATGGCTATGAGGTACCTGCAAAACAGATAACGGCAGGCCGGGAATTGATTCCCGAAAAGCCCCTCCGACGCTCAAGTCAGTATTCCGTGAGGTTTTGGTAGCTGAGAATATAAGGAACAGCTAGGGTTTTAGTCTCATACCTGAATCACGGTAGAATAGTACCTTATATATGCTGTGTATGCTAGGTTTACGTAGATCTTTGTATCTGCATGGGAGTCTAACTCCCGATGGGTCGAGCGGGCCGTGGTTGTTGGGCTGTCGTCATCCGGGCCTGGAGCTGGGCCTAGTAAGGCCGGTTCGGCCGACCCGACCATAAGCCCCCTACTCCTCGAGTTTGAGCCAAGGGAAGGGTCGAAGGAGTATACGATTATAAAATAGCGTACTGCGTAGGTAGCTCATGCTAGGCCCGATCAATTGATCATGACGTACTGCGATCGACCGAGCGGTCATAACGCCCTGGTGGGCCGGTAGAAGGAGTGATGGAATCGACCGATCGGTTGTAAGGGTGTGGCAAGTCGATCGGTCATGATGGATAGGTCGATCGGGCTTGTGACAGCGAGGCCGATCGATCAGGTGGCTAGACTTAAATAAAGTTCTAGGCGTGATCATTACTGACAGTTCGTGTTATCTGACAGGCTGTCATACACGACCTTTTGGCTACTGTA
>JAOQMR010000004.1:8520171-8546140 GCA_027563865.1 Erythroxylum pelleterianum
TTCTCTACCTATTTTGAAATTAGACCTCCTCCCTTTCAACATTCTCTATAACAAAAGAACAGTGAAACGAAGAATCAAGCTTGATACTATACTGATAGCTTACACGATATATATACACAACGTGTAAGAACCAATCACTCCTATAATTAATCTATGCTACCTCTAATACACAGCCTTGTAAGGAAGTGAATGATACATGTGCTGCAATCAAAGGGATCTCGTAGGTGGCTTGCTAGGATCAAGGGATCTAGTTGACTAATACTCTGAAAACAAAGAAGTCTAAGAGCTAGTTCTGTATGGAACAATCTAAGAGAAACTGACTCCACCTTTCACCTGTCCAGGAACACATGGAAAGAATTTCCTTCGCATGTTCAGGACATGATCATCAACACAAAGTATATTCAAAGAAGAAAAAACGCAGTGCTTGTTTACTCCTTTTTCTTCTTTTCCCCATATGTAAAACGATTATAGACTTGGTCAAATGGGACCCCTTTGAGTGAATTGGGTTCATTTAGACCTGTTACCTTAACAAGTGCTAATGCAACCAAATAGGGCAATTTTATGGAAAGGAAAAAATTTTGTCGGATGATGAAGTGCTATCGGTCACACATGGGTCTAGTTGTTCAGGCTCGAACTTTTTGTTGGATGATGAAGTGCTATCGGTCACACATGGGTCTAATTGTTCAGGCTCGAACTTTATCAAGACACAATTGCCTATCTTAATGGATTTGCTAACCTAAACTTGCCAAGCTTGATTTTTTTGAACAACTTTGCTGCGGATGGAGTCAACTAATTGGTTATAGATTTTGTATGCTGTATAGGAATGCTCTATATGTACTACTTGTAATATCATGGTGTTTGATTATATATTATGTATGTTTTTTTAATTAAATAAGAGAATAATTTATTACTAAAAATTATATCAGTAATAGAATAATCATTTCTGTACTACATAAATGGGTCAATGTCTCTAATTAATTTATATTTAAGTTTAAGTTACTGAAACAAAAAGGTAAACCACTGCATTGCGAGCTCTTGGAAAGAAAGTAACAGAATCAACAAAAAAGAGAAACAAATTGTTCACCTTCATTCACTTTTGGTAGAGTATATATATTATGTATGTTTTCTTCAGAAGAATAACTTATTACTAAAAATATATTAGTAATAAAATGATCATTTCAATCAACTAAACATCCTGTTATAGGAGATAACATTCAATTTAGTACATAAACGGTAAATGCCTCTTATTAATTTATCTTTAAGTTTAAGTTAGTGAAACAAAAGGGTAATCGATTGCATTGCATGCAAGCCCTTGAAAAGAAAGTGGCAGAATCAACAAAAAAAAAAAACAAGTTGTTCACCTTCATTCACTTTTGGCAGAATATATATATTATGTATGTTTTCTTCAACTAAATAGACCTATTGTCAAGAACATATAAGTAATAGAATGATCATTCCAATCAACCAAACATCCGGCTACATAAAGGGGTCAATGGCTCTTATTAATTTATCTTTAAGTTTAAGCTAAGTTAGTGAAATAAAAGGGTAAACAATTGCATTGCAAGCCCTTGGAAATAAAGTGGCAGGATCAACAAAATAGAGAAACAAGTTGTTAGCCTTCATTTTCTGGTAGAGTATATGCAGTGTCATTCATCCAAGTTTAATCAGAACCTGAATTTGAAATAATAAATTTTAGTTAAAACAAGTCAAATGTGTGAAAGTTCTGACTTTTTTATGCTGGGTACTAAAGTAATCAACATGATGGTGTATTACAATTGCATTAATCAGTATTTATAGCCTAAAATGGTTGTTTGAGATCATAATTAGAGTTGCAACAAAGTTTCGTATAGGACACCTTATCACAAGTGCATTTATGTTTTACAGGTTTCAATCCTCTGTAACGATTGCAACAGCACAAGTGAAGTTACATTTCACATTGCTAAGCTCAAGTGCAGTCACTGCAAATCATATAATACGCGTAGGGTTACAACACCGGAGCAACACTTGGATTCTTCGACGTAACAGGATGCTGACATGTTACAGCAGATTCGGTCGTTCTTAATTTTTGATAGTCAGAAGTAGGTGGGTTAAATTTTGTTATATTGACTTTTCTGCTTCAGAAATGGTCGTAACAGGTCCACCTGAAAAACTTCATGTCGAGTTTCTTCAGGCACGAACATCACGAGTGGATTTGAAAAACACACAACGTGTCATTTCCGATGTATTAAAAAAAAAGAGACATGACGTCGGCATCATCCAATGTTATTTACGAATGATCCCGAGTCCAACCCCGAAGCTTCGGAATTCAACCAGTCACACTCACATGCGTGACAAACGCCAGTGAAAAGCGACTTAGCCTAGCCCGATCTTTACAGGCGATTTCGTGTAAAACGCCAAGCCCCATCCAGGTGCCAATTTAATTGTATGTAAGGCCCTCATCATGCGGACGAGGTCTTCGGTTCCTCTCCTCTATTCTTAAGCTGTGCATATAAGGGCATCACAAAACTTGCTCACAATCGTGGCACTAACAATCGGATCCTTTATGATCACCTATTCCTTGATTCGTGTTCATAGTCAACCTCGGCAAGGCAACCTTTCCTCCACATCGGATCAGTTCTTTAGTAACATGTTTTAAAATTAATCTCATTCATCCATTGCTATAAGTAAATTAAAATTGGATGGATGAGATTTTATAGAAATAGGGTATTTGGGAATGCATCAACATTCCAGTGCAAGTACAAAACGCCTTCAAACATAGGACACTTCTAACTTCTAAGAATGTTGGATGACAAGTCAACCCTTTGGCATCTGATACTACAAGAAATACACACAATTCGCAATGTTTTATTGATAAAACGTCGCGGATAGTAAAGACTTTTCATAACGTTTTGTTTGAAATTTCTGCGATGGTTTATAAAAACTACGCGAATTTGCATACTTTTTACGACGTTTTATCAATAAAATTTTGCGAAATAGAAACCGCGACATTTTGTTAAAGAAAGCGTCGTTGTTGGCGTACTTAAAACGTTCTGCTTTCAGGAGCAAAAAGACATCGTTTTGATTTTCTTAAAACTTAAACCCCCCCCCCCCCCAAAGTACAAAACACCTTCAAACATAGGACATTGCTAACTTCCAAGAATGTTGGATGACAAGTCAACCCTTTGGCATCTGATACTACAAGAACTACACATAATTCGTGATGTTTTATTGATAAAACGTCGCGGATAGTAAAAGACTTTTCGTGACGTTTTGTTTGAATTTTCTGTAATATTTTATAAAAACAACGCAAATTTGCAACACTTTTTACGACATTTTATCAATAAAATTTTGCGAAATAGAAACCGCAATGTTTTGTTGAAGAAAGCATCGTTGTTGGCGTACTTAAAACGTTCTGCTTTTAGGAGCAAAAAGATGTCGTTTTGATTTTCTTAAACAAGCATGATCAAAGTTCTGTAATTAAAACAACAGCTATCCTCTATCAAAAAGGGATCTGACACTATCAGGACATATATGTAGAAAATAAAAATTATTGGTGACTCACTTCTTTTTGGCTGGTCATCCAGTCTCCAATTCTGAACTAATCCTCAGTGCCCTTGCTGGCTTAGGACATGATTGTGATCCTATTGTTTGTTTATTATCAAATAATATGGCATTTTCCTCATTTCAGGATATTCAAAGCTCTCTTCTCATGCATGAAACCCGTCTGGAACAACAGAATGTTGTATCTCTGCTTTCAACACCATCTGCAAATCCTGCAAGTCACACTCCTTCATCTGCCTTTTTTGGTGGCAGACATTTTGGCCATGGCAAAGGGGCAAGAGGAAGAGCAGGTAGGAATAGCTCTCGAATTTTCTGTCAACTTTGTCAAAAGCCAAACCATTCAACTCTGTAGTGTCACAAAAGATTTAATCAGAACTGGCAAGGTCCTCCACAGCTTCAGCAGCCTTGGAAATCCTCTTCTCAACCTGTGCAGACATACACTGGATATCATACCTCTCCTCAAGCAAATTATGCACATTCTAGTTCTTCTAACAACTACATTGTTCCTCAACAACAAGTTACATCATCAGAACCATCAACTGAGTCTACTTGGTTTGTTGACAGTGGTGCAACCAATCATGTGACTCCTGACATTCAAAACCTAAGCATCAGCTCTCCCTACACTGGAAATGATCATTTAACCGTGGGCAATGGTAATCTGTTACCTATTTCACACACAGGATCTTCCTCTTTTCAATTCAATACTTCATCTACACCATTACATCTCACAAACATTTTGCATGTGCCTTCAATAACCCGCAACCTTTTAAGCATTTCTAAGCTTACTAAAGACAATGATATTGTTGTTGAATTTACTAATAATGGTTGTTTTTTTAAGGGCAAGCTTTCAGGGGCCACTCTTTTGCAGGGAACTCTCCAGGATGGGCTGTATCACCTCAAGACAACATCTAAATCCTCTCTATCAAATCTGCTGAACCTCCCTCCTCCTATGGTTTGAACCTCCCTCCTCCTATGGTTTTTCTTTCCCTAAAGCCAATGTTACCATCGTAGATGCCAATGTGCTACATGCCACAATGGGTCATCCTTCTCCATCTATTCTATCAAAGATTGCCAAATCTAGGAATCTTCATGTTGATATGAATACTCTAAAATTATGTGAAGCTTGTAAACTTGGAAAGTTACATCAACTTCCCTTTCAAAATCACTCAATTAATGTTACTAAGCCTTTTGAAATTGTGTATTCAGACATATAGGGTCCCTCCCCGACTCTATCAATAGAAGGATAGAGATATTACATTATTTGTATTGATGCTTATACTAGATTTACTTGGTTTTACCCCCTAAAATTCAAATCCGAAGCCTTCTCCACCTTCCTAAAATTCAAATCACATGTGGAACTACAATTTAATCACAAAATAAAAGCCTTTCATACTGATAATGGAGGTGAATACCAGTCTTTTCTTCCTTACCTTGTAGCCCAAGGCATCATTCCTAGACTCTCCTGTCCTTATACACATCAATAAAACGGTGTTTCTGAAAGGAAACATCGTCACTTCACAGAAATGGGTCTCACCCTTCTTTCCCATGCCTTTATGCCTCTCTCTTTCTAGTTAGAAGCTTTTCTCACAGCTACCTATCTCATAAATCAATTACCCAGCTCAATTATCAATCATAAATCACCCTATGAGCTTCTATATAACAAAAAGCCCACCTATACTCATTTGAAGCCTTTTGGCTGTAGTTACTACCCTTATTTATGACCATATTCTCTCATAAATTCAACTTTCACACTTCTAAGTGTATTTTTCTTGGCTACAATCTCTTTCATCATGGGTATAAATGCCTTAATGCTCATGGACAACTCTATATTTCTTGCCATGTTGTTTTTAATGAAACAGAATATGCCTAACCTCTTCTTTTTAAACAACAATCCACCTTACCTCTATCATCTCACAAAGCACATTCTAATCTACCCCTTTCCCTTCTCAAACCTCCTTCCTCCTGTGTGCAGCCTACTGTCAACAGTTCCCTGCCGAAGGACTAGTCTTCAAGGGCTTCTTTGGACTCCCAACCATTACAGGTAAATTCTCCTTCTTTCTCTTCCAATTTATATTCACCTTCTGTTTCTCTTCGCCGATCACCTACTCCCCTTATTTCCTCTCCTCCTCCTGTTCCCATAGCCATTGTCCCTGCTAATCATTCTATCCCTCTCACCAATACTCACCCAATGCAAACTCGCTCCAAGAGTGGCATTTTCAAACCTAAACTCTACCACACTCCTCTATCTCCCTCACCTATCACAGAACCACAATCTGTTGTCCTTTCCCTACAATATCCTCTTTGGAAAGCTGCTATGGATGGTGAAATGCATGCTTTACACAAAAATCAGACCTGGACTCTTGCTCCTTATCATCTTAGCATGAATGTTTTGGGTACAAAATGGGTGTTTCAAGTGAAGTATCACTCAGATGGCTCCTTTGACAAAGCAAAGGCTCAATTAGTGGCAAAAGGGTTCAATCAAAACCTAGGTGTGGATTTTACTGAGACTTTCAGACCAGTTGTTAAATCCTCCACCATTAAAGTCATCCTATCTCTAGCTGTCTCTTTTCAGTGGGACATTCAACAGATTGATATCAATAATGCATTTCTCAATGGGTCTTACAAGATGAAGTTTACATTCATCAGCCACAAGGGTATGTCAATTCTTCCTATCCTACTCATATGTGTCATCTCTCTAAAGCCCTATATGGGCTCAAGCAGGCTCCTCGAGCCTGGTTCTTTACTCTCAAACAGACTCTTCAACAAGGGGGATTTACACCCTCCAAGTGTGATACCTCTTTATTCTATCTTCATGACAACCAGTGCAAATTATACATTTTGATCTATGTTGATGACATACTCATTACTGGAAATAATAGAGAGGAAATACAACATCTCATTCTTCGTTTACGCAAACAATTTGGTCTCAAGTCTCTTAGTTCTCTGCACTATTTTCTGGGTTTCGAAGTTCATCGCACTTCTTCAGGTCTGTATCTATCTCAACACAAGTATATTTATGATCTTCTACAACGGGCAAATATGCTTACCTGTAAGCCATGTTCCACTCCTGTTTCTTCTGACCAAAAACTCTCTGCCTTTAATGGTGCTCCAATTGCGAATCCTTCTGATTATCGTAGCCTAGTTGGTGGTCTTCAAAATTTATGTCACAATCGTCCTGATATCTGCTTCATCATCAACAAATTAAGTCAATTTTTGACTAATCCCCTTCAACCGCACTGGGTTGCCTTAAAAAGAGTTCTTTGATACTTACGTGGTATTGCTGACAACCAGCTTTTTTTCGTTCTTCTTCATTTCCTTTACAGATCCATGATTTTTTCGACTCTGACTGGGCTGGATCTGTTGACGATCGTAAATCCACCTCCGACGGCTGTGTTTTTCTGGGTGGAAATCTCATCCATTGGAGCTCCAAAAGGCAAGCAGTTGTACCTCGCTCCAGTACTGAGGCAGAATATCGGGCTCTCTCAACGCTATCGACTGAAATTATCTGGCTTTTATCCTTTCTCTCCAAATTAGGGTTTTCACCCTCTTATCACCCCGTCCTCTGGTGTGACAACAATAGTGCTCGCGCCTTATCTCAGAATGCTATCTTCCATGCCTGCACGAAGCACATTGAAATTGATGTGCATTTCTTTCGTGATCGAGTCGCCGATGGAACCCTAGAAATCAACTATGTTAGTTCAGAGGACCAACTTGCTGATTTATTTACAAAACCTATGACTATCAAACGCCACTTCATGTTGTGTGACAAACTTAATCTTCGTGGCCCACGAAGCTTACGTTTGAGGGGGGATGTAAAGGACATGGATCATACTACAAACCACATTTCAACACTATCTCTCACAGCCCACAAAGATACAGGCCCATCAACTAAAGACTAAAGATCATTCTAGAAGGCACACCATATCTGCATATTCCTTTGTCTGTAACCGTAAAGATTGTACAACTGTAGTATTGTTAGAACAAGTGTATATGTTCTCTCTTTCTACAGTGTACAGAAGCAAGAAATAAGGAAATTCATTCTTTTACACATTTTTCAATTATTTCAGAGCTGTTGCGTCTCCGGCCATTGTCGTCATCTTCTCTGGCATATTTCGTCAAGGTATTTTCGTCTTCTCTTTATCTTTTTGGTTCATTATTATTATGAGTAAGAGTCTTTGTTGATTTTCCATTAACATAACATAATGTTCTCATTCTTATATTTAATTAATAGGCATTTTTTGCTCTATAGATAAGAGTTGGATGAACAGTGTTAGAATTTCCCGTGAATACATTGATGAAGTGAGAATATTTATGAATTTTGTGGCTGAAAAAAGGGTAAAGATTGTGAAATTTCATGCCCTTGTGCACGTTGCATGAATTGTTATATGAGGCCTAAGATGACTGTTTTTGACCATTTAATGCAATTCGGCATGGACCAATCATACACCCATTGGGTTTTACATGGTGAACTGCCAGAATATAGATTTATCTGATAGAGAAGCTTGGAAGAGCTTTATGAGCTATATCCTGAGTTTGCCAGAGAACCACATAATGTTAGACTAGACTTAGCTATGGATTCAATTCACATGGCAATTTGTCACTTTCATATAGCGTGTGGCTTATTGTTGTCTTAGCATACAATTTACCTTTGATGTGTATGGATGAGCCATTTTTTATGCTATCGCTAGTTATTCCAGGTCCGAAAGCTGCAGGTAGAGAGACGTCGACTATCAACAACTTTCCAGCCTATGGTGATATTTCTAGGTGGAGCATTAAAGGCTATAAGGCATGCCCTATTTGTAACAAACACACTCCTTCTTTTAAGTTAAGAAGTAAGATTGGTTACTTAGGCCATCGACATTTTCTTCCTTACAATCATCTATGGAGAAAAAGCAAGAAGTTTGATGGCATGAGTGATCATCGGCCTATACCTAACTTACCAGATGGAAATGATGTGGTGGCACAATTATATCATGTGCAGAATATATGTTATGGAAAGCACCCCAGCAATAAGAGGAGAACGAGATTGGAAGGAGAGTTGAATTGGAATAAAAAAATCATTATTTTTATCTACCATATTGGCATAAGTTAACATTGAGGCATAACCTTGATGTCATGCATATAGAAAAGAATATTTGTAACAATATCCTTGAAACTTTGATGAATGTTGAAGGTAAAACCAAAGATGCAATCAAAGCTCAGCTTGATTTGGAAGATATGAATATTCGAAAGGAATTGCACTTGAAAAGAGCAGTTGATGGAACTATTGTGGCAAAACCTCCAGTATGCTATACAATGTCTTCCGATGAGAAGAAGTTTTGTGAGTTTGTAAAGTAGGTGAAGTTTCCAAATGGTTACACATCTAATATATCTAGATGTATTAATGATGATGAAAGGAAGATTACTGGACTTAAGTCTCATAATTTTCATATACTGTTACAAAGCATTCTTCCATTAGGAATGTGTGCCATCTTGAATAAAGATGTGACAGGTGTTTTCATGGAATTGGGGGACTTCTTTTGTCGAATTTGTAGATGAAGTTTGAATAAGGATGACATACAGAACATGTGTGATGAGATAACTTTAATCATATGCAAACTTGAAATGATATTCCCACTGGCATTCTTTGATGTCATGGTACATTTGGCTATTTATTTACCAAATGAAGCCTTACTTGGTGGACCAGTTGCGTATAGATGGATGTATCCAATTGAGAGGTATTATTTAAATTTATCCTATCACTCAAAAAATTTAACTAAATAGTGTCCTATCTAATTATGGTTCATCATTTGTGAAGATTCTTAGGTACACTAAAGAGATTTGCTAGAAATAAAGCATGTCTAGAAAGGCCAATTGCTGAAACGTATGTTGTTAAAGAGTGCATGACATTCTATTCAATGTATCTAAAAGGAATTGAAACCAAATTCAAAATGCCAGAGCGAATCAATGATATGGTTGATGGTAGTGACATATAAGTGTTCTTCCAACAATGTAAGTCGATTGGTGCTGGAAAAACAATTGCTCTTCCTACAGATGAGATTGGGCCCTTTATTGTTAAGTTTTTCTAACCTATTGTGAAATTAAGATATGTAATAAGTAGAGATATTTCATATAATCTTGATTGAATTTTTTTTCAACCATAGTGAGCACATGGATGAGTTGAGGCAACAAAGTCCATTATATATTGACAGGAGACATAGAGAACAATTTTCTTCATGGTTAAAGCATCGGGTGAGAAGAAGGTTTGTGCTTGGTCTACACTAATAATTATATATAGATTCTAGTAAATACTTATTTGATTTTTTCATTTGTTGATATAGATGACGACATTAACTAGCTCCCGTGAAGGAAGTATCTTTGAGTCTTTGTATGCATTAGCATGTGGACCTCATATTTTGGTGCAGAAGTATACTGTATGCAATACAAATGGCATGCGCTAAAGCCCATGATTTGCTTAGGATTACACAAAATAGTGGTGTTGCAGTGTTAGGAAATTATGGGGAAGATAATATTACATTTTATGGGTTGCTGACAGATATTATCAGGCTTGAATATGTTTGGCATAAAAATGTTGTGCTTTTCAAGTACAAATGGTACGATCTTGGAAATTTGAATATGAGGGTCAACGACATTGTAAAAAAGCATCAACGTAACTAAGTTCTGGTTTAAGGGTTACCCATTTATTTTGGTAAACCAAACGAAGCAATATTTTATGTGGAAGATTTATTATTCAGTCCAAATTGGCGGATTGTGCAAGAATGTGAAGTTAAACGTGCGTATGATATCCCTTTGCATAGTAATGAAGAAGGTTCAAATGACTTTGAGGAGTCTAATGAAGTTCTAGTGGAAGTCAAGGAATGTTCCTTAGAGTTTTTAGATTGAAATGATATTGCATTTGATTTAATAAATAATGTTTTATTGAATTTCGAGCAGCATTTGAATGACAATTGGAGGACTTAGAGACAAGAAGTAATGAGAATGAATGTGATATTGTTTGGAAGAGTCCACCGACAACGATGATGAATAAATTCTTATTATGCAATTGAACCTTTGTTGTTTTCTCTTCATTGTTGTATGCAGATTTTAGGAGAATTTTAAAGTTAATATAAATGAAATAAATGAGAGACCACATCATGTGTCAATCAATCGTAATTTATTATAGATTTATATTCAACACCAAATTAGCACTTCCATTTAACCACTTGTTTTCTCCTTATTTTTTCTTATATGAAAATATCTGATATAATTGCAAAACCAATCACATAGCAACAACACTGTCGTTCTTTTGACTATTATGAAGGTATAAATTTTAATCTTGTCTTAATTAGTTGATGAAACCAAATTTCAATTATTTCTTGTACAGGTTTGAATAGGGTGAACATTGAACATTGACAAAGGAGAGAGTCATAGGGTAAGATTTCATGATACTTGCCTTTGCCAAAGATCAATCTAATCTTGAAGTAATTTGAAGATGGGATTGAATATGTGTTAAGCACATACAATTTCTATGTTTATGATCAACAAACACATGCTCATATATTCACACATACTCTCCCATCATAGTTCCTAAACCACTTCTTTTTCTTTTTTCTTATATATTTTTTTTTTAAAAAAAAGAAAAAGGATAGAAAAAGATATATCAGATACCTTCATTATAACTTGAGATTCATACAGTGTGATGACAGTGATGTCAAGAACACTAGGGACTACTGCACAGAAAAGATAATCAAAAATAAAATGAAACAGAAAATAATAAAAGTTGAAGAGAAAATTCATATCAGAATATATAGTGAAAAGCTGGAGAAGCAGAAAATCAAAGAAATTACCTTTCTCCTCTTTCTTTTTCTTATCTGCCTTTGCTTTATTTGACTTGCCTCTGCTAGACCTTGGAGTCATTTCGTCTCTTCTATTGACTAAAGAATCGGAAGCAGGAAAAAGGCTATGATCCCTTTTCAGAAAATCAAAGACACCAAAAGTTGTTGAGTAGATAGGCAACAATGAAGAGCATAAGAAGAGGAGTGAAAAGAGAATAAAGAGAAAAGTAGAAAACAATGAGAAAAAAAAGTTAGTTTACCAAAGCGCGAGAGAGAAGGAGATTTAGTGAAAGCTTTCAAGTTACGAGGGAAGGTAGGATAAAGGGTTTAGTTGGGTTTTAACCCTCTTGTGGATCCGTGAGTAATCCTGACCTCTCCTTCATGGTAAAACCTGGATTGCCTTTCCATTCCCTGGCTTCCTCTTTGTATTATTCTCTCACCTCCTCTCTCTCAAGTTCTCAGCCATACCTGAGCCCTTATTATAAGACCGTACTCAGACAAGACCAAACCTTGTAGGGATAACATGAATGTGACATATTGCAATTTGCTTTTGGGCTAGCCAAGCAATTTTATTTTATCACTTGTTGGGGTCTTCGGTTTTGACAATCATTTTTTAATCTGAATTTATCTTTGTAACACATCTTGGGTGAAATGAGTATTTGTTTATAATGCATTTCATAATGGATGCATACCGGTTGAAAAGTCTAAAGTTACTGGCATTTAATGTTCTTTTCTCAATTGGATTAACTCGCTTTTAACCTTTTATTCTTTTAGACTCTTGTTGATGTAATATTCTATCTTGTTTAGTATTGTTATCCAGCTAGTGCATTCTTATTGTATAGCCATTTAATTCTACATATAATAGAAAATTCCTTTCTAAGAACACTACTTATCTTTATTTCAGTGAGTTGTTTGGTCTTCTACTATACCTACCTTGATCCTTAACCGGAGCCAGTTGGGAGCAACATTACAGAACATAGAAACTTAAGTTAATTGCTTGCCATTATTTGTTTAATCCATCTAACCTCATTGTATCAAACCGATAAAAGAAACTTAAATGGGAATGATTTTGCTTTTAAGGAATTTGATGGTGTCTGATTTTTATTAGTATATTTTGACTTATAACAATATCAGTAGTTTTGGACTACTAGCAATTTAAAGTTTGTCTGAATTATTATGTTAAAAGAAAGGGTTGTTCATTGATTCTGGGAATTATGATGTCCATTTCTAACTATTTGTAATAATTCTTCCATTTATTGTGTAATCATATGAATGTTTACTTTAATATATATAAAGTTGTTGTCAAGTAAGATTAGGCAGGACACACCAACTCTTGTTAGTCCTTAAAACCTTATTCCATAACCCGATCTTATTATTAGCTACTTATATTATGAACTGTATAATTTTTCGATCTTTTCCCTTTTACATTGATTTAATAGGTCTTTTTTTAGTTGTAGACTATGTTGTTTTCTTTAAATATGGTTGATGAATATTGCTTAACCAATTAATAGTATCACTGAAATCTAATGTCGAATTGAATGCAGGTGATTCACATTATCTGGTGTACCGTGAAGAAGAACAAGGCTGCACCAAGCAGTTTAGTACTGACACAACTGCAGTCGCAGTACCTTCAACTTCTTGGAAATGTAGTTGATGAGCCATCTGCTCCTACACAGTCAGAGGATCACACACCTTGTAAGCCTACTCCAACACCAAGAGATGTCACATCTGCGCCTATTACTCATCCTAGAGATAAGTATCTACAACTTTTGAATATGCGACGCAATATTAGTTCTCCATCAACTTCTTAAGCGATGCCTCTAGCTTCTTATAATCAGTCGCCAGTAAATGACACTATTCTTCCCAATATTAGTGCTACCTCTGCAAGCACTGCAGATATGATCTTTCACATTACATTGGTGAAACATATAAGTTTAATAATTTTGTTTATCTAACCAATTAAGAGTATGTTATATGCTTATTGTAAAATATTCCTTTGCTATATTTTAGGATCCACGACTGATCCAAAAAAGACAAAGGGTGTCACAAAAGGACATGGATTGGAAAAGATTAATAAGGTGATAGGTAAGAGATTGGAGATAGAGATCTCCCCCATTGAAGGACGACTAACCAACTCTATACAGTCTACCAAATTATCAAATGAGATTGGTGTGGTATCCCGAACTTCCTTACCTGTAAGAACAAAATGAAAAAAATAACTAATGAGGAGTTGGACATTGCATTTGATAAGTTAGACGTAAGTATTATAAAACTATCTAATTTGTACGTGTTTTCCATATACCTAAAGCTTTGATCAATAATTTATAATTTTTTGCAACAAAAGTTAAAAGTCAAGGGAATGAGGACAAACAATGAAGTACATGTTGCTGTCAAGAAGTTTCTTTCTTTAAGGTCTAAAAATCAAATATTTCATTTAAAAAAGCATTGTACCACGCACGGAAAGTATGTTAAATGTGACAGTGGCGGAGTGGATAGATTTATGCGAATATTAGGAGTAATCAACTATAAAGGTTACTTAATTTGATCACAAAACTTAATTTCACAACTTTATTGACAACTGATTATATTTCAGTATTTATGAATTGTGATTTATAGATGTTGTTACGTTTATAATTAGGAAAAGAGTCAAAAAAGCCAAATAGGCAAGGAGTTAGGTCAAATGTCAACCAAACTCCGGCTTCAAGGCCTTTGTAGCAATACGGCATAAGATTGTGAGTTGTTATCCTTTTAATTATATTTTACTTTGATTGACATTTCAAAATTTATATTAAATATTACTAGTAATATATTTCTATAAAACAGAGTGACAAAGATGGAGGAAAGTGTGACCGGATAAAGCTATAATATCACACTCATTATGATGAAAGTAAAGGTCAATGAACAACTACTGAATGTAGAGAAAAATGGGTGAGTACATAGTTCATTTACAAATTTTTCTTAAATGAGACTGTGTATCTAATTAATTATTAATTTTTAAGGAATTAATATGTAAGGAATTGGCAGATTCAATAGAATAAGGTCATCCGATGACAGAGGATGAAGTATGCGACAAAGTCTTGGGCACTAGATCAAATTACGTTGTTGGCATGGAAGTTGGGCCTCGACCACAAGGGAAGACTTCGGTTAGAAAGAGACTTCGAGACAGACTAGAGGAGTCAAAGAAGATTAATCAAGAGTTACAGTCTCAAGTCGATGAATTGAATAAAAAAGTTGAACAAATGCAGATCAACTAACTACCGAAGTCGAACAATAAAGAATTGAATTTGAACAGCAAAAAAAGCTCTTGGAGCTTTTATGTTCTACACATAATATTCATTTAGGTTAGATATTTGTACTCATATTGATATATTATATAATTATGACTATTTACTATACACTTATGACGTAATTTTGATATTAATTAGTGTATTATGACATGTTTGCGAATTGCAATTAAATAATATTTTTTTGTAGGTATGAAATTCTTGTGATACATGAATAATTATTAAAATTAATGATATACTAAAAAATTGAAGAATTGTTAAATAAATAAAATTCATAAATAATATTGAATAGTTATTAAACAAATAAGATTTAAAAATTTTGTATTTTAAAAAATAATTATTAAAATTAAAAACATTATTAAATTATAATGATTTTCGAAAAATGTAAAAAATAATACTATCTGCAACGTTTTATGTGAAATTCCGTGACGTTTCCAACAATATCGCGGAATGTGATTTTCCGCGACGTTTCCTCACATTCTGCCGTGAAATTCTGCGGCATTCCCTAAAACATGCGGAATGTGACTTTCCGTGTCGTTCCAAAAAACGTCGTAGAAAAACCAATCTTTTCGTGATGTTTTTTAAAACGTCACAGAATGTTCGTGTTTTTCATGATGTTTTATGGGAAAAGTCGTATAAACCTTTTGCCTACACCACATTCTGCGACGTTATTTGTGAAGCTTTTTAAAACATTGCAAATTGTATTCTATGACATTTTTTGAGATTTTGTGACGTTTTTTAAACACACAAATTGTGTTGTTTTCTTGTAATGTGGGCTTAAAGTTGCCAAGATCAATATTGTGTGTTTAGTATTATACTGATTTAGTTTAACGGTACCAATTGGTAGTGACAATTTTTCATGATATTGTGTCTTATATTGTATCGGTCGAAAAACTGTACAAAGCTTAGTTTAATAATACCGATCGTTGGTACTGATATCGACAATTTCGCATGGTATCAGTCGGCATCGTAAATTTTTAAATTTTGGGGGACTGTTTTGAAAAAAAACTTAACACCCCCCATTCCAACTATTTGTTGCTACTCTCTCATCTCTCTCTCACTTAGTCACTCTCTCTCTCGGTTCTCCTTTCTGGTGGTGACTATCTTCTCCCTCTCCGACGACTGTCCTCTGCAACGTCTCTCTTATTTCCTTTCTTCCTCAAGGCCACGAACTTCTATCTCTGCTCTCCTTAACGCACCACACTACCACCAACCACCACTGCCCAACCTCTCTTTAGCCATTGCTTCCAACCATCCACTTCGGTGTCCAATACATGTAAAGTGAAAGGTATAGCAGAATCTGTAGATTTGGAATTTCAATTTTCCAGATCCAAATCCAAACCTGCCCTGATTTGAACTGAACCTAATCAACCTAACTTTTAATTGCATTTTCTGATTTTTTGGATTTTTTTTGCTTTGAATAGCAATTGTATTATACTTGGTTGTGTATGTATTTTTGGTAATGGTTGGAATTGTTTGCATGAGTTGGGAAATTTGGGTTTGAAAGTTGAAATTGTTTGTGTGAATTGGTCGAATTTCAATATAATTTAGGTGTTGTCAATTTATGAAGAAAATTAATGCATTGAAAAATTTTGATTTGAAATTTGGAATTGTTTGTATGAGTTAGTTCATTTTCAATATAATTTGGATATGCCAATTTATGAAGAAAATTAATGCATTGAAAATTTTGGGTAAAAAAACTAAGAATGTTGATTACAATTGGTGAATGAAATATTGTTAAATCACATAAGGGAATTAGAATTTTAGTAATAATATTGATTAAAATTAGTTAAGAACACAAACTAAATATAAGCATTATAAATTGAATTCTATAAGTAAACAAAATATATTAGTTTATAATTGAATTATGAGATTATATAAAGTAAGTTGAAAACTTATAGTTGTGAGTTATGGTTGAAGTTGAATATGTTATAATTGTGAGTATATGTCTTTAGTTTATGATTAAATGATGTAATTATATAAAATGAGTTATATTATATAAGTTATATAAGTGTATTGTAATTATATATGTTGAATACTTCAATTGCTAGTTTTTAACTTAATGGTGAATTGTATTAGATGAAATTAAATTTTATATGATGTAAGCATACAAAATGAGTTATATTATATAAGATGGATATGTGTATTGTATCATTGTGTATGCTGAATCTTTGAATTATTGGTTTTTGACTTATTGGTGAATTGTGTTTGATGAAATTGCATTGTGTATGATGTAATCATATAAAATGAGTTATACTAGATAAGATGGACATATGTATTTTATAATTGTATACGTTGAATACTTAAATTGTTAGTTTTTGACTTACTGGTGAATTATGTTAGATGAAATTGAATTGTTCATGATGTAATCATACAAAATGAGTTATATCATATAAGATGTATATGTGTAATTATGTTAGTTTGGACTTTTGAATTAAACAGTACATATTTTGTGATAGTAGTTGATAATGAAGTTGTGTTCTTTATTTTGATATATGCCTTTGTTTATTTTTACAGATAAATGAAAGAAAATTCAAGTACTCCCAATAATTCAACCACTTTAGGCAGATACAATGATCCAACTTGGACTTATGCAGCATTGTTCCTTAGTATGAAGAAAAATACTATTTGTTTGTTTTGTAACAAGCATTTGATAGTGGAGGAATTACTAGATTAAAGAAGCATTTACTAGGGTTAAGGAGATGTGGAATCTTGTAAAAAAGTTAGTCATGATGTGAAATGACAAATAAAGATTTTGTTTGAAAAGTATCAACATGAGAAAGATAGAAAGAAGAGATTGAATTATGAAATTAGTAGTGCAAGTTCGTTTGTTGATATTCAGAATGATAGTGGAAATTTTGAAGGAGGTAGTGTTCCTATCCAACAATAAGTGAATGTTTCATCTGGACCAGATGTTGGGAAAAGAAGAAGGAAAGTGTCAATTTTTTTTTCACCACGAACAACTCCTGGAGCTCAGTTTTTAATTCGCAATGACCTGCAATCAAGAGAAGTTGCTCATAATGTAGATATGACAATGGCTAGATGATGGTATGATTTAGGTATAGCATTCAATGCTTCCTAATCTTATTGTTATTAGCCTATGGTGGATGTTATAGCTCCTTACGATTTAGGATACAAAGCTCCTTCTACTGATGACTGTAGAGGTAAACTTTGTGTAGCTTTGTTTATGAAATTAAAAGTTATTTGGATGAAAGAAGAATGACTTGGGCTATTTATGTATTCAATCATGTATGATGGCTTGACAAATAGGAGACATGAGCCTATTATTAATTTTTTGGTTTACTCTGCAAAGAGCTTAATGTTTTTGAAGTCTATTAATGCATCTATCCTTATTAGGAATGTTAATACTTTTTTTTTTGAAATAGTTGATGAAGTTGTGGAATAAGTAAGGCTAGAAAATATTGTTCAGTCCATTACTAACAATGATTCTGCTTCTAAAATGACTAGAAGAAGATTACAAAGCAAATATAATTCTTTTTTTGGCCTCCTTATGCTGCATATTACATTGATTGGAAAATATAGGGGAAGCTAGGTATTTTCCTACTATTGATGAGACTGTGTAGAAAGCTAAAAATGTGACCAAATTCATTTGCAATCGTGCATGAGTCTTGAATTTAATGAGAAATTTTTTTACCAATGGTAGGAATTTGTTTCGTCTTGTTGTTACAAAATTTGCAACAAATTTCTTATCACTTCATTGTTTTATTATGATAAAGAAAGAGTTGAACCAGATGTTTACATATGATAAGTGAGTTGTATCTCAACATGCTAGGTCTAATGCTGAATTAGAGGTTTCCAAAATTATACTTGAAGATACTGAATTTTGTTGTCAATGTTAATTTATCATCCGAGCTTATGAACCTTTAGTAAAGGTACTTTGTCTAGCTAATAGTGATGAAAAGGTAACAATGAGTTATTTTTATGATGCTATAGAGAGGGCGAAGGAAGCAATCAAGGCTAATTTAAAAAATAGGTCTTCTTTGTAAACACCTTATCTTAAAATCATTAACGAGAAATGAGAAAGGTAACTTTACTCTTTGTTGTGTGCAGCTGAGTCATTTTTCAATCTTAGTGTCTATTTCAGACCATGTTTTACAATGAAAGTTAAAGTTAATAGGGGAATGCTATTAACTAGTTGCCCAAGAGATTATGTAAGATCTCCTAAGCTCATAAATGGAGATTTATAAGGAGACCTATAGGAATTTTGAGACTTCAATTGCTATTCGACAAATAACAAAACTAATTTAGGAATACATTTTTTACTTTTGTTACTTGTTGAAAATTAGTTATCATTTTTTTGTTTATAACCCTACTTTTATTGGCTTGCGACTTACAGTTTCTTGATGAGACCAATTCAAAAGTTGTGTTCCAGAATTACAAATGTTTACAATTCGAATTCTAAGCCGATATGTGAGTCCAATAGGCTACGAAAGGAATTGGAGCACATTTAAATTCATTCATTCCAAGATAAGGAATAGATTAGAACACAAAATATTGAATGACTTGGTTTTTATTTAATACAATTTAAAGTTTCGAGAAAGGTATGTCATTATCATTATTAAGTTAGATATATTTTCTTATAATTTTTCAATAAGTTAGATATATTGATATCTAGTCCTAGTTACACTTGAAGGGGAGTGTTAAAATATCTCACATGGATTAAAAATGAAAATATTAAAGGGTTAATAAATGGTAAGGGTCAATTAACCAAATAATTAGTTCTAATCATTTTAGTAATGATTGGACCCAAGTCCAAATCTAGTTAATGGACTCTACAGTTTACCCATATTAAAATTATTAATATGTTGTCAAAGCAAGTTTGGTTGAGATTCTTAATTTTTCGATTGTCCATCTAGATGTCTAGTCCCAATAACCCGGTTCGGTTAAAGTTGCATTTATTTCAAGTGTCAATTAGATATCCAATTCTATTTGCAATTGAACTAATGGACTATTCTGTAATTTTGAAAAAATTTAGAGACTATTTTATAAATTTAAAAATTTATAATATTAACCGATACTAATAAAAAACCATGCTACAACTAAATTTGGTTTCTGTACCTTAATAATATTCGTAAGATCGGATACGATACATCCCCTGCAAATTACAATAAAGGGAAAGTGGGCACTCGTCAAGCGTGAAAGCTGAAGATTTTTTTTTTCTTAAAAAAGAAAAGCTGATTGATATTGAAGGTTGGAATTTCCATCATCTCACGACTTTCTTGTTGAACAACTCAACAGTCCACTCAGAAGTAAAGAGAATATGAATTAAACTTTGCAATAACTATGAAAAGGCCAGAAGCGATCCGTTCAAAGAGCTGTGGGAAAGGAAGAAAAGTCAACTGAGGCTTTTCAAGATACTACTTCTCCATGTGCAACAAGAAACTATAAGATGCAGCCTGCGATCCTCTCTTCCATTAAGGGTATACCTCCCAAGTTCTCACTCTGTTTCATGACACTATAAGCATATAAAACATTAGTTGATATGTGGCAATCAACAAATGACTAAATCTTCGAGACCATACGCACGTCACGAGCTAGAACCAGAACCTCAGAACATGAAAACCCAAAATGAGCAACAAAAGAGACGGCTCTGTGATTACTGTAACAAAGTCATAGCTCTTCTTTATTGTAGAGCTGACTCTGCCAAGCTATGTCTCGCTTGTGACCGCGAAGTTCACTCAACAAACCTGCTCTTCTCCAAGCATACTCGGGCACTGCTCTGCGATGCCTGTGACAACGCCCCTGCTTCAATCTTCTGCGAAACAGAGCAATCTGCTTTCTGCCAAAACTGCAATTCGAAAATGCACGGTCTTTCTTCTTCTTCTTATTCCTCCTGGAACAATAGAAGGCAGATTGACGGGTTTACAGAGTACCCTTCAGTGAGTGAGTTGATGACTGTTTTTGGTCTTGAAAATCTAGGTGGCAAAGAAAGGCTTCTTTTAGGTGAAAAGACTGGTGGGATTGGCTCTGAGTTTGATGGGTGGGGTTTGGCAGATGGGTACTCGCATTTGTTAGCTTGGGAGAGTCCTCCTTGCGTTAGCATAGATGAGTTGATAGCTTCATGCGACTCTGATCACAATTTCCAGGCTTCAAGAGTGCCTGATTTGTCCAAGGCAAGTATTTCAATTTGCTTGTTAATGCTGTATCTCTGATTATTGACCGCCAAATAAATGTTGAAGGCTTTTATTTTGTTTTACTGAAATCTGCTTGGTTTGGGCTAAGATATGTTCATTACTTCGATTCATATCGCCATGTGCCTTGCTCAAAATCGTGATTAGTTGCTTAGAACATAGAGGCCGAGCTTGGTTCAGCTGTTTCTTTTGGTCCTTCCTTCTCCCTTTTTCTTTTACGGGAATGGTTTTTGTTACTTGAAGTTCCAAAGCTCGTACTTATTTCTGTGATAGAAGATTTCTTAGCGGCTGAATTTTGGTTAAATTGCCCATAGCCTATTGTGATATTGACTTGACTCAGGATGTTATTCTTGGATCAGAATTGTAATGCTGCTTGTGGGCAACACAGGGAAGAAATTATTCGTCAGCTTGGAGAACTAGCTTGCCTGGAACTTAAACCTAGTTGTGAAAATGCAGTCTTTGAGCGTATTAATGTTTTCCAATCACCGGGAAATAAACACCAGACTAAGGGTTGTGACCGTGATACACTTCTTTTTCAATTTCCAGATTATGAGGTAAAGCTTCTGTGCTTCTTGTCTTCTTAGTTGGAATCTTTATGCTTTTGCACGAGTCTTTTGGAATTTACAGGCACATCTGGTCTGGTTGGATCCACGTGCAACAAGTGCTTTTATAACATGTAGAGGCGTAATCAGTTAAATGGGGATTTTGTTTGGCTCATTTAGGATAGCAGATCTATGAAGTGAACAAGCTTACTAGCATTGCTGTAAGGGAAGCATTTCTGGCTCCAGAATAGGACCTTCTTGGATATTTATATAAAGTTATGACACAAAATTTATGTGGAAGAAAAGAGTTACAGCTAGTTGATGAATGATAAAACTCACGTCCGTTCTTCAGTCAAAGTACACATATGGTGCCCTTTATGATATTCAGGTCACTAATTAGCAATTATCAGTCTTTCCTGTGAAAGGAAGTCCATTCCAAGGTTTTCTGGTTTATCATGGGTGCCTGAGTATAGATTATAGTGTATCCTTAACTATGTCCAGATTTATGGTGAGAAAATGGGAGCATAGACATTCCTCTTAATTCTTTCTTTCGTCGCTGATTAAGATCCCTATCAATTTTATCTTTGTGACATATGTTGGTCCTCTGAATTATTAACTATAAATTTGTTTCTCCCATGCAGGAAAATGCATTTCCCTGGTTAAATGATGTTGATCAGGCTGTTAACACTTTTATCTCATCTGCATCATTGAAAACCAACTTTGAGGAATGTTGTGTTGTTCCTCATAAACAGTCTGATTTCGGTGTTACTGCGCGTAACGATAATGATGGCCATGAAGCACAACCACAACATCCTTCGATGACAACAACCTTATCTTTCCCAAGAGTTACATCCCATGAAATAAACACTCAGGAGAGAGACTATGCAATCTCAAGGTACAACCAGAAGAAGAAAGCAAGAAGGTAGCCGCCGCACATTCATATGCGAGTTTTATAATCTTCTAATAACATTTTTTACTTTTAATTTCCAACTTAGCATTCTTCTTCCCCATACAATAACAGGTACGATAAACAAGTTAGGTATGAATCAAGGAAAGCTAATGCGGAAGGCAGGACAAGAATCAGGGGACGATTTGCCAAGACAACTCTCCAAGGAACTGGAATACGGTTAGTTAAAACTTGTGTTAGTTTGAGCACAGTAAAGCATTTAATGAAACAAAAATATTGCATATGAAATGAAATGACATCTCTAGTTGTCTGCATCCTTAATTTACTGATTCTTTTTTATGCCTTACATATTTACACCTATCTTCTGCATTGAACAGGAGACGACAAGATTAGCTTCAGGGGTCAATTGGCATTGCTGGAAAATTTTTGCTCTGATTCTATCATGTACTGTATTTACTGATCAAATTGTGAGCCTATATAAAATTTGGAAACATAATCTTTCATCTGAGATATTATGCATCTATCGTGGCCAACACATATATTTGATATCTCAACTTTAGATTATAATTTTGTCCTTACTGTTTCAAAATTTTGTGTTATGTCCTTCGGTATTCGTCTTGTTTTCCTGTCCCGCGACCAACAAATAGGCCTTATTTGATAAATGGCTTATCAACCATTTTTTGGTTAATTGAAATTTTTTAGTTGTTTTACCATATTAAACAGCTGATAATTATATTTGATAATCAACTAATTGGGTTGGCGAATTGAACTCAATCTACTCAATATGAAAACAAAGAGCATTTTTTTTCAACAGCTGAGAAATTAAGGAACTAAAAGACTATTATATTCAAAAGTTATTACAAATTACTCAAAGAGGTAGAGATAATAAGTTTATTATTAAATTTAATATTTTTAATTTTAATTTTTGAAGTTGAATTAATATCAAATTTGAGTCAAAATATACAAAAAAGTTATCATTCTATTATATACGTCTTCCTTTAACTTTGAAATGATGATGTTGATTTTTTTTAATCTAAATTCTGATGAGAATATTTAAAGAAATATTAAGGTATAATATTTATGTCCTTGTAAATTTTTTTTAATTATATCCTTAGAAGTCATTTTATACATAAATAATTAATATTAAACAATTAATTTTACACCAGTCAAATTAACTGTTCATAGAATCAATCAACATCTAATGCAACTGCAAAACAGGTTAATAATCTTTTTCTCTTCCTTACTTATCGGGAGTTCTCTAATCACAATGTGCTAGAAGTAGAAGTAGAACTATGTATGGAATAACACGTATATTGAGAAACACCAACTACATTGGCTTACAATTCACTAGTAGACAACATATATTTATGTCTTCAACTACAACAACACTCCGGTTGTTCTCATTACATCAAACAAATGATTACACCAGTTTGAGATTCCACCACTAAACCAAAGATTTTAGTCCATAACCAAATGAATTACCATGGGCCATAATTTAGTTCCTCCAGTCTCTAGGTCAGTGATTTCTTGTGGAGTCTGAAAATAGCAAGCACCACCAGCCAAAGAAGCACAAACGATCCTAACAGAGACAAGGCAAAAGCGGCTCCCAATTGGCGGCAGAAGCCATCAACCATATAGCAAACTTTGTTCCAACGCACATGAGAGTTCCCGTAACGGCCGATGATCCCCACAGCGGCCGCAGCTCCGTTGGCTGAGAAGAGCAGTCCCATGACCAGAATGTCTAGTATCACCACCACTACTTTTGTAGTGTTTTCTGTGCATAGTGTATAGAGTAGTGATACCATAGCGTAGGTGCATGCGAAGATATTCGACACGAGCAGGAACCTGAGATATTATATGTATACTCATATTAACCACTTAAGGTTTTGCATTTAATTAATTAAAAGAGATAGTTGATTTGAAAACTCTCCATATTTCTTGTCAATCTGGGTAGTTATTGTACAGAAACTTGGTAAGTTTGAAGTAGCTGAGCTATGAATGATTATCGGTAGCAGGTAGTTGACTAGGCTAAAAAAAATCCCAAGTCAGTAGGCCTAATGTTACACATCAATCATTAAATGCAGTAGCTTCTTATACCTTCCTAGTTTCTTTCTTCAGAGTGAAACCGGTGAAAATAACAAAACTAGTTTAGTTTAAGCTGGCGGAGCCCACTACCTGGGGTGTCGTATTGTTAGTATGGACACAGTAAGCACACTCGAAGAGTCGTCACTCCAACGAAACCTAACACTTCTAGTTATAGAACTTCAATACTGACAAATTTACTATACAAAGTTAGTTGATATTACACCAATCTACTTTCCTACCAGTTCTTAGTAACGATAACAAAAACATGAAGCTCTTTAAACTTAAACTGCAGTTAGATGAAAGAATCGTTGTAATTATATCCACACACCAACTACAAAGGCAACTCATCTGAACCACAATAACTCCAAACAGGAGACAATTTGTTCCAGTCAGTAAATCAGCATTCGTTATTCACGTTGGTCAATCCAGTGGACATGAACTTGGGTTTTGTACCTATTTTTTTATGTAGGAACCTCGATTAAAACGCATATTAAATCAAAGACCAAGTTGGAAGATAGCTTACACAAGAGCAGACATGTATTGCCACTTCGCAGTGACAGGAATTTGCAAGGGAGGCAATGAACTAATAAGAGTGATAGAAACAGTAGTGGTCTCTTTATCAACTCCCACTACAATAGCAGCCACCAAGGTTAGGAGCATCACCAGCATTCGTAGCATTACCTCCCCTGACCTCCCTTTCTTTTCACCGTTATACATTACCTTCTGATCAGTGCGACCAACTCCATTGATGTTGAATGCTTTGTGCCCGTTCTCCATGTCAGTTAATAGATGAGAGAAATATAGCTAGAGCACGGTGTGTAGGTAAGTCTTTTGTATAGAGAAGCAAAGAGGTTACATGCACACATATATATACACATATTTGCTTATTTGTTATATAGGAAGTCGAGCAATTAGGAAGGGTTAGTATCGCTGGAATGAATTTAAAAGTGGAAGGGTATGATGGGATAGTTGGGTGGCAATATTTATGGCGAGTTTGATCCAGCAATAAAGAAGGTAGTGAATTCCATAGGCCAGCCTTCGCGTTTGGTGCTGTTTTCCTCAAGAAACCAATTTTGAGTAGTACAAATAGCCTATTATGTATGCCAATGACAATATGTTAAAGTCAATCAACACTTTAAACACAAGAACAGTGGCCGGTGTCAAGTTCCTGACCCTAGCTGCTGCTTTTATTGGTTGGTTCTTCTTTGTTACGCAAATAGAAGCAATTTATATGAAAACAAGGTAGGAAAGTACACAAGAATTTACATGCAAAAAAATAAATTCTTTTATTACTATGAGAAAGATGATATAATGAGAATTTACTAGATTCAGTCAATTTCTCATTTTTGTTAAAATCTACATCCTTCATCATAGCCCCCATCTGTTTATGTTTCACTGACTTAATCTCTTAGAAGATATTTTCATTCCATCACTAATGGTCTGGGCATACGTGAGCAAGTCTTCCTAGCTATATCTCCTTGACGAGAGGTGATCCCCTGTCCCCACACAAGTGGATGGCTTAGATCCACTTGGACAGGATTGGTACTGGATAATTTGGACAAAAGATTTGTTGGGAAAATCGGGTAATTTTTCCCTCTAAGGTAAACAACTAGTGAAGTGAACCGATTCAGTAATACCCAGGAAA
>JAOQMR010000004.1:8683305-8694190 GCA_027563865.1 Erythroxylum pelleterianum
AAATCTTCTTTCGAAGAAGAATTGTTTTGAATTAGGTTAAGCAAATCAGATAGTGTTATATTCAGAATGATCAATGAAGAAACAAATTAGAAATAGTTACGACATAATTCAAAAGTGAGTATTGGAGTCTTATTCCTGATGAAAACTCAAGCATGAAAATGTAGAATATGCTACTGAGAGTGTATGCATTATGTTTGATGTAAAGTATCTAACTATGTGATTGAATTCTTGAATTTGAGGTGACATTATTGTTAATATGAGGAGATCAGTCAGGTAAGAATTTCGAGGACGAAATTTTTTTTAGAGGGGGAGAATTGTTGGACCCCAAACTTTTCGTGAAAGATTAGAGCTGTTGAATGTGAAATTTTGGTGATTAGTCACGAGTAAAGAACCAATGAAAGAAAGTTCTTCAACCAAGAAATGATAGACATGAGTAAATTTGGGAATGAGAAATGTGGATAGATTAATGATTTGCTACGGTGTTTTTGGCGAATAAGAGATTTTGGAATAGGAAAACTCAAGGTGAAAGTTAGAAATGAAATGAAAGCAAAAATGAAGTTGAATATGTGGAGCAAGTTGATGAAGGATATGTACACATATGTATGTTCTGTTATTCGTGTTCATGATTATTCATGGATCTAATTTTCATTATGGATAATGTTGATTTGAAATGGAGTTGAGAATGAGGAGTAAATGAAGTAGAAAGTTTGATCTTGGTATGAGTTGTGTAAGGAAAGATTTTGAAATAAAGAGTTGATCTGGGAAATGTTCACTGAGTATGGTTCAGTATTTTAGCCACAACATTTTCTCTAGTTGTCCAAACCAGATAATTCTTGATTTGGATTAAAATAGAAACATATGGCTACATTTCGTATGCAGACATCAAATTTCAATTCTGTCTCTAAGAATCTCAAAATTTGTCATGAATTTGAGAACTGGGTTCAGTACATTGGGAGATGAATGTAAATTCGTGTTCTGACTTCGGGTGAAAATCTGGATTAATCTAGATAGAATTTGACAAAGTTTCCTTTTTAAGTTGTAGATCTTTTTTTTACCTTTCTAACGGCATATAGTATGAAAAGTTTGGACATCTGAGCTGAAAGTTATGATCTTTATAAGTGGAGACGTTCTGGAGACAGAAGTAAGACGATAACTGTTCATTCCCATCATCTCAGTTGCTGTTCATACCCATCGTCTCAGTCACTGTTCATTCCCATTGTCTCAGTTACTGTTCACACCCATCGTCTCAGTTACTATTCATCATCTCAGTTACTCTTCATTATCAAGTTCTGTTCCATTTTCTACCCTCCAAATGATAGAATTTGTCTTCGAGGTCTTTATGAGAGTTGTAGCTCTTGGAGTCTTCTTTCCAACCATATAAAGAATACCTTAATTTGATATCTATAAGGAAAGTTATGGTAATTTTCCAAACCTTGTATTGTCTGATGATGTCACTTCCATCTTAAAATGACATCATATCTTCTGTTCTATTTTTGACCCCAAGATTAAAGAATCTGCCTTTGAGGTCTTCATGAAAGTTGTAGCTCTTGAAGTCTTCTTTCCAACCATATAAAGAACACCTTAATCTGATATCTGCAAGGAAAGTTATGGCAATTTTCCCAATCTTGTATCGTCTGATGACGTCACTTCCGTCTCAAAATGAAGTCATATATTTTGTGCTATTTTTGACCCCTAAAATGAAAGAATCTGCCTTCTAGGTCTTCAAGGTCTTCTTTCCAACCATATAAAGAACACCTTAATTCGATATTTGTAGAGAAAGTTATGGCAAATTTCCCAACCTTGTATTGTTTGATGATGTCACTTCCGTCTCAAAATGACATCATATAGTCTGTTCTGTTTTTGACCCCTCAGATGAAAGAATTTGCCTTTGAGGTCTGCATAAAAGTTGTAGTTCGTAACGCTTTCTTTCAAACAATCTAAAGAACAGCACAATCAGAAATTTCTACAGAAGGTTATGGTTGTTTCCCCGAAACAGGTTCAGTATGATTGAGGTTATAAACATGGATGCTTCTTTTGAGCATAATTTCTTCACTACACCTCAAAATGACTTGATTCTTAAACCATTGGATTCATAAGACTTTTCTCTACATCTCCACAGAAAATTAAAGCTATCTGAAATGAAGAGAGAAAGATTGAGTGAAAATCATGGGACAGGTACAGCGAGTGTGCTCTTAAAGGACATGAACTGGTGTTATTCCACTGAACATCCTTTAGTATTTTGATGATTTTTGGAGCTCTACTGATCCAAATGAGATGATTTCTGAAGCAGTCCAAGAATATTTGAAGTATATCTGTTGAATCAGTTAACCATATTGAATGATTTTGGAGGCGTTAGACTCTTAAAACAAGGGGGAAACACTTTCTAAAGTGTTTACAACAAAATGTTCAAGGTTATTTTTGGCAAGACATTTAGGTTTAAAAGAACATAAACTTATAAGGAAGGATAAAATAGACTTTTTGGACTCGTTAATGGCATAATTGGAAGAAGAAGTGTTGTCTTGCTTATCAAGGAAGAAGAAAAACATGAATGAGAAGATTATGGAGAAGCAAACATGTGGATGAGAAAAGAGATAAGGGAGAGAAAACATGAAAAAGAAGGAAAGAGAGAAAGAAGAGGAAACAAGCTAGGGTTTTAATTTCCTTAGCCTTCAAGAGAGTTTTTGAGATTGTTCAAGAAAAGAAAAAGTTAGAGGAAGAGAAGAGCTTCCCTTTGAGCGAAAGATCCCTTCATTTGTTGAAGAATGAAGGTAAAGTTCATGGAATTTAGAAAATTTTTAGGTTTAAGTATTTTGGAACCAGTTTTAGTGATTGTGCTTTGTGGGATTTTCATTTGAAAACCCTATTGAGTGGAATTTTTGATATTGTATAAACGAATCAAGATAGACAAGAGGAACAAGAGAAGAAGTATTTTGACCAAGTCAAGTCTTTAAGCAAGGAAATCAAGGTGTGTACATGTTTATAATAGAGTAAATAAACTACTACTATTTTCTACAAATCAAAGAAGTTTTTTGACTTCATTTGCATCATAAGTGCTGCATTATTGTTTATGAATGATTGTGAAATCTGCTATATGTTTGTTGCATGATCATAGTGATGATTTTTCTAAAAGAAAATACCATAAAAGTGATATCTTTGAAAATATGCATGTTTATGAAATCATGTTTTCAAGAATGGTTTTCAAGATATACGTTAAGTATATGAAAAGCAAGTTTTTAAGAGAATGTGCCATTTTGGGCATTATGCTTACATGGTTTCAACATCTATGTGTTATGTAGGTTTGTGGTAGTCCCTCAAGAACCGTCACGTGCACGTTGACCCAAGTATAGGCTTCTCCCGCTTGCTCGCTAGTGGCATGGAGCTCCCTCAAGGACGCCCTCAATAATTCACGACTACACAGGACCATTTCATTGGAAATGTATAGTGCGTCATGTTTTAGACTTACCCAAACCATTTGATATTTTTAAGTGTTCATGACAAGTTGATGTGAGTGATGCATTCATGATTCGCATACACATGAAATTCGACACTTTAAATGAGTTATAAAAGTTTTGGCTGGAAGCCTAAGCAACAAGTATTTTATGAACTCAAAGAAAGTTTTCTAAGACAAGCAAAATGTTTTCAAAAGTTTTGTTTATCTTTTTATTATAAATTGTTGCTCACGAGGTTTCAAGCTCACCCCCTTCCTGTCCCCACCTTCAGGTGATGAGCAAGAGATGGAGTGAAAAAGAGAGTCAAGGTAGGCTTTAGCTACATTTTAGAAATTTTGTAGTTCTTGTAACATTCGAAATTTGAGATTTCGGATTATGTTGTATTTAAAGTTTTTCAAACTCTGTTTCTTGAGTAATGTAACGATAGATTGAAGAAGTTTCGATTGTGTATGTTTATATTGACTCCTCTGTTTCAATGGATGAGTTGGTTTTTGATGTTGACCTTTTGTGGGCACGCCACCTTTGTGGAATGATGTCTATTAAGGGTTCATGGAAATAACCCTACAAGGTAGTATGCATGTTCAAGTTAAGTTTGATGATATTCGCAAGCATTGGGCTCCGAAATCAAGTTCGGAATCCAACATGAGAGTATTATGGCCTTCTGAAGAGTTGGGTTCCACAATCGGTATCCAACAAATATGATCGAATTTTTTCATTATTGTTCATTAATGATTATTGTTCACTAATACTAATAGTATTAATATACTAATATAATACTAATATATTCATACTAATAATAATAAATAATATAGATAATAATAGTAGAATCGCGAATGTAAAGGCAAAAAAATAAGAATTTTGTCCAATACCATTGATGAAACAATCCAAAAATACAATTATTATATGATTGTTAGTAAAATAAAAAAACATTAAGTACAAACTAAATACGTAACGACACCTTTGGAAGTTTCAATAAAATATTTTTTTTGAAAGGAAAAAATGGCATTAATAAATAAATGTTGATATTGAAACATAGACTGCTAAACAGAAGGGTTTACCTTGTGATAAGCCTTACATGAAAATGTAAGGCATTTAACTAGAAGATATTATAAAATGGTAGAGCATCCTTACAAAATAAGGAAATATCAGATATTTAGAAAAGAGCGGACAGTGGCTGTACAACTTAGGTGTATGGCTTCCACAATAACCAGCTCACGAATTTGTCGAATGATTTCTGATTGGAGGACTCCAAGCTTAAGGATTGATTTGCAAGTCATCTGAGATTGCAATCCAGCTATATATTATATATACTAAGTCCCAACGCAAGGATGTATAAGTGCATGTTAGTTGTAGGATGAGCTTGTGGAGCAGCCAGTCATTGTATAATATCAGTGAGGGTTTACGTCCTATTATACAAGAGATATTTAGCTTTTACGTACTTCCATATGAAGTTATTGGAGGGGCAGATAAAAAAGAGATGGTCCTTAGTTTTGGAAGAAACTCGATACATGGGACAAGTGGGATCAATGTGCAGAAAGCCTAGGCGATCTACAGTCGATAATTTATTTAGAACTGTAAGCCAAAGAATAAAGGATAGGCGGGGAGTTTGGACTTTATTCCAGAAGATGCTATGCCATTCAACAACAGGTTGTCTTCTACGTAGGAGGTTTAGGGTAGTTGAGGTGGGTAAAGTATGGATAGGGTGTCTTTTCTAGCAAAAAATGTCAAGAGAAGTTGGATTTAGGAGGTAAGAGGGTGTTAGGTGGCTCAATCGACGTGGGAGTTGCCAGGAGTTGTCATGTATGACGATGCTCAATCTGGCTCTTAGAGAAGACAGAGTAAGGGGGTACCGTGTTGTGGGTAGAGTAGAGAGGAGTGATCCATGCTCTGACCAGTTATCATACTATAGAGAGGTGAGGCGACCATTCCTAACCCTGCATGTGACATCAACTTAGATTCTATCTCTCATTCTAAGAAGACAATTAAGAAAATGTGAGTTGGAAGTGCTCGATTACATCTGCCATATGCACCTTCCTTGGAGAAAGTATGATTGAAGCCATTTAATCTAAAGAGATTGTTTTTCAAGTAGTATCCACCATAACCTTTTGAGGATTAACGCCTAGTTAGTTATCCAGATGGATGAAATATTTAAGCTACCTTCTTCCTTGGGAAGGCATAGATAAGCCCATTTGACCTTAGTTGTCCTTTGAATCCATCAGGACGAATTTATAGGAAGTTTTTAAGCAATCTCCCTATATTTTTAGTGATGCTTTGGGAGAGAAAGATATGAGAGCTCCAGTAAATGTGTAAACAGTTAAGAACAGATTTGATGAGCTGTAGCTTATCGACATAAGAAAGAGATTTGTTAACCCAAGAGCTAATTCTTTTGTGAATTCTTTCAATAAGGGGTATGCATTCTTGATGATTTAGACGTTTAGTAGTCGTTGGGAGGCCTAAGTATTTGAGTGGGGGGTTAAGGGATTGCATGTCAGTGAAGTGAGCAATGTGTTGACGTAAAGGGGAGGCCTTCTTAGAGGGGAGAAAATGGCTTTTATTGAGGTTGATATGTAATCTCGAAATGCTAGTAAACTTGGCCAGGGCCTTTACAAAGGTGTCAATGGAGTCCATCTGAGCTTTGCAAAGAAAGAGAAGATCATCTGCAAAACCAAGATTAGTTAAATCAATTTTTTTACATTTATAGTGATACCTGAAATTAGTATTGAGGTGCACTTCTTAATGAATGATAGAATTGAGGATTTCCATGCTTAAGATGAAAAGATAAGGGGACAAGGGGTCCCCTTGCCACAGACCTCTCGCAACCTTGAAGAATTTGGTGGGTTGTCCATTAATGAGCACAGATAAGGATGCAGGGGAGATGCATTCTTTCAACCATTTAGTGAGGAGGACTAGAAACCTGAAAGCTTAAAGCATTATCCAGATAAATTCCCAGTTGATGCTATCAAATGCCTTGTAAAAGTATATTTTGATGGTATAGTTAGGAGGGTGGTTCATTCTAGATTAGCCATGTAGTAACTCTTGTACAATGAGGACATTATCACCAATGTGACAATCACGCATGAAAGCACCTTAATTATCTCTGATTAAAGGGGTAATGGCATTTTTCAAATAGTTTGCAAGGATTTTTGAAGTTATTTTGTAGAGGAAGTTGGTACATGTTATAGGTATAAAGTTACCAAATGTTGTTGGGTTAAACGACCTAGGGATCAAGCAAAGAAATGTTCGATTTGTTTCCTTAAGAAGAACTCCCTAGGTAAAGAATTCCTAGACTGCTTGTTTAACAAAAGGGCCAGTAGTGTTCCAAGATTATTGAGAAACATAACCATTAAAGTTATCGGGCCCTGGTGCTTTCCTACAATCCATTTCAAAAACCACTCTCTGAATTTCTTAATGATCAACAGGTTTGGTTAAGGCGGCCATATCCTGAGTTGACACTTGCTTCAAAGAGAGCATGTTTAGTTTATCCAAAGAAACATCCAAAGGACTAGGTGTACTAAGGAGAGATCTAAAGTATCAAGAAGCTTCATCTTGGATATCATGAATTTTCTGGTGTGAAGAATCAGAGGTTGATGTGATGAAATGGATTTTTTTGTGGTTACGTCATGCTAAAATCAAATTAAAGAAAAACCTAGAGCATTGATCCCCATCATTGAGCTAGTTGACTAAAGCTCGTTATTGAAGCAAAGAGTTGTTGTTTTTAACAGCCTGCAGGTAATTAGAGTGGGCAGATTTCTCGACATTCAAAAGCAACAGATCCGAGGGTGTTACCACAAGTTTGGTTTGAACATGTGCAAGAAAAGATTTAGTGGACTATATAGCTGATAATGTAGAGCCTTAGATAAATTTCAAAAGCTTGAGTTATCTTTTAATGGACTTCAGTTTTTGAGAACAATAGTATTGCTTGGTTGCTAGATAACGAAGATCTGCTCCCCGTTGGCATGCTTTAGGAAAACCAGGGTTTTGGGTAAGATAGTTATTAAATCGAAAGGGAAAGTGTGAGGTAAGTTGTGGAATAGGTTGTTGACTAGGATTGGGGAATGATTATAAAAAAAGGTGTCGTTGAAATGTGCATTGCTATTAGGGAAGTTAATCAACCAGCTATCATTGACAAGGGCACAGTTGAGCTTCTTTCTGATATGCGAAGCAGAGGATTCTTTACTGGACTAGGTAAAGGAGTGACCAGAAAACTTGAGACAGTCACTCCAATGTTATAGACAGTCTCTAAGCTCATCGGAGTAGTTTTTTAAGTTGCAGTGGCCTTGTGCCTCGATGGGGTAAAGAATGGAATTAAAATCACCACAGAGGAGCCATAGGTTGGTGTTGCTGCTAATAAACAAATAGAGATCTAGCTAGATATTTCTACCTGAAAACCAAAATTACTGGCATAAATGAAAGAGGTGGAAAGCTCAACATTTTCCTGCAAGAACAACACGTTCAAGTGTATAGATTGATCATTAGAACTTAGTAGTTAGACCTTGAGCTCATGTTTATTGTAGAAAATGATGATTTGGCCAAGAGCTTGGTGGGGATTGTTTGAAAGTAAGCTCCATTGAGGGCCCAAAAATATGAAGCTTACACAGATTAGCCTCTTTTATTTTGGTTTCAAGTAGGGAGATAAGTAGTGGTTTTTCTTGAAGAAAAAAGTCACATAAAGCTAAAAGTTTAGAAGGGAAATTGATCCCTCCTACATTCTAAGTGAGGATAGACATAGTTAGGAGGATTGAACTATGAGACATTTCTTGCCCCTTTTCGATCTCCTCACTTTAGCAGTTTGAAAGGACTCACATGGGATTGCATCCTAGGGACTGAAGGTATCAGTTGGTAGAGCTTTATAGGAAATTTTTGGGGTCTCAAGGATAGGATCAAGATTTTTAGGGCTAGGCTCCAGGGGGTAGTCAGTTCAGTTTTAATATCTATTTCCTGGCTGTCACTGCATTGTATCAAGGAGGCCTGTTGACAGTGTCTTGCTGAATTAACAATTAACTCTATAGAAGATGCTAAGGTGTTTACTAGGGAGGAATCATTTTCGTGGTTTGATGGTGGGACAACATGAGGACTATACATAACCAAGGCTTCTATTGAGGCTCCATTATTATGAAATTCATTGTGACCTGTTTCAACAAAAGGCAACTCAAGGTCTTCAATTCCCATGAGTTCTTGATAGTATCCAGTTTTAAAGAGTTTCTCTGTAGTTTGCCAAACTTTCACTTATGGTTTGGATGGTGGTTTCCAGTGGTAAGATATGGCCATGGTATCTTTCCAGAACTCATTATGACCCCCCAGTTGAATCATAAGGATCTCGTTGGGAAGCTCTTTGGATATCTCAATAGTAACACATATTCGGGCATAGTCGATTCTTTTCTTTCATGCAATGTTCTCATCCATGCATAATGGTGTCCCAATGTAACTTGCTACTGAGCTGAGCCCCTTAGTGGTCCAGTATTCGAGAGGTACTTAATGGAAGTTGATCTAAACAAGAACGCTTTGAACTTTAATGGTTTCAAACTGTAAGCTAGGTGTCCACAGTTGTAAAAGGATGGGTTGATTGCCTAGATGCCATGAACCCTCCTCTAGAAGCTTATAAGCTTCAGTTTTAGAAGAGACAGTAAATAACATGAGATTGTCTTATGAGAGTAGCACATCTAAAAGACCTTTGTGTTTACAGAGTTTAGTAGCCCAATGTTGAATAAGAGGGAAGGCAGGCCCTTGATAAAGAAAGAAACCAATAAGAGTCGATTCCCAACTTCGAGCTCCATTTTGGAGTATTTCTAGCTTAGGACATGTCACAAGTTTTCCATCAATTTCCCTCAGAGGTTGGAAGGAGAGAGACGAGGTGAGGTTAGGGAGGAAACAGATAAGGGAGAGGGGGGTTCGTGGTGAGGGGTATAGGAGGAAAGTCTGATGGATTGAGAGGATGGCTGGTTACATCCTACTAGAAAAGTGATGAAGGCAAGGTGCAGCAGAAAAAACCTGATAGAGCAGAAGAAAAAAAAAAGGAAAAGGAGAGATGTGGGAAAAGAGAATAAGAGAGGAATGGATAGGAATGCCCCTGAGAGTAACTAGAAGTAAGTGGGATGATAGGGAAGGGCAGGTAAAGGTCAATTGGTGTAAAGGAAAACGGGGAAAATGGCAAGGATGATCGAAGGAGAAAGGTCAGGGATCGAACATGCAGTTGGTGCAAGCTCAGTTCAATAAAATGTTACTATCATGTAAGAAGAATGAGACCTAGTTATTGTTGTACTTCGTTAAGTCAAAAACAAAAAGTATAAAATAACAAAACAATATAGAATCAAGATGGATCACCAATATCAAGTAAAATGACCAAATTGCCCTTTAATGCATTTAATTCACCAACTACCGAATTAAATCCGAAAAATATTCCACAACTGTCTTATCATCAAATTGACCATGAAATACTCAACATAGGGTTAATACTTATTGATTGGATGTTTTAAAAATTTTGAAATGGGTTTAAAATCATTAATATCCATTACTTTCCAAAAAGGGCATTTTAGTGCTAAACTTTCAAAACTCCCAAAATCCATCCCATCGGACTTATTTTCAATTCGTTTCATTATCATTATACTCTAATACTTATTTCAGGTAATTTTCAATATTTTAGGGTTAAGTCCCCCAAAATTACTATTCATCCAAAATTACTATTTACCGATCGTAAAAATTTATATTCAATGAAAGGAAAGGTTCAGGGTTTTACATTCACCTCTCCTTATACAAATGTTGTCCTCGAAATTTAGCTAAACATACATGTTCAAAACAAGTGGTGATGCAATGCACGCATCTACTGCTTAGGCTCCTATGTAGCTTCCTCTATTGTGTGATTCCTCCACAGTACCTTAACCAAAGGAATGATCTTATTATGTAGAACTTGTTCTCTACGGTCGAGGATCTGTACAGGTTCCTCCTCAAAAGTCAAATCGTCCTTTAGGTTCACCGGTTGTGCTATAATTACATGCAAAATGTCCATTAGGTAGTTGCGAAGCATAGATACATATAAATCGTTGTGAATCCTCCCGAGTTCATCTGGTAGCTTCAATTGATATGCCACTGACCCAATTCTTTCTGTGATCTCATGTGACCCAATGTAACATGGACTTAGCTTATGGAATTTTCGAAATTTAAGTACACCTCTAAGGGGAAGTCTTAAGAAAAACTCTATCTTTAAGTTCAAATTCAAGATCCCTATAACGATTATCCACATAGCTTTTCTGCCTATCCTAGACTACCTTTAATCTGTCCCGAATAACTTGAATTTTATTTGTTGTCACATGTACAAGCTTGGAACCTATCATTTTTCTTTCACCTACCTCATCCCAATATACTGGTGTTCTAAATTTTCTTCTAAAAAGTACCTCAAAAGGGGCCATACTGATACTGGCTTGATAAATATTATTGTATGC
>JAOQMR010000004.1:8733479-8748014 GCA_027563865.1 Erythroxylum pelleterianum
CCCACTTTTTTATAATCGTAGATGTGACACTTCAAGAAGACAAAACCAACAAATAAAACATTTTGTTGACATCTCTCGAGTAATAGCTTGTCTCAATGTTTCAATTATTTGAGAAGAAATTTTCTTTCACGTCTCTCGAGTAATAGCTTCTCCCAATACTTCAAGTACTCAAAAAGAAATTGTCAATCTTTTATTAGTGGAGAAATCTTTTGGGTGTTTTGTTTCTTCTGTAATGGCTCTTCTCTACTTGACCCTGGATCTACTCTATGATAGTTCTTTTCTTTAAAGCTTGGGTGGTTTTTTTTTTCGATGACTCTTCTCTGCTTGACTTTGGTTATGTTCTGTGATAGTTCTTCTCTTCTTTTTTGTTTGAAGATTTACAGTTATGTTTCTTGCACCAAAAGGTGGAACGCCCACTTTAGGCGCCCCCACACTTCGGCCCGATATTGTGTGAGGGAGGTAAACCACGGTATCTACTCAGTCAACCCACTAACAGAGTGGCCTTTTGCCCCCCGTTACCGGAGTTCGAACCTAGGACCTTGCACCAACTTACCCTGCTAGTAAACCAACTGAGCTACACCCGTGCGGGCATAGGCGTGACCTTCTGAAGATACATAAGGGTGACATGGAAAGCGATTTTTAGATATAAAATAAAAGAGGAGAGGTCAGGGACGGAGCGCCCCATAGTTGTTGTGTGAAGACAAGTAAAGCCCCATAGGAATAATCGGACGCCGAAGTAGCAGTTATCGCCTAAGCCAAAACCCAGGAATAAAGAGACGCTTGCCGAGGCCTCCTTGCTCTAGCCACGATTTACCCTACTACAAAACTGAGACACCATAGAGAGAGAGAGAGAGAGCTAGTGATGAGTTATTAGTAATTTCGCTGAGCAAAACACACACACGCACACGAGCACCGTCGTCGCTACCCCATCCCTCCTCCCCAGTGCACTTCAATCATTACGAAGCTTACGTTTCTTTTTACATTGTTCTTTTTTCATTCTCAAAGAACCAACGACCTTGTATAAAAGAAGAGACTGACAGAGTTCGTTCGATGTGCGTGGAAAGTTGAGTAGTGTCGCGTTGCATGTTCTGTGGGGCTGATATACTGTGATCACCTGATCTTTGCAGGGAGGTCTGTCTCCTTTTGTCTTCTTCTAGATTTAACTGACTACACGTATCGTACACTTCTCTTTTACTCTCGCTCTTCATCATCATCCATTCTTGTTCTGGTAGGTTATTTTTCAATATTCCAAGTCCTTAGAGAAAACAGCAGAAGGGTTCTGTTATTTTTGCAGAAAGAGAGAGAGATATGGGAAAGAACAGTGTATCGGGGAACAAAGCGGAGAGATCAGCTACAGGGGGTGGTGGTCAAACCAGGGGATTAATCAACCATCGCTCGCCTCCTCTTGACAATGGCCAAGGTGGCGTGGCACTTGCATACCTTCTTCGATACTTTAAAGTACCTGTGTTGATGTGTTCATTGCATTCCGCTGTCATGATGTTTTGACTGCTAAGTTGGTCATTAATGTTCAACGCCTTTCCTTTTAAATTCGATGGTCAAGGAATTTCATTTCATCTTAATTTTATTATGGAAGCGATCATTTCAAAATCTCTTATCGGTTTGGTCTTGTTGATAACGGAATAATTTCATCGTCTCAGGGAACAAAGATGATATGTACGTTGAGCTGTGGCGTGCTTGTGCGGGATCTCTTGTGTACGTTCCGCGGGTCGGGGAGGTGGTTTTCTACTTTCCCCAAGGTCATATTGAACAGGTTATGTCCTTTGATATCCCTCTTTCTTTACTTTTTATGACCATTCCAATGGCTCCTTGAAGCCCTTTATCCTCGTAAAGTGGGCTTGAACTCATCTGTTGTTTCAATGGAATCGAAGCTATTTCACCTTGTTCTGAATCAGCTATAGATGAGGAAAATAACAGGACTGTATAATACGAGCACAATTCATGCATACCTTTGTTTGGTAGACTTAATTAAATAGGCTTCAAAGTCCTGAGTTTTGTTGATGCTCTTATTTATGGCAGCTTGAAGCATACACTGACCAAGATGGTAAAATGGAAATGCCCTCCTATGACCTGCCTTATAAAATCCTCTGCAAGGTTGTCAACGTTCAGCTGAAGGTAAGCGTTTGCTTATCTGCATTAATTCAGTTTCCACCTTCCAACAATTTCTTGAGATGGAGATAGATGATTGGTCAAGTGGATTCTCCATATCTTGCTATTTTGTTGCAGTTACAGTGCTTTTTAATACTTGGATCATCTTTGTCAACTTTCAGGCTGAAGCTAAAACTGATGAGGTGTTTGCACAAATAACTTTGCTTCCAGTTGTAGAGGTAGGTTAGAGAGGTGTTGGTTAAATTGTGCATTGACATTGGTATATGGAGATGATTTTATTCAAACTTCCATTTACGTTTTGGCAATTTGAACACCTTTTCACCTCAGATGTAATAAATTGTTTGACTGCAGACAAACGAGAGAAGCTCAGGGAACGATGGAAGTGTCCAGTCTTCACCTGAGATTACTCAAGTGCGGTCCTTCTACAAAAAGTTGACCCGTTCAGACACTGGCACGCATGGTGGATTCTCTGTTCGAAGGCGGCATGCTGACGAGTCCCTTCCACCTTTGGTTAATATACTTGCTCTAGTTTACTGGACGACAACATGATGAATGTGCCATAATTGCAACACAAATCTTGTTGGATTGATTGTATAAAGTACTACATAAATTATCAGCCTGCTCCTACATGGCTGTAATAAAACTCCTAACGGAATCCTGGTTGTAGTTCGATCTCATATGTCAGATTAGATTGAGTCTTTTATGCTTTCTAACGGAATCCTGGTTGTAGTTCGATCTCACATGTCAGATTAGATTGAGTCTTTTATGCTTTTTATCTTGTTTCCATAGAGATGATCGTCGATGAGAGGATAAGAAGGAGCAGCTTTTTTGACCAAATATAACTGCTTGTGCAGGACATGAATCAGCTACCTCCACTTCAGGATCTTCTTGCTAAGGACTTGCATGGGCGTGTATGGCGCTTTCGACATATATTTCGCGGTAACTATTCTAAACTCATCTGAGCCTCAAAAGTTTTTAATACCTTGTCACTATAATACAAATGACTTTTATCTTCATGGTATCTATTAAGGATTAATCAGCATCTTTGTTCTCCTGAGTCTTATTCTAGTTTCTATCCTTTTAGTATGGTGTTGAAGAAATGAAGTAATCACATGAAGTACTTGCTTCAAGTCCTTTCATGTAGCTTTCGTCAAACAGTCTTAACTGCCTTGCTTTTTTGTTAAAACGACTAAAGGTCAACCAAAGAGGCACCTCCTTACAAGCGGGTGGAGCACATTTGTGACATCGAAGAGGCTTGTTCCTGGGGATGCATTTATCTTCCTGAGGTTCTTTCTCTTTTATTCTCTCCGGTTATAAATTTGATTCAAAGTCAAATATTAGAACCTCGCAATGCTCATATTTAAAGGTGACTTTAACTTTGTGAATGCATGACTACAAAACAGAGGACAAAATGGAGAACTGCGCGTAGGGATTCGGCGAGCAATGAAACAACAGAGCAGTGCAGTAACAAATATCTTATCTGGGCCTGGCATGCAACATGGTGTTCTCGCCAGTGCATACTATGCCATTTCTACTGGAACTATGTTCACAGTCTACTATCATCCTTGGTATAGTCTCATAGTCCCCAGAGTTAATCTGGAGCATATTGTAGTGCTAATATTAAAAAAGGGACAATTTTATTATCTCTTTCAGGACGAGTCCTGCTGGGTTTATCATCCCTTATGATCACTACTTGAAATCCGCAAAAATTGACTACTCAGTTGGCACCAGATTCAGAATGGTATTTGAAGGAGACGAATGTGCAGAACAAAGGTGTGAAGCCTTATTGAACCGTTTGAGTGACCCTATCGGATTTAGTCTTATGAGTTATTCATTTGTTGTTGTTTCAATTGTGTGAGACCGAGTGGCATATAACTTAACCAAAGGGCTTAGCTGTCCAGCAAGCACAAAAGTGAATAGTTATTGTCTTTGAGTTCAGTATTTCAAAGTATGTCTTTCACTGGTATCATTTAGAAACCTGCAACTATGATATGCAGATTTGAGGGCACTATTGTTGGTGCTGACGATATTGATCCCACTAAGTGGCCCAATTCAGACTGGAGAAGTTTGAAGGTAGAAGTTCTCTCTCCATCCTGGACGCTTTTAGATCATTAGCATAGCTTCTATTCAATTTATATCAACAACACACGATCTCTTTCAGGTAAAATGGGATATCAAAAACAATGGATATGTTCGTCCAGAGCAAGTGTCTCCTTGGGACATTGAGCCAGTGGAACCAATACAAAAGGACACTTCTCTTCTACGGCCACCAAAAAGGCCACGAATGCTGAACTTATCGTTGCCTGCGCTTAATAGCATGTTTAAGGATGGTCGGTGATTCTCTTTTAACTGGTCATTGTGGCCTAAATTATTTGTTGAAACATCCCTAGTTAAGAGGAAATTGAAATCAATTACCAATTTGTTTGTGGATTCTCGTCTTGACTTAACTTTGTTTCTTACAGTAACATGCTCATCAAGTAAGTCCGACAATAATGCACCTCGAAGTCACTCGGAGGTCTTGCAAGGGCAAGAAGACGTTGACAGAGGTGTTAACGAAATCGATGCACTTAAATCACCGACAAAATCATATCCAACTTCTCCACCAAATGTTGATAGTCCACATTTACCGTCCCAGGATTGGACAGTTTTGGAACTGAAAGATAGAAAAGACGTTCCCCTTGCTCCTACAAATGGTGGTACCAGGTACATGCTTTTTGGAGTCCATCTCCAGTACAATCCACCGGAGCTCCCTTCACCACAAGTTGCCGCTACTCAGATAAAAGAGAAGAGCCTTTGGCTGTTTTAGTATTGAGTAACAGTGACGATCGTAATACAAGTCATACATATATACAAGTGATAAAGATACCATGAATAAAATCTAATCTTAATCAAATCAATTATCTTAACTAACAAATATTATCTAATATGCCCCTCACAAGCTGAAGGATGAGAAGAAGAAAGCTGAATCTTGGAAACAAAGTGATAAAACAGCTACTTGGAGAGAGGCTTAGTTAAGATATCAACAAGTTGATCAGACGAAGACAAAATTCCAACACTAACTTCTTTCCTAGCAATGAGATCACGGACAAAGTGAAAGTCAATTTTCACATGTCTAGTGCGAGCATAAAACACAGGATTGGAAGATAAGAAAACCGCACCAACATTGTCACACCAAATATGAGGACATGTATCCACGAAGAAGCTTCATAAGCCACTTAACCTTAACACAAGCATTCGCAACCGCCTTGAATTCAGATTCGGTAGAGGACCGAGCCACCGTGCATTGCTTGGCAGACTTCCAAGCCAAAAGGTTATTGCCAAGAAAAATTAAAAATCCTCCAGTCAATCGACGATCATCAGGACAATTCACCCAATCCGCATCACTGAAAACAGTTAATTTATCTATAGCTCCACGAGAAATAAATGATGACATTGTTATTGTACCTTGTAAGTATCTGAGTAAACACTTGAGAGCTTGAAAATGAGTTGAAGTGGGCTAATGAAGAAATTGGCATAACTTATTTACATCAAAAGAAATGTACGAACGGGTGAGAGTAATGTATTGTAAGCTACCGCAAATTTTACAATACATAGTAGCTTCATCCTGCGAAAGAGGAGTGCCTTGTAATTTGGACAAAATAGAACCAGTAACTATTGGTGTGGAACTCGGTTTACAATTGCTCATTCCCATGTTTTCCAAAACAGAAAAAATATAATTTTTCTGAGATAATAGCAGACCATGTGAATAAGGTAGCACTTCTATGCCCAGAAAATGATGAAGATTGCCCAGGTCACATAAGAAAAACTCTTGTGAAAATTGAGAAATAATAGATAAAATAAAGGGAGCATTATTGTCACTGATGACCACATCATCAACGTAGACTAGGAGAAAACACAAGTTGCCACCTGCATTAAAAATGAACAATGAAGAATCTGCATAAGAACCAACAAAACCAATAGTTGTTAAAAAGCTGCTTAGTCACTGATACTAGGCACGTGGTGCCTGTTTGAGCCCATATAACGATTTCCGTAATTTACAGACGCGATGAGGATGTGAAGGATCAATAAAGCCTTGTGGTTGCACCATGTATATAGTTTCATTCAATTCACCATTCAGGAAAGCATTACTTACATCTAATTGTCTGAGAGACAACCCCTTGATACTATTATACTAAAAACAGATCGGATTGTCATAGGCTTCACTATAGTGTCAGTGAAATCTAACCCATATTCCTAAGTATAACCTCTTATAACTAGTCGCGCTTTCAACTATTCCACAGTCTCAACCGCCTTTCTCTATTACTAACAATATTGGTATTTGGTGGGCAAGGCACAAGGTCCCAAGTTTGGTTTTGTTGGAGAGCTTAAAACTCATGTTCCATGGCTTCTTTCCTTACAGGGTCTTTGTAGGCTTGAGACAAGGAATTAGGTTCACAAGGTATATTGGAAGAAGAGGAAACAGTGGTCAAATAAAATCTTTTCTTTGGTTTGGAGTTAGGTCGAAGAAGCATGGAATGAGTACGTTTAGGTGGTGTGGGTTATAAGGAATTAGCGGGTGTGGGATGAATGGATGAATCTAGTTTTGAATTTAAATTCAAATTAGAGTTTAAATCCAAAGGAAGTTGAAGAGTAGCTGTTTCGAAAGGTGGTTGGACAAGATTGTGAGTGTTGGCCAAATCATTTGACGGAGGACAAGATGGACCGAGATTAGAGGATTGTGGAGAGTTGGGAATAGAATCACGGGAAATCTAATTTAATGGTGCATGATGTTGGTCAAATGGAACCTGACATGGTTGGATAAGATTTGGGTGGGATATGGAATCGTGTGTAGGAGTAGAAGTGGTGGAGATGGGTTTGGATTATGCAGAATCTGGTCATGTTTAGGCAACATGTTTGACGTTGTTGGTACCATATCCTGCTGCGAATTTGAAGGAATAGATAAAGGGAAATCAGATATCATACCTTGAGAATCTTGAGTTGGTGGAACACGTGAGGAATCATGATGAAAAAGATGTGGCCATGGAGTGGAGTTGGCAAGATCACGTTGGGCAGATTTGGTCTGTTGAGAATCTGAAATTTTGTGGAAGGGAAAGAATGACTCATCAAACTCAACATGACGCGCATAAATAATTTTTCCATTTTCTTTATCTAAGCAACGGTAACGAAGATAATGAGGAGAATAACCCAGAAAAACACACTGTTTGGTCCGAAATGAAAACTTATGTTTATTAAATGGTCGAAGTAGAGGATAAACAACACACCTAAACACTCGAAGAATTTGATAATCAGGAATTTGATTGTAGAGAATCTGGAATGGAATTTGATTTGTCAAAGATTTGGTAGGCAGACGATTTATAAGAAAAATGACTGTTTCAAAAGCAAAATGCCAAAATTTGAAAGGTGCACCACAATGACCAAGTAGAGCAAGACCAATGTCAACAATATTCCTAATTTTTCTTTTAGCAGTGCCATTTTGTTCATGAGTATGAGGACACATAATTCTATGATGAATCCCTACAATTTCAAAATATTTGTGTAATGATCGAAATTCACAACCCCAGTCAGATTGGAATTGCTTAATGGTGGAATTGAATTGGTTTTCAATTAGAGTTTTAAACTAGCAAAATATTTGAAAAACATCACTTTTATTGTTCAATGGAAAGAACCATGTAAATAAAGAACAATCATCAATAAAGATAACAAAATGTCTATGACCAGAGAAAGAACAATGGGAGCAGGACCCCAAATATCTGAGTGAATTAAATCTAAAGTTCTAGCACTACGATGGTGAGTAAGAGGTAAAGAGATCCTATGTAATTTGCCTAAACAACAAGAAGGACAATTGGTAGAGGGAAACTTTGAAGAAGAACACGGTAATTGAAATTAACGAACTAAATTGCGAACTGTCTAAAAGTTTGGATGACCAAGGCGAGCATGCCAACTTTCCAATGTGACTTAATAAGCTAGAGCATCCAAATTTTGATGTTGATGAAGAGTACCATAAAATTTATAAAGCCGTAATTCACTTGTTCCGCTCAACAAAATTCTCTTGGTAATCTGATCCTTCACAAAACAACAATCAGAGTGAAATTCAAAGAAGCAGTTGTTATCACAACAAAATTTTTAAATTGAGAGCAAAGGTTTAGTTATGGTAGGAACATGTAAAATTTGATGTAAAAATAAAGGTCTGGAAGAAGATGCATGGAACTTGAGCCAACGTGAGAAATTGGTAACCTTGCACCATCTGCAACAAGTGCCATATCCTTACCCTTATATTCTTTAGTAATATGAAGAGACTCCAGATCAGGGGTGACATGATGATTTGCACCAGTATCAGGATACCAAGTAAAGGATTGGTCATTCAGTGCAGAGGTAAGAGCAATCATAGATAAATTTGCTTGAGGTGGCATGTGTCTATTATGTTGTTGTTCTTGTGTCCGAGATCGTGGAACAAAATTATTATCAAAACAACGTCTACAATCAATAGCTATATGATTATTATAACCACAAATTTGACAAGCTGGTCGTGAAGAATTGCTTTCGGAAGATGATGAAGAAATAAAACCCCGTTTGCCTTTGTTCCCACGGCCTCTACCACGCAAATGAGAAGAATAGGAATGTTAAACCATATTCACTGTTGGTAAAGATACTTGTTGAGCTTTAAGTAATTATTCATGGGCAACTAACTGGCCATGTAGTTCATTGAAGGAAATTGGTGTTGGTCTTTGCTGTAATCCGCCAATAATCCCATTATATTCAACTCCGAGTTTTCGAAAGAAAATAGCATTAAATTCAGCTAGAGAAATAAATTGACCTAAAAGACTCAGAGAATCAACAATAGATTTAGCTTGATGCAAATATTCAAAGACAGACTTGTCATCCTTGGAAAGGTTGTGAAGTTTGATAAACAATTGAGTTTGTTGAGCATGGCTCACAACCCCATATGCAGCAGCTAAAGCATTCCAAATTTCTGCAGAAGTTGTAAGTCCAGTTAAATGTGGATAAACTTCCTCGGTGATGGAAGATTACAACCAAGAAAACATGATTTGATCTTTTGAAAACCAAGCTAAGTAAGCTGAATTTGGTTCCATTTGGTTTGTAGAGGAGTTGAATAATTCTTTAGGGGGTTCTGGTTTTGTACCAAAAATAATTTCATGTAGATTGTAGAAATTTAACAAAGGAGAAAATTGAAGCTTCCAAGAGGTATAGTTTTTAGACGTGAGTTTTTATTGAGAAGGTTTGGCTAAGAGGAGAAAGAATAGGAAGAGAGGCTGAATAGGTGGAAGGAGAAGTTAAACTTGAAGAAGAAGAAACAGAAACTGGATTAGCCATTGCCTAGCTAATCCAAAGGCTCTTCTCTTTTATCTGATACCAACTCAGATAAAAGAGAAGAACCTTTGGCTGTTTTAGTATTGAGTGTGCAGCTAGTAAACAGTGGGTTAAGATGGGTCGTCAATTTTTGTTGGGTTGGTCGGAGGATTTGGACATGGGAACCACTCATGACTCAGCCCTTGAATGCACCTGAGCAGGTTCGACAATGTGTGGGAGAGGACGGTCCTAGTCAACCACCTAGCACAGTAGATTACGGTTCCCCTGCGAGCTGTACCTCTCAAGCTTGCAACGAGCACCTGGACACACGAGCAGTGGATCATCTGGATGGGGCTATTCAGAGCTCTACATGCATACCACCTTCGAAAGCCCATAGGGACTTGTCTTGCTCCTTGGGGCTTTTGCCAGCAGCTAAGGATTTAATGTCGCACGGTGGGGATGTTCCTCCAGTTGCTGATGGGGTGACACTGCTGTAGGATGGGGATGCCTCATCAATTGCTGATCGTGAGGAAGGCGAGATTCCTCCTGACTCTGGTAAGCTGGGTAAGAGTGCAGTTACTAAAAAGACAGCAAAAAAGAAGAAGCGTAAGGGGATGATATCCCCTGAATGCCTTTTTTAATAATGTCCATCCTAGTGTGGAATACAAGGGGATTGAATGATCCCCTAAAAAAGATGACGGTGAAACAACTTGTGGCCACTTCAAACCCTATTTTGGTAGGATTGTGGAAACTAAAATAAAAGCAACCGCAGGTTGGAAGGGTTTGGCTTTTTTGGGGACCTCAATGGAGCCTCTTCACCAATCATGCTTTCCACTATAATGGCCGTATATTGTGTTGGTACAATTCAGAGAAAATAGACATTCAAGTGCTCAGGATGGGTGCTCAATTTATGCATCTGTGTTGCAAAGAGGCCAATCAGGCCCCTTTCATGGTTACTTTAATCTATGCTGCCAATTTTGCTTACCAACGCTCTGATCTGTGGAGGGAGATACTGGACTTCCAAAATGGAATGAATTGCTTGTGGTTGGTTATTGGTGATTTTAACTGCTGTCTCAACTCTTCAAAAGTGGATGGCGGAGCTAGGTTTCATGGTGGTTCGGGTGGAGAACTCCAACAACTTTTCCAGCATACTGACTTGGTTGACCTTCGGGGCCATGGCTGCTGGTTCACTTGGGAAAATAAACAACGGGGTGCTATGTATAATTGGAAGAAGCTGGATCGCGCGCTGGTAAATCAGTAATGGCTCTAATCCTTCCCACTTGATTCGGTGATGTTTAGCAATCCGGTTTTTTCGGATCACACGCCTATTCTTATTCAACATGCCTCTGCTCCTCGCAGTTTTGGGGCCCCATTTCGATTTTTTAATGGTTTATTACGGGATGATGGGTTCATGGAGATGATTGGTCAGATCTGGCAGGTGGAGGTTCTCGGTTTTAAAGGATACCATTAATGAAAAAGTTGAAGATGGCTAAAAGGGCGATTAAGGTTTTTAGTAAGCAGCAAACGCATAATATTCTGGAGCTGGGTAATCACTTGGCCGATTTACAGCAGCAATGCTATAGAGATCTCCTTAATGAGCGTCTGTGGGTTCTTGAAGCTGCTAGCATGCATCAATATCAAGAAGCCCTGTCATTACATGACTCCATTCTTCGGTAGAAATCTAGACAGACTTGGATAAGGGAGGGTGATCGTAACTCCAAATTTGTTCATGCTGCGATCCTTGCTTGTCACAACAAAAACACTATTACTGAGTTATTTGATCTGGATGGCAACGTATGGAGAGGCCAAGAGGCTGTGTCTGCTCATGTTAGGGATTTCTTTGTTCATCTAATGGGTTGTCAGCAGGAACCGAGGAGGAATGAGTTTGGTGTTCGGCATGTGCTGAATTTCACTCCTAGTCAAGCTACTCTAGACATGTTAAATGCCCTGTTTACGACTTTGCACGTTAAGGCAGCCTTATTCCGCCTTAACAGTTCAAAAGCTCCAAGCCCCGATGGGTTTTCGGCCGGGTTCTTTAAAAAAAGTGGCCGATCACAGGCCAGCTACTCACTGAAGCGGTTCTTGAATTCTTCTAAACTATTACGGGAAATAAATCACACTTTCATATGCCTAATTCCCAAAAAGGATAGACCTGAGAGGATCACGAACTATAGACCGATTTCATGCTGCAACACAGTTTATAAAATTATTGCCTCTCTTTTAGCTGAGCGTCTGAAAGGAGTTTTGACGGAGGTAGTCAGTAAGGAACAAGGAGCCTTCTTATCGGCGAGGAGTATTGGTGATAACATTCTACTGCTTCAGGAACTAATTGGAGAGTACCACTCCGGTAAAAAGATCAACAGTTGTTCCATGAAAATAGATCTCTATAAAGCATTTGACACGATTGGCTGGGAGTATTTGCGGGAATGCATGCAATGTATCGGATTGCCTCCCAGATTCTACCACTGGATCCTCCAATGCATCTAAACGCCCTCTCTGAGTGCCCTGATCAATGGTATTCCTACAAAGTCGTTCATGATTCACCGAGAAATAAGGCAAGGGAATCCCCTTTCCCCTTACTTATTCACTCTAGCCATGAAGGGCCTTTTCCGATTGTTGTCAAAAATGGTGCATTGCAATGGGCTTTTCCAGTTTCATCATAACTGTAAGGATCTTCACCTGTCTCATTTAATTTATGCTGATGATGTTATTCTTCTTTGCAAAGCCGAACCGCAGGTGTTAGCTATCATGATGAACTTGATGACCACATTCTTTCGGTGGTCGGGTATGACCTTGAACTTACAGAAGAGTGGCATCTATGTCTCTTCAGATGTGAGCAACCGGGAAGACCTTAGCAATTCGGTTGGGTTAACTCTTCAAAGTACGCCTTTCCACTATCTTGGTGTTCCCATCAACTCAGGCAAGCCTCAGTTCTCTGAATTTATGCCTTTGCTGGAGAATTTAAAGAGCATAATAAACTCTTGGCAGAATCGGTTCCTCTCCTTTGCGGCCAGAGTCAACTTGATTGTTTCAGTGTTGAATAGTATGCATGTGCATTTGGCAGCTCATATGACTACCCCCAAAAAAGTTATCAAAGAAATGGAGAGGATTTTAAAGGCACTCTTATGGACTAGTAAGTCTGAACAGTGTAAGAGAGCTAAAGTTAAATGGAGTGAGGTTGCTGTTCCAAAGAAGAATGGGGGTTTGGGCATTATCTCCTTTCCTCAGATGCAAAAAAAGTCTGATTATGAAGAGAATTTGACATTTATTTGTGGATAAAGAGGCTACGTGGGTCAAATGGATGCAGGCATTACCGTCTTAATGACCAAAGCTTTTGGCATCTCCAAATCAGGTACGAATACTTTTGGATTTTCAAAAGCTTACTGAAATTGCGTGATTTGATTTACCTTTCGATCAAGAGTATAATTGGGGATGGAGAAGACACATCTTTTTGGTTTGATAATTGGCATGTGCTGAGCCCCCTTTGGCTCGACAATGATTTAACCGGAATTCGTCACCGAATTCCACAAAACACCACTCTCACATGGGTTGTTCGGGAAAGTGACCGTCTTCTTAGGTACAGGTTCGGATATCTGCTTCTAGGTACCTGAATGGTATCTTCCTTCGAAGCACTCCGGATAAAGTAATATGGACACCTACACAATCTGGTGATTTCACAACCTCTTCAGCACGTGCCATTCGGCGAGGGTCGGCCGAAGAGGTTCCTTGGACTGTGCTTGTTTGGAAACAGGCATTATGTCCAAAGGTTGCTTTTTTCCTATGGCTGACTATTAAAAACAGATTGAGAACAAAAGACAGGTGGTTCGAAACTTATGATCCTATTTGTGTGCTGTGTAAGTTAGTCCATGAAAGTAGAAATCATCTATTTTTTGAATGCGAGTATACCAAAACAGTGTGAAATCGAATATTGTATATGACAGGTATATTGTACTCTTCTTATGAATGGCCTGAGGTCCTCAATGAGATTATTCGTATAGTCAACAATGGGAGGCGTGATTCTCTCATGATTATGACCTCCTTTCATATGGTTATCTATCATATTTGGAGGGAGAGAAACAGGCGACTTTACAAACAAATAGAGCGGCATAAATATAAGTTGGCGGATTGCATTATTAACATGATTAGGGAGGTCATCATCAGGCATTGGATGCAAGAACAACTATGTTTGGCAATGAGACAGCGCTAATTTGATTTTGGATATTTTGTGATTTGCTCTCTTGTAACAGATTGTGCCTGAATGGCTATTTTCTCTTTTTGTCCCGTAGCTTGCGGTTCTTGTACATTGTAGTACATTGTATTTGCTCTTTCTTTTATAATTATATATAGCTTAAATTTTCAAAAAAAAAACAGTGATGATCGTAATACAAGTCATATATATATATATATACAAGTGATAAAGATATAATAAGTAAAATCTAATCCTAATCAAATCAATTATCTTAACTAACAAATATTATCTAATACCGTTGTTCGTCAGCTAGAAAGCCTGCTCTATGTCCCCCCAGGCCCAGCATCTCAATCGAGTGTTTCAGAGCCATCCAAGAGTATTTCTGACAACCAAGCCAAGGATTGGTGCTTTGCCTCCAAGCAGAGTTCCACAAAGGCACTTACTTTCTGAAATCCTTGTAAATTTAGACGTCCGTGCTTAGATTATGTGTCAAGTTGCATAAATAAATGTTGAATTCAGAATCACATCTATGGTCGTTTGTGACAGGGAATACGAAGTCAGCTAACATATAGGTCATCTTTGCGACTAGCTTAATTATATAGCACAGATGGGTTCAGTTCATTGATATTATTTTCCAGCTCTGAGTACTTTTGCTTTCTTTCAGGTGTTGAACTATGGAAGTAAGCTCCGAATGTCAGTCGACCTCATGCGATTTCATGGTTATGATGAATTAATTTATGAGCTTGACAAGATGTTCGACTTTAAAGGAAGTTTAATTGACGGCAGTAGTGGATGGCATGGCATGTAAATTCGCAGATAAAGAAGGGGACATGATGCAATTGGTGAGAGAAACAATGAACATAGTGAGCTGAATTATTTTCTTTTAAAATCAAAGTCTTCAAACCATTAAT
>JAOQMR010000004.1:8754245-8767090 GCA_027563865.1 Erythroxylum pelleterianum
AATTAAATATATAAACAAATTCATAACTGTTGAAATTTAAACTAATAAAATTATTATGCATAGATAATTCAAAACTAATAAAATTATGCATTTATTATAAGATCATGAAATAAAATTTAATGTCAAATTTTTTTAAAAAATTCTTAATTTTATTTACCGACGAAATAAAAAAAACCATCGCAAAAAAGCACTACACTTACCGACGGAACACCTTAAACTATCGGTAAATTGTATGATATTTACCGACAGTTCTTCTTCTTCCGTCGGTAATATTGAAACCTTTGTGATTATCTGAACTACGGTTTACCGAACGTTCTTCTTTTTTCATTGGCAAATTTATCGACGAAAAAAGCCTTCCATCGGTAAAATTTATTGACGATTATGTCTGTCCATCGGTATACTTTACCGATTGACTGATATATAAAAAGTTCGTCGTTAAATTTACCTACGACGGTATTAACGACGTCGTTGTCTGCTTTTTATTTTGTCGAAAATTTATATTACCGACGGTACATGCGTTTTCCGTTAGTTTTTTCCATCGGTAAATTACAGATTTCTTGTAATGGAACCATTTGAAACATTTTCTCATAAATCAACATTTTTGGTCATTTAGAAAAATTTCATCCTTATTTTAATAAAGAAAGTCATTTTCCCAAAAAGGGAGGAGGGGTCTACTAATGTTTTGTCTCTCTTAGTTAAAGGATGATCATAATACTCTTAAATATTCTATTATAATCCTTGCTATATGATTTTGTTTGAAATACTAGCCTTTATAGATCGACTCTGATATTACTTGTTATTACCTAATGGCATTCAAAGGAGAAGGGGGTGAATCCGGTGTTTTCAAGAATTTAATTAAAAGCTACTATCTTATAAATCAATGACCATAAACTATAAAAAATGCAAGTACAAAATAAAGATAAAGGATTTAACAATGCTTGTTCAAGGAGGCCAGCCCCTCGGCGAAGCCCACCACCCCAGCCAGATGTTCCCACTGGACGAAGGTGACTGGTTCTACTCCTCCAAATGGTATGATCTTCACTCCTCCGACACACACACTGTTTTCCGTTCATCCTCCGATAAGGGCAATGGCAATGTTTCTGTTCTCGCTTTTCCCTCTTCTAGACCCACACCCATCACTGCCAGCTTCGATGAAGGTAACAGCTAGTTTTATTGTTTCGGTAACAGTTCCCAAGTGCGCACTCTCACTTTGTGCTTCTTAAGATGTTTCTTTTGGTTCGTAAGCTGTTTTTGTTTTAAGCCATCTCCCTTGAGTTGCGCCCGTACGTTTGTATTGGTAATGGGTGTTTATTTCTATAGTCTGGAGTTTTGTTATGTACTAGTTACGATGTTGGATCCCACACAACACTCGTGAGTAAGGGAAGAGAAAGGCAAACCAACTTAAATAATTCTTGCTTACTACCACTCCTAAAACTTTTCTTAGATTTCCATTATAATTCTTCTCTCAAAGCGAAGAATAACATTTATATAATGTTTTACTTTGACAAAGAGGAATCACTTTTTTAATCTTTCTTTAGCGTGAAGAAGAACCTCAAAATCACTTTAAGAACTCCCAATACAATGAACGAAAACCCTAAGAAGAGCTTACAACTCAACCTTGCTCACTTGATTATTTTGAAAATCTTAAAAAGGCTAATACACTAAAAATAAGACAATGAACGCTCAAATGATTGAAAAGTACTTAGAAATATGTGTAAAAGGTACTTAAATACTTATTGATACCAAAAATAATGGGAAAATAACTATTTATAGTGTTGGAACAAAGAAGCAAGTATTACAACATTTATTAGTAGACTACAGTCTACTAATATAGCATACTGCTTTACTTTATGAAGAAGTCTAATGTATCTTTTTATAAGATAAATTTTGGTTATGTATCCGAATTAATTGTCACATGCATTTAAATTTTGAGGTCTTTTACTATAGTTATGAAAAACCATCAATGATAGGAATGTGTTAAGCAAAGTATATATGTATTAAGATTTTTTTTTGGGTATAAACGTCTGGCTCCAAAATATGACTTGAGATATGATCTATACATCAAAACTTAAGTTTTAGATTTTATTATTTAAAAGACGAAAGTTCATCTTTAAAATAGAATTATCTGTTATTATTTATTATCATTGGTTATATACACTTGAAAAAAAATCAATAAAATCTTTTCCAACATATTTTTATCATCCTCCATAATTATACATTAATAGCTTATTTAAGCATATCTACATCAATTATATTCTCTATTTACTTCAATATACAAGTTGGAAAATATTTTTTCAAAATAAATGTATTTAACTGGAAGTTCATTCAGTACGCATGAAAAATAATAATTACTAAGTTTATCATTTTAAAAGAAATTAAACTACAAAAGAGTAAGTCAATGATCAATAGGAATATTATGTAATTGTATGCTACGGAGGAACTCAAACTAATTGGGATCAATTTACACAGGTCTCGGGTCATCCCCGAGACAATGGTACGTGGCAGATTTTCGTAAGTTGTAGAAATGAATAAAATTTGATAGCGTTCATCGATTACGAATGCGACAGGTGATGCTTCTTGCTATAAAGAAGCATAGCCCACATGGAAATCATAGTTCACATTCACAACCACCACCTACCCTCCTTCGTCTATCTCCTTCCTTCTTTCATGGCATTCAAAAACAACATCATGGTCTGCTGTCCTTTGGAATGTGAGACCTCAGCTGAAATGCTGTCTTCCATGGACAAGGCCAAGGAAGAAGGTGCTGACCTTGTTGAGCTTCGTCTTGATTCCATGTCTTTTTCTCATATTTCCCAAGTCGAAAGGCTCATCAAGCATAGAACTCTCCCTTCCATTGTTTCTTTCAGGTACGTTTTGTAATATTATATATCACCCTCTCCCCATACATCTTATTAGCTTAATTCTCTAATGTTTCAATTTCTCATCATTCAACCCTGTGGCTAATTATTACCTGAAGATTACATAAGCCCAATATCTACTACTCTACGTTCACCAAATCATTGGAGAGTGGGTACAGCTAACAAAGTATTACATAGTATGGAAATTTAATTACAAAGCTGGATTTTTTGTACAAAAGAAAAGAAAAAGAAAATTGTATTATGAACAAGAAGCACAAGTTAAATATATCCCAGTAATTTTTTTTTATTTCTATAATCTATCATAACAATTTACAGTATAAAGCAATTTTAAAACTGGCGGCCCTATGGTCTGCACCTTTTGCTACCAAATGGTCCCCTCGTTGTCCTGGACGATTCAGTAGCCAAATCGGGGCTGAGTTTCTGTGTCGGTGGCAATATTTACATGCCCAGTCCTTGCGCTTGGTAAGACATGGACATGGTGCTTATGTTAAAATAAACAAAGTTTGTGAATAGCAATTGGCAGTGCGGTGTTAGGTACATTAAATTCAGTTACTATATTCCTATTATTAATACGGACATAAAGCAAGTTAACTTGATTTTCAAAGGTTTAACTGAGATTTAGAGTTTGTCCTGTTAACAGGCCCGAGTCATCAAGAACTTCATGGGACATGGACGCAAAGGATACTTCTTTGCAAGTACTGAGACTGGCACTTGACTTTGATGTCGAATTTGTCGAAATGGACTATGAGGTACAGATAAAAGAATCAAATTCTACTGTTAACTGAATCAAATGGACAGAAATACATATTCATACTAAAATACACTTACAGATAGCTTCAGATAGCAGCATGGTAGAATATGTCTACAACAGGTCCAGTAGCAAATTAGTTGTATCAAGCTACGTCAATGGTGGGAAGCCTTCAGCAGAGAAACTCGGTTTTCTGATCGCATGCATGCAGTCTACCGGAGCAGATGTTATCAAATTAGTGATCGATGTGGATTACATCACTGATTTGGCGCCTGTCTTTAAGATGCTTACTCATTGTCAGGTATTCGTTTTGACACACACAGAAAGGAAAAGGGGACTCTATTTTTTCGAATGCAGTTGATTGGGGCGTCTTTCCATCATAATACTTGTAGTAGACTTTGAACCTCTTTGCTTTGAACCTGGAAATGGCAACAAATACTAAACCAGCTACAGTTTTTACTTTATTTCATTAAATCTCATAAATAACTGAACAAAGTTGAAACATCATTTTTAACGCATTGGATCTCGTGCCCTGGAAATATGTGCTGAACTCCAGCAATACACTCACTAGTTTTCTGTTCTTTTTCAGGTGCCTTTAATTGCTCTTGCAGTGGGTAGCCGAGGCCTCATCTGCCAGCTTTTAGCACCGAAATTTGGAGGGGTTTTGGTTTACGGATCTCTGAAAGGCAAAGAAGTGTCTGGCATGCCGACTCTAGTCAGTCTTAGGCAAGTCTATAAGCCCGAGTACATAAATCCGGACACCAAAGTCTTTGGTCTCATCTCAAACCCAGTTGGCCATAGCAAAGGTCCTATTCTGCATAATCCTGCCTTTAGACATACAGGATACAATGGAATCTATGTTCCCATGCTAGTGGATGACGTCAAGGAATTTTTTAGAACCTATACAAGCACTGACTTTGCTGGTTTTAGGTATGGTATATAACTGTTGAACATGATTAGCTTTCGATATCATTTTTGTACTTTTTAAGTTATAGTCCAGATTTTCCTTTGCAATATCAGCTAGTATTGTAATTTGATCGCTACTTCTTTCACCTTCTGCTTGATGGGTGTAGTGTTGGAATCCCACATAAGGAAGCCGTAGTAGGGTGCTGCGATGAAGTCCACCCACTGGCTAAGGTCAGGAAATTCTGAAACAACCAACTATTCTTCTTATAAGTGAAGACTTCTAGACAGCAAATCTTGAGATACCCATACCTTTTATGTGTATAAGTTTATCTAGATATTTTGCTCATACATACGAAGTGTCAGATTACAGAAGCATGGGAAAAGCATGGCTTATCATCAACTCTTAACGAGCTTCCAAATGATTCCACTAACTAACTTTACAACACATTGATTGTCAACACCAAAACAATCAACCAAGCAAATGCATTATGTGAATTAAATTACAGCACAAGAATGACATCAAAGCGTAACCAAGAACCCTGAATTTCAGCAGCAAAGTAACCAGCTGCTTCAACATAATGAGAAAAGTATGAGACCCCTTTAAGAAATTACAACCCTCATTCGTGTCAATAGTTCTGTGAAGTTCCTGATTGTGTGTTTGACATTTGTTTTACAAGCTTCTAAACAATGGGGATTCTTTATGAATCAGTCCATAGGAGCTGTGAATACCATAATAAGGAGACCTGATGATGGGAAGCTTGTTGGTTATAATACAGATTGTGATGCTGCTATAACTGCAATTGAGGATGCTTTAACAGGTACCAACCTGATGAAATTAGATTCGCTTTGGGTGGCATTACATCTTCGAAAAACAAAATTTTTTCTCAACAGTGAAGAAGGAAAAAATGAATGCATATAGCTTCTGGCATCAGCACACCGCCTCTTATTGTACTTGCAGGGTTCTGTTCCAAAAGGAATCTATACTTGCCTTGTTTTAGCTTCTCAGATTCCATTTGATACATTGTCCATTCTATTATAGCCTATTCCATTTCACTATCATTTATAAATCAACTAGAGGACGAAATGTCTGCCTGGAAAAGATCATTAGACCATGAAACGTTTTAATTATTGGCGTTCATGATTTGTCACTGCAAACAAGTATTAACTAACTGAAGAATGATATGGAAGAGCAGGCAGAAAATTAACCAACAGAGGGAAATCAGAGGCTTCTCCTATTGCTGGGAAAACATTTGTGCTGGTTGGAGCAGGAGGAGCAGGAAGAGCACTTGCTTTTGGTGCTAAAATTAGAGGGGCTCGAGTAGTTATATTCAACCGCAATTATGGTAAGGAAGAAGACAGAGTTTTTTGCTTGTAAGATTACTATGATCACTCTTGTATCCATAACTATTGAAATTGTTTTAAAAAGAGAGAGCAAAAGCTCTGGCTCAAGCGGTTTCTGGGGAGGCACTACCATACGAAATTCTAGACAGATTCTGCCCAGAGAACGGAATGATCCTTGCAAATACTTCGGCAGTTGGAATGGAACCTAACATAGAGGAGAGCCCTCTTTCAAAGGTTTCTAGTCTTACTTGTCGTCATTGTTACTTGTAGATACATATATACTTACACATAGTTTTGTTGCGTGGACAGGAGGCCTTAAAAGCATATGCATTGGTCTTTGATGCTGTTTACACACCCAGAAATACAAGACTCTTGCAAGAGGCTAGAGAGGTTGGATCTATTGTGGTGAGCGGAGTTGAGATGTTCATCAGGCAAGCTCTTGGTCAATTCAGACTGTTCACTGGTGGCTTAGGTATCTATCATCCCTCTAGTATTAACTCACCATGTTCCTTCAAATGCTCGTAAGCATTTGGTGTTTTCGGAAACTGGGAGCTCTTATTTCTCTGTAAAGTTCTACAACAGACGGTGCACATTGGTTAGACATTCTGCTTCCTTTGTTTTTGCAGCTCCAGAGGCATTCATACGGAAACTTGTGTTGGAACAATTTTGATTAGACCCTACTCCTCTTCCAACGACAATGTACCAGCTCCAAGATGCCAATGAGTCGGCTATCTTAGGTTAGGCTTATGTAAGTATCCTCGTGTCCAGAAAGGAATAGGAGAGCGGGACTTGCAATTGCTACCTTATGTGATTGTATTGGACTCACTTGGATAACATAGCTGTAACTATAAGGAAATGCTACCTAAGTGTACATATTTTATTCATCAATAAGACCGAATTAACCGTTAGTGACCTTTAAGAGTTATCATTGTTAACTGAAAACTAAAGAAGAAAATAGGAACGCAGATGAAGTAGAATATTGTAGAATGATTTTCGTATTATCATTCAACATTTGTACAGTAGCTTATATACAAGTAACTGCTACTCAACTGACTAACTAACTAATGTTACAGTCAATAACTAACTAACGTGTACATAAATATATTGTAATATCCCCTCCTCAAGTTGGAATCGATTGTGAAACCATTCCTAACTTGGCAATGAGAACTATAAATTGTGGATTGCCCAGTGACTTCTTCAAAACATCAATGAGCTGGAGGTGAGTCGAAACATACATGGGAGTAATAAAACCTTCCTTGAACTTGTTCCGCACGATATGACAATCAATTTCCAAGTGTTTAGTGCGTTCATGAAACATTGGATTTGATATATAAAGTTGATCTACAATCACACCATAAGGGAATCGGTGTCGAAAGTGGCATTGTGAAATCCTGAAGCAAATAACTCACCCATTGGAGTTCACATACTGCTAAACCCATGCTTCGATACTCTGCTTCACAGGAGCTTCTCGAAACCGTATTCTGCTTCTTAGTTTTTTATGAAACCAGTGATCCACCCAAAAAAACACAATAACCACTCAAAGATTTTCTACTCATAGGACAAGCTGCCCAATCACTATCACAATAAGCCTTAACATCTGTATTTGGTTTAGTCGAATAAAACAAACCATGAGAACTTGTACCCTGAAGATACCTGAGGACATGTAAAGCTGCCAACCAATGAGTCTCACATGGATTGCATAAAAATTGACTCAGTTGTTGAACACTATAAGAAATATCTAGTCTGGTCATATTCAGATATAACAACCTCCCCACCAGGCGTCTATACTTCTCTGGTTCGGCAAAGGGAGCAAAAACCTCTTCAAACTTATGATTCCGAGGCAATGGGGTGGAAGCAACCTTTGAACTAGTGAATCCTACATCCATCACAATGTCAGATAAGTATTTTCTCTGAGAAATAAAAACCCTAGCTTCAGACCTCGCTATCTCTATACCCAGAAAGTACTTTGCATAGCCAAAGTCCTTTATAGTGAACCTGGAATGCAAGAACTGTTTCACAGCACTAATGTCGTCCTCATTATTTCCTATTACTAATATATCATCCACATAGACAATTAGAACAAGAAATGAACCACCTGAGGACTTTGTGAACAAGCAATAATCATTTTCAGATTATGTAAAACCATATTTCAATAATTGAACAGCAAATTCCACATTCCACTCTCTTGATGCCTGCTTCAGCCCATAGAGAGATTTTCGAAGTCTACAAACTTCTCCAAGTTTGGCCTTCATATAGCATTCAGGTGGAGCTAAGTATACCTTTTCCTTTAAGTAACCATTAAGAAATGTGTTATTAATGTTTAGTTGATGAATACACCAACCAAATTTTGTTGCTAAAGCCAAGAAAATTCTGACTGTTACAAGCTTAGCAACCGGAGAAAAACTATCAAAATAATCCACCCCTTTCTTTTGCTTGTAACCCCGGGCCACTAAACTTGCTTTCATTCTCTCCACTGTCCCATCTGAGTTAAATTTTACCTTGTAAACCCATTTTGCACTAATAGCATGTTTACCTTTTGGTAAAGTGTTGATCTCCCATGTAGCATTATCCTCCAATGCCTTTAACTCCTGGTTCATTGCCTCAGCCCAACCAGGAAGCATGACAGCCTGTTGGTAATTAGCCGGCTCTCTAATCCTATCAAGATTGGACATAAAAGTCAAATAATTCTTTGAGAATTGGAAAGTCGACAGTTGCAAGCCTTCACTAGTAACAAGATTCACACTACCGCGGACAAAATCTTTCATCCATGCAGGTGTTTGCCTTGTTCCGGTACTTGTGCGGAGTATAGCAACTGGCCTCTCCACTGCAGAGATGCTGTCAGTATATGCAAGTTGTGAGTCTTACTGGCTTCATGGATGTCGGAAGGAGAAGGAGTAGAAGAAGCCGGAATTGTAGCTGAAAGATCATCAGTAACATCTTCATGTTGATGATGTGGCAACAACTCCTGAACATGATTAGTAACATGCACAAATGGAAGAGAAGGACAAAGTTCTTTCTCAGATACAGTTTTATAAGGAAATTGATCTTCATAGAATATTACATCTCTAGATATAATGATTCTATGGGATTGTAAATCATATGTTTATATGCCTTTTGACCAGGTACATAACCTAAGAAAATACATTTGAATGATCGAGGAGAAAACTTATCTTTATGTGGCTGAGTATTGGTGACAAAACACAAATAACCAAAGGTCTTCAATCATCCATAATTAGGTCGTTTGTTAAAAAGCACCTCAAAAAGACATTTCCACTTTAGAATTGGAGTGGGCAGTCTATTTATTATATGCGTAGCAGTGAGCATTGCTTCCCCCCAAAAATGCTTGGGTAAGCCGGCTTGAAACAAAAGTGCTCGTGCAACTTGAGCCAAGTGCCCGTGCTTTCTTTCCACCACTCCATTATGCTGAGGAGTATAGACACAAGTTTTCTGATGTAAAATTCCCATCCTCTCCACTATAGCCCGACATATCTCATTAAAAAAACTCAGTTCCATTATCAGTTCTAATGCTCTTAACCTTGCAGTTAAACTGATTATGTAGGATAAGTAAACACTTTTCAACAGCGTGAGTGACTTGTTGCTTGTATTTAAGCAAAAACAACCAAGTTGCTCTACTGAAATCATCGACAACAGTCAACATGTAATGAGCTTGATTAATGGCAGATGTTGTGTAAGGTCCCCAAAGATCTATGTGCAATAACTCCAGTATATTGGTGGTTTGAATTGAAGAAGTGGGAAAAGATAGTCTATGTTGTTTGGAGAAATGACAAATGTCACAAGTTTTATTATAACTAGAAAGACGAATACAAGGTATATGTTGTATTGCAGGAAAAGAGGCATGACCCAGCCTTTGATGCCTGTAAGTGGCATTATTATCACTAAGTACAGCAGAATGAGAAACAAAAAGTAGAACGAGAAACAAAATTACAAGTATGAAGAGACTTATGTAATGGAAAACAAATATTAATAGAGCTATCAAATGAGTCGGTGGAGGAAGAGGAAGAAAGATGAAAAGATCGTGAGGTGAGTATGTATAGATTGCCTACGACTTGACCAATAGCAATGAGAGCTTTACTTTGCTGGTCCTGTATGTAACAGCAAGAAGGAAAACAAGAAACAAATACGTTAGCATCTTTAGTAATGTTGATGACAGAAAGCATATTGAATTTGAAGGAAGGAATAAGTAGAACATCTTTAAGTTGAAGGGTAGAATGTAAGGTGACATGCCCTAAATGTTTAACATGTTTAAGACTATTATCAGGGGAATGAATAGGCACAAGAAACTGGAGTTGTGCAATATTCTACATAGATCTTTCATTAAAACACATATGATTTGAAGCGCCACTATCAACTATCCAGATATCACTCGAATTTACTAAATGAGCGTTAAGAACGTGTTGTATTTTAGCTACCCAACCTGCAAAATTAACAAGATCAGTGACCATGTTCACATATTCTTCAGCAGTGTCCTTTAAGAATTCTGGAAATCTTCTTTCGAATCAATGAATTCACCATGCTAGCAAGATGATCATCAAGAGCCAAACTATCTACAGGTGTTGTATTGGACTACTCTCGTTGCACTAAATTAGCCATTTCTCCTCTCTTTTTAGTTGCTTTCTTTTCTTTTAATGCTTTTAACCAATCTAGATAACCATGGATTTTAAAACATGAATCCCTTGTATGACCAGCTACATTACAATGATCACAAAATCTGTCTTTCTTGTTTGCCTCTTTTCGTTTATAACTACCACCCTTAGTATTGAAATTCTTGGCCAAAAGAGCACTAGCTTTAGTAACAGCACTACCATAAACCATATTCACTTGTCTTTGTTTTTCCACTCTCCGGACTATAAAATAGGCTTCATCTATATTAGGCAAGGCTCAAGATTCAAAATCTGACTCCTCACGTTATCAAATGTTGGATTAAGTCCCATTAAGAATTGCATTAGTCTAGCAGATTCCTCTCTTTCAACCATTAGAAAAGTCAAAGCACAACCACATCCATAACAATTACAACTAGGTAGAGGCATAAGTTGATTTAATTCTTCCCAACATCGATTCATTTTGCTATAATAAGCAGTGACAAAATTATTATGTTCCAAAGAAGAAACTTCTCTTTGCAATTGATACCTAAGAGGACCATTGTTCTCGCCAAGTCTTTTCTTAATCGTATCCCACAACACCTTGAAACTAGCACAATAGATGAAATTATCAGACATCTCCTAAGTTATAGAATTCAAAAACCATGTCTTAATCACGGAGTCAACTTTCTTCCATTTCTTGTAGAGATTAGGATTCGTAGGAGCAGGAAAACTTCCATCAATGAAATATATCTTGTCCTTAGCTTCAAGACTGGTTTTAATAGCTACACTCCAGGTAAGATAATTGTTACCTGTGAGAGGAGAAGCAACCAGAAGCATTCCTGGATGATCAGAACTCTGCAAATGCAATGGATCTCCATCAACATCGTGATTCATTGTTGTAGAAGGAGCTTCATGAACAACGTCACCATATGAGGTAGCCATGACTTCAAAGAAAACCAGATTAGCGATCAAACAGAGTATGAGTTCAATCAGCTAGCTCTGATACCATGAAAACTAAAGAAGAAAATAGGAACGCAGATGAAGTAGAATATTATAGAATGATTTTCATATTATCATTCAACATCTGTACAATAACTTATATACAAGTTTGTTAGTAACTGCTACTCAACTGACTAACTAATGTTACAATCAATAACAAACTAACTAACGCGTACATAAATATATTGCAACATTAACTTGTAAAAGTTATCATTGAACATGGAAAATTAATATTATTACTAATTGAATTTATTTGGACTAAAATATTACCCAATTCGCAAATCAAGTCGGTCATCTCCTTATTTGAGTTCTCTGCCTTAATAATATACAACTGCATCCTAGCCTTTCAAAGTCAACTTGAAGTTCGTCTGTTGGAACCCCTCCCCGGTGAGTCGCGGCCCGACGTCCTACGTGACATCTGGACGTGCGTGTCACAAGGAAGGGATTCCTCACCACGGGAGAAAACTCAAAACGAATTGAATTTAACGGCATCCGGATACAAAATTTCATGACTCTCGGTCGAAAGAAAACAGAAAACGCCCCAATCGGGTCTTATAGATCACAAAGGAAATTACGTGCGAAACAGGCACAAAACGTCAATGAAATCTAACAAAATCCCGACGCTCTTATTTCATTAAAAAGGGATAGAAAAATTTACTAGTTGATTAACGCTTCTAAAATCGTGCAAATCGGAGGTCAAACGGATAAGAACTAAAGAAGTTAGGAAAGCCAACTTTACTTACTTAAAACCAATTTTGTACTTTTAAAACTTTCTTTCCTGAAATACGGATTCCGAAGGTTTAGCATCTATCGAAACCCGAATAAATACGCTATACCGTTCTATAAGAAGGTTAAAAATAAGGTCATCTCTAAGTTGCGTTAAAAAAAAGTTTATTCAATACCTAACGTTTCCTACATTATGCAAAAGTTGAAAATATACGTCTTTTAAAACGAAAGAAATCGAGGTTGACCTATGTCACTACATCGGAAGGACAAAAGTTTCTTTACAATACTCATGGAGGAAACATAAAGCGTATCGATCGTTTAAAAGAAGTTGAAACTTGTTTCAAGATGTTGTTTAGCTAGTTACCAAAGGAGAAGTGAAATTTACCAAATGAATAGTGATCAGGAATTTTCGAATGACCATAACTTTTTCGTCCTAAGTTGGAAATTAACCAATTTTATACCGTTTTAAAGCTTTTGACAAGCTCTACCAACCTTAAGAAATACCTTTTACTTAAATTTAGACTCTAACATACTCTAAAAACCAATACAAGGTGGCTGCCCATTTTTAAAAAAAAATGGACAGCACCTCCCCTAAAAACACTCTAGCCAAAACTTTCCAACCAAACTTCTACCTGCACAAAAACA
>JAOQMR010000004.1:8767190-8782590 GCA_027563865.1 Erythroxylum pelleterianum
AAGTATATTTCGTCTGCTTTTCTTCTTTTTGGTTGTCATCAAAATTCAATATACGTAAAGTCATTTTGACTTAACATCCATTACAGTTGAACTTAAACTTTACAATAGCACTAAATCAAGTTACATTCCAACATAAGGTTAGGATAAGTATCTGGAGGGGAACTTTGGTCAATATTCTTAGCATCAGTTGAGTAGAGGTAGTTATCTTTGTTCTTTAACGTTCCTATTTCAATTTCCTTTTCTTTTATCTTCACACCTTGAGAACTTGTTCCACAAATAAGTTATGGGCATGAAATACTTAGAAAGAGCATGTTACGCCTCATTTGCGTTTGATTTTTGCTCTGGGTTGATTATGGATTCATTGGTGTCTTACTCATCAACCCAGCAGTAGGTTAGCATGGCATAGTGTTTTTGTTGTCAGTGTCCATGGTGTGATAATAATGTCAAGCCCATGGTGCAATTGCATAGACTATGATTTCTATTTCGTTTTGAAACTTCTGTTGTCTAAAGTTTACCAATGGTATTTGAACTATCTTTTGTCGAGTAGGTATGGTTCGGTGATATTATCCCAACTAAGTCAGATATAGGCTGGGGAACTTAGGATGTTAAGCACAACTGATTAGTCACGTAGAGCCAGCAATGTCTACCTTCTTGTAACAATGTCCAGCATTCGCTTTAGTCAGGCGTATTCCAAAGGATTATATGGAAAGAAAGAAAAATTAGTGCTCTTTGAACATTGACGTTCAGTTCAAAGAACAATTTTTAGTTGTTTAAATAGTTTTAAATTGTTATCTTTCTCGAGTCTATTGTCATTTTTTCAGTTTTATATATAATTATTACATTAGATACTTTTCTTTCTAAAAATCACTCATATTTAATTAGTTTTAGTGATGAATCAAATTATTATGTGAAAATAAATTAAAAGAATGAGGTATGAAATAATGCAATAGAATATTTAAATTCATTAATGGTTGAAGAAGTGGAGAGAAAATTCAATGATTATTACTTTCTCTTAATTTGGTTGGAAGAATATTAATGTAGATCTTTAAACCAAATTCTATAAAAATTATAATGATTTCTAGTTGAAGAATAAGTATAGTAAATTAAGTGTTATATTGAATAATTTCAAGAATTTACTAATAAAATCTAGAATCGATTACAAATTGTTTACTGATGAAGTTAACATTACAGATAAATGTTGTGACAATCTATTTAAGGTAAAATGTTGCTTTACTTACTAATATATACTATTTTTAATTAAAATTTTCATCATTTTGGGTACATAAAATCACTCACATATTCAAGAAAAAAAATATACAAAAATCTTTCAGACTTGTGTTATATTTTTTAAAATAATACTGCAACGGATTTGCATGCACATCAATCAACTATATTTCCATCAAACAGTGCAAAAGCGGATTATAGAATTGAAGTTGATGAAGTTTCTTTTTTTAATGACGAAAAAAGATCAAGTTGCAAGTTCTCTTTTTAAGAAAAAGAAATCTCTTAAAATGAAGAAGGTAAAAAAGTCTATAATCTAATGTTTTAGAAAATGTCTTGGCCATAGTTGTTGAATAATTTAAAAGAAAGAATGATTTACTTGATAAAATATATGACGCCAATATCATCTACAAGAGAAAATGGATTTGAAAGTTTCATCAATTAATTAAGAGATTGATATAATGATGGAATCTATAAAGTCTTAAGGGTGTGCAATATGGAAAAGTAGTAAATATGGAGATTTTTATGTACATGCCAAATACAAGAAAAATAGATTGGATTCTATCTCTTTAGTTATATTTTCATGTTATTGAGTAATGAACATTATTGGTTTGGGCACTTTTATATTAAGAACTATTCTGTAGTTTAACATCTTAAATGTATGTGTTAAGTAAACCTTTTGGTTTGATGCTTAAATTGAACTTCTTAAATATATGTTATATATTTTAGTCTTTAAGAATAATATTAACATTTATATTTCGAAGTCTTTATTGATTATTAGGAGCCATTATTGCAAATACATGGACCTCGTTACCGAATTTTGCATTAGATTTAGATAACGAAATAATCGAGACTATTTTTATTCTTTTGCTATGAAAGAGTACAGATATTTTCATTTGCACAAGCAACTATTAGAACTTCTACTTTATCAGGTCATGAATAATGAAACTTTAAATAAGAATCTTATAAGGATTTAAGAAAAACTTATTAAGTATTTGCAAAACAGTTTTCTTAAGTCTATGTAATGAGTTGAAAAGTTAGGTTATTTAAAGATAACTACTCATTTAATTATGGAGGAATAAATTGCAATTTTCTTGATAACGACATGGCATAGTGAGACAATTAGACTCAGTAAAAAATGTTTTTAAAATTTAACTTGATGATTTCAAAGTACTTTTGTAAAATTTTATATACAATTAATCCTCTTACAAAAAGAATCGTATAGTGCTTTAATAGTACATCTCTTGAGATTCAATAAGATTCAAAATACTTCTCATATTTTTAGGTATATGCATTACTTTATTAATATTTTTATTATGCCTTTATATTTAACTAATCATTTTAATAAAATAGTTTTGTTTTGTAGGATTGTATAAGAGTAATAAACAACACACATTGATGCATATGCACCATGTAGGGGCAACAGATTTGGTCCAACTTAAAATATCATTTGTTATTGCTTATTTGACATGAGTTTCACGTATATAATGACTAGATGTGAAGGTATCGCGAGTTATTTTAAAAACAATATTAATTTTAACAAATTAATTTTCTGTAGCTTCACATGGTATTACAATATCTTATAAAAAATAGTAATTATGATTAATTTTTGTTAGATTTTTGTTAATATTATATTCTTTATATGTTCAAGTAAGTTCTATTTAGTTAGCATGGGCTATGCTATTAGGTTTAGATTTCTTTCAACATATGGCAGTGAGAGAAGATATTATAAAGAAGAGAAAGACCATAAGGTTCATAAGAATTGTTTATCTAATTGTATTCTTAATTGAGAAATGTTATTGAGAGATATTTTGACGTTTTACAAGCAAAAATCCTTACAATTTCACATGTCTAATTATGATATGAAGAAGCAAAATATAATGTTATTACTCGTTGTGTGGTATATAATTTTACTAGAATGCATGAACAAATAAATGAATTATTTAATGCTTATGCTAAAAATTAAAAACATATTATGAAAAGTATAAATAAAGATGCAAATTCTCAAGTAGACTATAATATCACTTCATTATAACTTCAGAGTATGTCTTGAAAGTGGGATACAATGGCTATACAAATATAGAATGATTATATTAATAGAAGTTCTTATTGGTTGATGTTCTTTTTGTAAGTGATGCTACTATTATACTTTAGACTTTAAAGCATTGTATCATGATTAATATTTTTAATTATTTAATTAGAACAAGTTAATATAACTTTTATCTTTATATTGCACTCTTATTATATAAAATTAATGTATGAATTTTTTTAGTTATATTAAATATTCATACCTTTTATTTTAATAATTATGAGAAATGATTAATTTAATAATAAAACTTGATACATTAAAAATAAATTAAATAAAATTTAATAGTAACATTTAAAAGTATAATAATAGTAACAATAATAATAATAATAATAATAACAACAACAACAACAACAACAATAATATGATTTTCGAAAATTAAAACAAAAAATATGATGATAACACTAAATAAAAAATTTTTCAATTTTTTATTACAAATCCCAATCAAACATGTTTTTATTTTCTGTTTTTATTATAAATCTCATCCAAATAGAATTTTATTTTAAAAAATAAAAAGTAAAAACATGAAATAATAACCCACAACCATATTAGAAAAATGAAAGGGAAACCAAATGGTCTTATGATGAAACCAAAGTGCCCAATAGGTCTGTAGCAAGATTCACTTAGCTAAGACGTGTTTTGAATCTTATTTCGCAAGCAACAAGCGTAAACCTAACTCTAAGATACTTTTTGATGTAGTCCAAATACATGAAGAAAGTGTACAACATTACGTCTAAGGTTTCAAGCTAAAGACAATTCACATCTTAAACTTGAATCTCGCCAAAGCAATTTTAATTTACAAGAAAGATTTACAAAGGCATTAATCTATGTAATAGTCATTGTTGATGGAAAAAATGTAACAACCTTGAAGAGATACAACAAAAGTGTAACACCCCAATCTCGCCTGACGCATGCACGTGCGTCATACGGTCACACGTGCACATGCCTAACAAAATTAACGTGTTACCTATATCACCTTCACTTTATCACATGTCATCATAATTAAAATTACAAATCACACATTTGCTAAAATCCAAAATTTCCTTATTTTATATCATAAACTATAAAGTACACTGTAGTTTTAAGTTCAACATCATCCATATTTATACAACATCGTCCTATAAGCATAAACAACTTATTCTACACGGTATGTTACAAACATGAGGAATGCACAAAAGTTATTAACAAACTATGTCTTCAATTCCTAGCTGACCGACCTTTGAGCCATATCTGATCTTCAAAGTTGCACAAAATATGCTTATATGGAGTCTTAGCAAGGTCACCTCACTCTCAGACCTGAAATTGTCAACGATGTAATTTTGATGAGTTTTACAAACTCAGTGTTCTGTTGCCATACTTCCTCTCCCATCATACTGTGCTCCAGACATCACAGAACAATCCCTGATCCAATGATCAAGTGAGCCGCATCGAAGGCAGGCTCCTGTCAACCTCCAGCATTCACCACTGTGCTTCTTCCCACAATGTTCACAAGCTGGCAACTGACCTGATACTGTAACTCTGTTATTCCCAGGCTGTTCAAAACTACCTCTCTGTTCGAATCCTGATTGTCTAGATCCAGTCGGTGGCCTGAAAGCTCGATTCTGACGCTTACTGAATCTTCTACCAGCTCCCTGAGAATCACTAGGCCTCTTCTGTCTCGACTCTGATCTGTGCTCAATCTGAATATCTTTCAACAAATGTTCAATACGAATAGAGGCATCTCGTAATTCTGTAAAATTACCTAGATTAAAAACTGCTAACCTCATCTGGATGTCCATATTCAGGCCGTCTTCAAACCACCTGCACTTATCTTTCTCAGTAGGAACCAAGGCAGTGGCATAATCCATCAGTTCATTAAATTTCACTTCGTACTCGGCTACAGTCATATTGCCCTGCTTCAAATCCATAAATTCTTTCTTCTTTCTATCCATATAGATCTTAGGCATATAGTTTTCCTTGAAGACTCTCAAGAAGTCTTCCCATCTCAAACTACAAGGCCTGATGGTACTGCCTGGAACAGTTTTCCACCACTGATAAGCTGGGCCTTGCAGTAGGGATATAGCATAGTCGAACCTCTCATCCGACTCACAATCCATCTGATCAAGGACCCTCTCAGTTCTTTCTAACCATCCCTTCGCCTCTGCAAGATCTGTACTCCCGTAGAAGTCCACAGCCCCATACTTTCGCAGTTTATCGTACCTCCTTTCCCTTCTCTCGGAAATCCTTGGAGGCATTCCCTCAAGTCGAGATATTGACGACTCTCTACTGACTATTTCCGATCCTAGGTCAGCTGAGTGTTCCACTTGATCGCTTACGTCAGATAACCTATAACACACAATAACTTCAATTATCATTCGAAGTTTTCACAACATTTCATGCCTAACATAACTACATATCCCTATGGATGCCAACTATGCTCTGATACCACCAACTATAACACCCCAATCCTGCCTGATACATGCACATGCGCCATACGGTCACACGTGCACATGCCCGACAGAATTGTCGTGTTACTTATATCACCTTCGCTTTATCATATGGCATTATAATTAAAATCAATCAAAAATTTTCTCATTTTATATCATAAACCATAATGTACAATGTAGTTTTAAGTTCAACATCATTCATATTTATACAACATCGTCCAATGAGCATAAACAACTTAGTCTACATAGTACGCTACAAACATGAGGAATGCACAAAAGTTATTAACAAACTATGTCTTTAATTCCCAGCTGACTGACCTTTGAGCCATATATGGTCGTCAGAGTTACACAAAATATGCTTCTATGGAGTCTTAGAAGTTAGGTTGTCTTACTCTCGAACCTGAAACTGTTAACGATACAATTTTGATGAGTTTTGCAAACTCAGTAAAGTAACCATTCTTGGTGGTTCACTCATGTTATAAAACACAATCAATCATAAACATATTGTCACACAGTTCATATCAACTTGATTTGCATCAAGTTCTATCACAAACAAATTGTATTTCAGTCAAACAATTTAATTAAACTATCACTTCATTACACTTGAATAAAATACAATCATTGGTTTAATACCATGTATTCAAACATATAACATTCTTACAGCTTTACAAATCATTCAATGAATTCAAATCATATGTGAATGCTATATGTTTGAGACTCACATTCGTTTTTACATAATTGTGACTATGTGCTTTTTCAGTATCCCGTATCACCAGGCTCTTTCATACTGTCCCTTATCCGTTGCGGATACAGGGCTTATTGATCACAGTGAGACTTAGGCTCTAACCACATATGTTTAAGCTTTAAGCTCTTTTCAGTAGCAATCTCAATCAGTAGCAACACCAGTCACAACTGCCTTTAAATTACATGTATTAAAATGAAATGCATGCCACAATTCATTCAATACAATTAATCACTTTCATTCACATTATCTCAGTCAATACAGTCAGTCATAACATTCAGTCACTTTTAGTTGAGAATCATTTAGGCAGTCTCATTCACATACAAGTAGCACTTCCAATGATATTCACATGCATCAAACACCTCGGACAAGTATTCTCCGGAATTCAATACACAATCAGTACATATTCATCATATATCAAATTCAATTCAGTAATATCATATCAAATTAAAGTGAGACCATCTTAGGTTACTCAATACACTATCCTGGAGTCTAGTCTCGAACATGGGATGTTACAAAAGGAATCAAAAATAGATCTCTACAATTAACATAATCAAATAGGTATAACAGGAGGAAGTAAGTTAGTAAAGCATCCGTGCAATAAACCAAAGAAAGGAGGGGAATATATAATAAGCAAAAACACAGTTGTCGAAAAGGGAACACAATCCTACCTCAGTTGAATGCAGCACTGAGTAAGATCTTAAATTATTTCATAGAGAAGTATTTGTCCCTATTGGCACCCAAAATAAGGTGAATTAGTGATAATGAATTTAAAGAGAACTTTTTGTAACTTAATGAAAACCCTTAATAGATTTTAAATTGAATGATAAAATATAATGACAATTTAATTAAACTCAATTAATCAACCAAAAATAAAAGTAAAGAGCATAAGGATAAGAAAACTGCAAATTGGTTTTGTAATAGTTTGACAATCAAATCTTGCCTACATCAAATCTCCAAATCTCTTTTGAGATTCAAATAGGAGGAACCTTTTATAATAGTATTTAATTGGAAAAGAGGAACCTTCTTACAATAATCTTTAATTGGAAAAAAAAAACTTGTATAATCTTCCTTGAAGGGTGAAGAAAAACCTCAATGCTTTTGAGTACACCCAAAATATAGTAAAGCCAACCCAATTGATGTTTACAACTCAAATAAACTTTACATGCTCAATTTAATGTTCAAGGACTCTCAATCACATCATAGCCAATGAATGAATACTTGTGAATGCCAAAATTTTTTGTAAATATGTTATTGTAACCCCTAGAAGTCATAAAGATATTTAACAACCAAAATTTGATGTATTTACAATGGTTAGGAATAATAACATTAGTTAACCAATCTAGCACATTGATCAACCTATGTATTATATTAGTTAACCTATAAATCGACCAATATCACATACAAACTCATGGTACACAAATTTTCAAAAGTCCTGATATATTGGTCAATCACACCTTCACATTAATCGACCATTATCTGCAGAATCATTATGATGGTCGACCAAACCTACATATTGGTCAATCAATGTATCTGAAAACATATTTTAAATTTTTTTTGAAGATCTTTCAAAGATCAAACCCTACTTATTTAACAAAACTTTACCTTAAAAAAATTTAAAAGTTTCCCAAAGAGTATTATAAAGATGAAGAGGATTTTCTTTGAATCAAAATTTGATTATGATCTTAATAAAAGAAAAGATTTATACATTGAGTTTTAAATATGATATACTTGTGCACAAAGAGCTCCTAAAGAATTAAAATAACTAAGTAGGAGACACAAGAAAGATTATAAAATTTGTAGACTAATGCCTTAATCTTCCTTAGTCTTGGTCTTCTTCTTGACTTGAATGTATTTGGTCTTCATAAATTATTTTTTGACTTCATTTTAGTTTGCTTTCTTTTTAATAAATCAAAGAACAAATTATTAGTAGTAATTATGCTAAGTTATTATCAAAACATAGATTGTAACCTTTCTTGGTTCAACAATCTCCCCCTTTCTTATAATGAATAGATATGTTGGGATATTAATAAGACAATAATGAGATTAGTCATTTAATAACATACAATCTATTAATATCAAAGTAATATGAATATTTCACTTCCCTTTAATTCATGCAATACAAAAGGGTTTCAAATTCTAAATGATAGATCATTTGTCATTCATACACATCATCAAGCAAAGTAAGAAAACAAGTTTAGTACAATAAAATTAACCACTAATAACAAATAAAATGTCAATGTATGTTTTAAATCAACAAAAATACAACAAATCCCCTTAAATACATCTAATATTACTAATTCTCTCTCTCCCTCTTTTTTGAAGCATAAAAAATAAATTAATTAGTAAGGGAAGGAAATCAAGAGTTAATGAGTATGCATATGTCTGTGATGTTGTCTCTAATAGCAACAAGTCCTTAACGCAATCTCGGATGGGAGAAACTTTATCTTAAGGTAAGGTAACCCGAAACTCAAGCATATTAAAGTGAGATTATATAGTAGAATCGTAATATGGTTTGGAGGAGGGCGTCTCATTATATTCATACAACTCAACAATGTAACTGAAACGAGGCTCATGAGTATCAATGCTATATGAAAGAGCCTTATTGTTAAGTTATTGTTGCTGCTACTTTGGGGGTCCAATCAAATGTCCATCAACGAACTAGTAGCCCATACAATAAAAAGTATCAGAGTTAAAGAAAAAGTTGAAATTAACCTCATTATCAATTGATGGAATGTTGAACTACTAAAAGATGATGCTAAGGATGAGGTATATACGATATGTTAATTCTTTTCTTGGTATTTTTGAAATCGACAATGTCGTGAAAATAAAGTGGGCCTATATGAACATACTCACTCATAGAGGGTGAAAAGGAACTAAAGATCATTGTGACCCAGAAAAGTAAAATGTCCACTAGAGAAGACAAAATTATGTCTAATAAATAGAGGTGGAAAAGAGAACTAATGTAAGGCCACAAACATCTTTAGGTTTTCTAGTGACTTTGACATTATTATCTAACTAAAAGATGGTTCTAACTTTAGTAGTCACAGAGTGAGGTTGAATATTATATTTAGTAAGGCAATTATAATAGTAAAAATCCTAAAGTATGGGAATGCCTAAAATTTCATCAAAAGATCACTAATGAGATAAATCTCTATGCCATGGAACTTTGAGAAAAGATGGTTATCATCACAAATGATACAAGCTTGAAGATTGCAATAGAAAAGTTATAGATTCGTGGAACTCACTCAACAAGTATTTGTAAGCAAGGATTCCCACCCTTGAATAATAAAATATTGAACAAGATCATATTCCCCAAATTGGTCTAGTGTGCATGGGAAATCACTTAATTTTGTGCAAGGCATGAGAACTATATCAACAATCTGCGTTTAGTGAATATCAAAATAATTATCCTTAAGAATCAGAAAAAGAGCATGAGGAGGTAGAGGGGGAGATCACTCACAAGATCTTGAAATCCCAGCAGGGTTCGGAACATTTTGATACCTAGAAAGGGTCTTAGAACTACGAGCATGATATGATGAAGGACTAGTAGGCTCTCTAGATATGGAAGAGGGGCTTTCTCCACTCTTAAATATGATAATAAGAGAGAAATAGATAGTGAAGTATTTTAAAAGAAACCTACAAAGAATTTAAAATTGATAAGTAGGTAAAGATATTAGTTTGAAAAAGTGTCAAAAGACAACTTGCGTAGAAAAAAAGAAAAACACTTCAGTAGGTCTATAACCAATCTCAACTTCAACGACAATCAATCTCATCTCCATTAACCAATCTCAACTTTATTGATTTCAATCCACAACCAATCTCAAGATCAAAATTCACTTTATACAGGAAAACCAAAAGATTAAAGCGTCAGGAACTAAATAAACTTGACTTGAAATTCAAAATTGAAGTAATTTGAAATAAGATAGATCAAAATCAATAAACTTATTTAAGAAAAGGTTTAATTAAACCATAAATAATTCAAATAAAAGGTAAATATATCAAATTTTGTTGAAATATGTCCAATTTATGCCTAATTTGAAAATTCGCCAATTCATGTCATTGTGCCTAATTTGGAAATTTTATTTGGAGGATAAATTGATAAATTTAGATGAAATTATATGTGAGAATAGCTTAAATGTATTCTCTATTGCAGTAATCAACCATCAGTTTCACAAAAAATGCACAATTTTAAGTAATTATAAAAACCTCCAAATTACAATAGTAAAAATGCATAAAAGTGAAACTAAATCAAAATTAGATATTTTCAGATACAACTGGGAGTTTCAAAACCATAATTTAACCTTCAATTTCACTAATAATGGATAAATTTGAAAAATAAATAGAAAATATGTAAGAAATTGAAGATTTCCTAATTCTAAAACCCTAACTCCCCCAATTTGTAATTTGATTCAACCTAACTGCAATCTCATAAAACTGAATGTGTAAACATGTTTAAAGATGAAAATACAAGAAATTGATCAGTAACTAAAAAATTATTAATTTTAGAAAACCCCCAATTCAAAGAATTTAGGGTTTATTCCGAAAGAAATTGGATGAGTTGATGTTAAATGTCAATGGATTCTAGTCCTGTAAGTATGTAGGAGTTCACTTGTGATGCAGATTTTGCTGAAACTCACGAAAGAATAAATAGAGTCAACATAAATAGAAGAGAAAATATCTTACCAAGAGAGTTGCTTCAGTAGACTTTGACTAATGCGCGAAGAGAAAAAGAAATGAATAAAGATGGATGCTAGAGTAGAGTGCAACGTGAAAGCGGCTGCTATGAAGAGATTTTTGGGAAGGACAAGTAGATTTTAGAGAAAGCACGAACTGGGTTACTGTTTGTTCTAACAGATGACAAAGAGGAAGAATAGAGTTTTAGGAAAGTCACAAAATATTTGTAACACACTACTTAAGGGGCATTCCGAGAATCGAACTCGGGACCTCTCGCACCCAAAGCGAGAATCATACCACTAGACCAAATGCCCTTATGAATTTTTGTTTTAATAATAGAATTCTCTTCTTTTATACCTTTATTTTTTTCCTACAACTACAAGACAATTGCTCTCAACCTTTTCTTAGTTGCTGTCCATCCTTCTCATGGTTATTCCATCTCGTGCTGGTCCTATTATATATGTTATGTGATAAGGTATGAATTTGTTTTAGACTTCTAGTAAAAAACCCGGATGGCTAATCAATCAGTTTGCGCTAAAACTGAATATGGACACTTCTCACCTGAACCACCTATTTACCCGTTGCAATTGTTCGATAAGCTGGATGTCCGCTTCTGCTCAATCCATTGCATTTACATGTACCGTCAAACAGGTTTTCTTTTAATAGTTATTATCATATTTGCTATAAGAAAAGAAGAAATTGAATACTTTGTTCTTTCTTTTCGGTGGTAGTGAGGTAGGGAAAAAAAGGAGATTGAATCTACTCGTAAGTAGTTCAAAGATAATGATGAAAAAACTTGATTTTGATACTGGAGTAATTGTTATACAATCTCCGTTGAAAATGTGATGCTGCTGGTTGATTTTGTGATGCTGATGATGAAAAGGCGATTGTCCATGAGAACAAAGGGTTCCGGTAGTTCGTTACAGTATATCATCATTTATGGCCGAAACGAACTTCCAGTCCTACTTCCAGTTTGATGCTTACCCCAAAAACAATAATACGTTCAATTTTTTTCATCTGAAATTTCATCATCCCAGAAAATAATTATACACATACTTAAATAAAGACTCCAAGAACAGAACGGTGCTATTGGAATTCCATACTTCAGTAAGATACAAAAACAAAAGCAGGCCAATTTGATCAGCCTAATGATTGGCTTCGGGGACTGGGGCACTGGTATTGAAATTATCAAAGCCTCCACTTGATGTTGACACTGGAGGTGCTTGGTAAGTTGCATGAGGAAGCATGGTGGAGGGACCAATAGGAGGTGCAGGCGCTCCTGTACTTCCGGGAGCAGATGCTGGCACCATCCCTGCAGGAGGCCTCGGAACCCCATTTAATTGACCTGATAAGGGAGGAGCACCAGGTGGTGCCAACATTGGCGGCATGCCTGGAGCCGACATATAACCTAACAATGACATGAGAACGATGAAATTTGCCATTATTTGTACTATTGCATTATATGCGAATAGCAAAGCTGAAGAATAAGAAGAAGCAGATATTTAAGTGTCAAGCTAGACATGGGATACCAATTACAAGTTGCAGCAGTTTTGCAGTAAACATGCGCTCAAAGAGAAGATAACTACACCTATCACATAAATTGATTACCAAAAGCAGTACCATACGCTAATTGTGGTCATAATTAAAACTGGGAAAATGCATAACACCCATATAAAAGTAGCATATAAAGCTACATGGATCTAAAGAATCCCCAACCTTAGAAATAAATAGAAACAGTAAAACACCATTGACCAACAACAAGAGCTCAAAATCCATAATGAAAATGCACTAAGGTGCTATGAAAACCGTTGCGTCTGATGCTAATAGCAAAGCTGAAAAATGCAAGTTGATAATTCTAAGAAAGAGAAGATAACTGCTTCATCCATCACACAAGTGGATTGACAATAGCAGCACCATATGCTAACGATGATCATAATTAAAAGAAATTCATAAATAGGCAAGCAACCATTCATATAAAAAGTAACATATAGAGCTACATGGATTTAAAGAATCCCCAATCACAGAAAATAAACAGTAGAAACAGCAAAATGACATTGGCCAACAACCAGAGCTCAAGCCCAGCAAGTGACCAAGAGTAACAGCTGTTCGAAAACACATGCAAACAAACAAAGCTTGGAGCATGAAACAAAAAGCATAACCTCATGATAATAAATTACCTGGAGCACCAGGAGCCGGTCTTGGTAAAACAGGGGGCCTAATTGCAGGGAATGCAGCACTCCCAGGAATGGGCATCATGGGTGTTGGTAGAACAGGAAGGCGGGGCCTCTGGGTTAGTAAATGCTGGTTGTATGCAGCTCCAACCTGCTGGAATGCTGCTGCTTGACCCAGATGTTCTTTTATTCTTTGGTCGATCAAACTTTGGGTTTGTTGCTCCTCAAATTGTTGATAGTATGATCTCACATTTGCCTTACAATTAGCCACATAAACCAACATTCAAAAAGTGAAGTTTATGAAGATATGTAAACAAGTATCACCTAAGAACACAAATTAGAAGCACCTTATGTTTGTAACCCGCATTGTGCTGTTTTCTAACAGAAGGCTGAAACATATCCAAATAGAAAAAAAATTCAAATCAGCAACGCAGGACATTAACTTCCAACACACACAACAGACAAAACTACCCAAAAAATGAATGACAAGTGAAATTGGCAACAACCATGAATCAGACAACAAAGAATTAAAATAAACAGTGAGAGAGGAGACAAAGAATCTAGAACTTAACCAGAAACATAAGAAGAGAACTTACAGAGTCGTGGGTCAAGTAGGTGTCGCAGTAGTCACAATAATACCTACAAAATTTAATCCCAGAAAACGATATTTTCATCCCTTTCTCTTCGAAAGGCAAGATAGGTTTTACGACAAATTAAAGATAAGCTGAAGAAGCATTCCAAAAATGAGCGTACCGAGGCATGATTGTGTTGAGCTCTAAACTTGCGAGCCCAACCCCAAAGAACGGCAATTGTCAGACGAAAAACCCTAACTGAGAAACACGGGAAAACCCAGGAAGCTGATGGTTTCTTTTTAGTGTGTGTTGTTGTCCATGAGAGTTCATGTGCCCACAGCGCTTAATAAACCGTTCACTTTCAATCAAACGGTGGTAAACTACTGCATACTTTGGATCGGTCACTCCAGAGCTTCTAGTAAGTCGTCTTCTTTTTTGCCAAGTACGCCGTCGTTGGGAAAAGTTTTTGTCTCAGGCTCTCAGCTCTTAACAAGTTAACACAACGACTTCACTAGATCTCTTCTAATGGCCCCTTTTCGGCCCAATTAGTAGGATCAAAAATTGGTAAATCCCAAAAAATGAATGTACTTAATTGGCTCAAGAACCAAAATTATGGCATTTAATTAGAAAGTGAAAATGTTAATAATTTTTTAAAAATCAAACTTTAAATTAATATAATTTGACCTTCTATTTTATCCCATTTAACTTGTTATTATTTATTTTGGATCCTTTTGCTAATTGAATGGGACCTCTCTTACTTAAAATTGCATTATTGTTTTGTAATTTTTTGTGTTGTTCTTGTAACCCATTTAAATGTAAGAACAGACGCATTCAAGCAAGCTTTCAAATCAAAGAACCAACCCATTCAACCCGTTAACTGATTCAAATCCAAGGAAACCAATTAGATTTAAACAAATTGATTGGGCGGTTGGTTCGTATAGAAAAATGATAATAAGAATATAAATGAATATAGTGAGAAATGATAATGGATATTATCATTATAATTATAATGATTGGTAAAAAAAATGATTACCATCATCTGGTTGGTTTGTAAAAAATATTGAGAAATAAAAATTAATTATATTGTAATTAATGAATTACAATATATTAATTAATTAAAATAATGTAATTAATTGATTAAAATATTTTAATTAATGAATGAATTATATTTTAATTAATTATATTGTAACTAATTAATAAATTATTATATTTTAATTAATGAATGAATTACAATATTTTAATTATTATATTATAATTAATTAATTAATAATATTATTAGTTAAATAATATCAAACCTTACTAAACCAGAAAAAATTAAGCATTGCTTTGAGTAATAGGGTATAAATAAATAATGATGGCAAAGTTACTATATTGAAGAACAAAGGATATTGGAGGAACGACTCTCATTCCTCTCATAACCGAGAGAACTGGAGCAATATTCAAAAATTAGGGATAAAAGTATAACCCATCCAATCATAATCTCTTACTAAACTTTATTTTTCATC
>JAOQMR010000004.1:8791539-8821186 GCA_027563865.1 Erythroxylum pelleterianum
ATGGAAGAGAAAAAATAGCAAAAATTTAGAGGATTCAAAGTCTTCAACACGTGTACGGAAGAACATGTCTAAGAACAGCATGAGATCTAAGGGAAGGCGAGAAAGGTGACCAAAAAGAGAGACGCAGTTTCTCTCACTAACACACTCTATCTCAGCTTTTCACAAAGTTTATTTTACCATTGTCTTGTGCATAATATTACTGCTGTGTTCCATTTTTTATTACTGTTCATTAAAAAGCTAAAGTTACGTAATACAAAGTAACATTAATTTTTATGCAGAAAGCAAGTTATAATTTATTGTGTTAAAATTTTAGGTCAAAGATGAAGTTTCTTTTTATATTAATAATTTATACGTTTCATGTTGAAATAATAAATAATTTCTAAAATTTAATACAATATCATAACATGTTTCACAAATAATTATAAATTTAATAAGAAATTCGAAATATAACATATGTACATCTAACAAATGTTGAAATAATAAATAATTTATAAAATTTAATTCAATATAATAACATATTTCACAAATAATTATAATTTTAATAAGAAATTCGAAATATAACATATTTAAATCTAACAAACAAAAATAACTTATTGAATTTATTCATGTGGGGGAAGAATTGTTAAAAATTAAATAGAGAATAAAAGTAAATGTTATATAAAAATTTAATATTTTAAGTTAGAAAATAAAATTTGTATAGTTGACCTGGTCTGTCGGAGGCTTGTTGAGAAACAGCTTGATGAACTTATATCATTGGTGTGTGTTTTCAAACACAACCTGGCTACAACTAACTTTGGGTTGACTTTTATGGAGATTCTTGAGGGATCCTTAGGCTTTTCATGACCGTTGCTCCCATAGCCCGTGCTAAGTTATTGTGGGGTTCCTCTTCATGATTATGCCATGATTTAGATCTTCCTTATCCACTCTCTGAGCCCCACAATATTCATGAGCTCCTACACTACATGCTTCCTCAAATATCTTGAATGACTCACAGGAGCCTAATCCATTGAATGAATTACAAGTTGACGTCGCCCTTTTCCATTGAATGAATCATAAAAGGAGTGCTTTCAAGTTTCAACTAGGAATTTAAATGGAGTGATGTCAGATACTAATGACCCCTTCTCAATTCTCCTGAGGAGGAATAAGAAATTATATAATACTTGCCAGTCCCGTCCATTGGATCTTTATGCTTTTCCTTTTTCCAGCTGATTCTGTTGATCAAACGTCTCTTTGAATCAGCCCCATATAGAACTTTTTAGAGCTTTTTATTGTGAGAATATCACAACTTTGAGTAGCTCAGCTTATTCACTGAGATATGGGGGTGGCGTTGCATATAGTCTGCGACTTGCGAGGGAACACAGAGTGAGAGGGAAAGTGAGTGAGGGGGCTTGGTTGGTGGGACAGCCTGGAGCACTCATCTCTTTGCCTAGTTGTTCAGCTAAAATACCATTGTACCCTTCTCTCGCTGCCTCACGATCGCAGCCCGAACGCTTTCCGCCGAAATTGACGCCGCCTTACCCAACCCTTCCGTGTTTGGTTAACAACCTTATATTAGTTTCGTGAAGCTTAAGAAACAACCACGTAAGCTTCCCTGTGAGAACTAAAGTAATCAAGTATTGGATTTGGCTATTAATTAATTAATTAATTAATGGTGACATAAGGAGAGAAACACATGAGGTACGTCAACGGTGGCATTTTTCTTATTGAATAGTAGGGCATGTCTGTTGGAACTTTGGACACGTCTAATCCAATTTCCCAAAACACTGCCTTGTTTAAGTAGATTTAATAATGCCTGACCTGCGGGGGGAAATGAAGGAGTTGATTGCTTGAGACCTGAGGTGAGGACTTGTCTGTCATACTCGTGCTGCTATAAGATACAATTCAAAAGAAGAAGAGGAGGGAAAATAAATATTGTCATGACACTTTTGGAGCTTTGAATTTATGATTGTAATGCCAACGAAAGCAAAAATACAGAAGAAGACTTGTCGATTTTGTTGGAACCATCTGCAATCCATATTCTTATTGAGAAAGGCCAGTAGTTGTGCTTGTTCACTTGAATACGTCACAACTTTAACATTACGACCTTATCATTGAAAGAAAGATGACTTCAATTTCTCAACTTCAATCTCAACGGAGTTATGATATATATGCAATTTCATAAGTTATGATATATATGCAAGATCGTGGCCCGATTGTTGGTTATATATATAATATTAGTATAATTAAATAGTTTTAATTGGTCTACATTTTCTATTTAAAAGTGGAATAAATCTTAATCGTTTATTTTAATCACTTGATGGATGTACCAGATTAAAAATTATAGATATATAAATTGGTCGTCTATCTACTAATTAAGATTAGAAATTGTTTTTCATCAAGTTTATATAGTTGCAAGAGATTCCAAAGATAAAAACTAATTTTAACCAAGAACGCAATGAAGTTTCTAGTTTTCTTTTCAATAATGACAACTTCCACATTAAGCACACAATGTTATACTCTTATAATTTGCAATGTTTTAAAAATCAGACTGAAAGTTAAACCAATAAGACAAGAAGTTTAAAGTTTAAAAGGTTCGACTAACATTAGGCCATTATAAAATTGGTTAAAGATGGAATAAAATTAAAGAATTTAAAATATAATTAAAAGAGATTGTTTTTATCAATCGAATAATTTGAAGTTTAATTGAAAAAATTATTAAATAAAAATTAATTGATATATTTTGGTTTATATTAATTTATTAATTTGTTAAAATTTACTTGTTAAAGGAAATCAAATTTAAAAGTTAAAAATAGAATCGAAAAGTTAAACAATTCAGGATTTTTACAATTAAACTAGTTAAACCAGTCGAGTTTTTTAATCATTGATGACTTGTAACAGTTATTTATTCAAGATCCTAAAATTATGAATGCTAATTTTGATTTATGTCATAAAGATAATGTTTTTACACTTGGTATCAAAGCTTGTGTTTTAAATAAACAATTTGTTCATATATATTACTATGACTTTTTTTTATGATTGTCAAATATTTTGATGTTTGAAGAGTTTTGTGATTAATCATTATTAATGGTTTCTACATTAATTTTTTTTTGAAGATTATTGTGGTAATTTTTTAAAAGATGGGAAACTAAAATTGTTATCATGTTTAATTACAATTAATTCAAACTCAGTTGTTATATGAAATAAATAAGCCTGTTATCGTTCATAAGAATTGAACCCTAGTCTTCTAAATGAAAACCAAACATCTTAAGTGCTAGACAACAACAAATTATGGATGTAGATTCCACAATAATTATTATCAGAATCAAAGCTCATGTCTACATACTTATCTAAATTTTTTAATTTTGTTTTTTTAGAATGACATCTTATTTTATTATGGTGATATGTATTCTATTAATTTTATTAATGATTTCATGTTATTTTTTTGCATATTATTATTAAAATTTAAAATTATAATTGCATGTTAAATTTATACATGACAATATAAAAGGATAATTTGTTAGTCATCAAAGTGACCAAATTAATTAAGTGAATTTTTGTCATGTATAAATAGTCTTTTATTCATAAAATATTGATGTCTATTATTAAATTAATTATATGGATAAATAATGCTTATTAGTTGATAGAATTTAAAATTTATCCAAAGGTAAATTAATTCCCCATGACTAGTAAAAATAATAAAGGAAAATCAATATTACCTTGCCAAATATGTTATACATTTAAAGATATTGATTGTATTTGATGAGTTTTTGTTTGATTACCTGATAAAGTTTGTATAACATTAAAATTATGATAATATATTGTTGAGTTTGCCCAAAGAAAACCGACAATATAGTATAAATGTTTAATTAATTGAATCTAATAATTTATTGAGCATTTATGTATTCGTAGTTATTTCTCTTCATTTACATGTTTCTTCTTCTATAATGTTTAATGGTTTGAACTTCTCTGAATGGTGTGAACAAGTCGATTTCTATTTAGGTATTTTAGATCTTGATTTAGCATTGTTGGAAAAAAAACCTACTGCCTTACAAATACGAACAGTGAAATTATGAAGACAAACTAGAAAGCATAGGAAAGGACTAATATATTATGTCTTAATGTCATGCAAATGACTACTGCCAACAACATTAAGACCACTAGTTCATAAACTGAAAGTGCTAAAGAATACCTTAAATTTGTGTAAGAATGTTGTCATTTTGTAGATAAGTCTCTCGTTGATACACTAAAGGCTAAACTCACAATCATGAAGTTTGATGGATCGCAGAACATGCAATAACATGCCTTAGAGAAGAAAAATATTGCAACAAAATTAAAGACCCTGAGTATGACAGTTGATGAACTCCTTTTTAGTGCAATTCATTAGAAACTAGTTAACTTCTGAGTATGGACCTTTTCAAATTAACTACAACACTATAAAGGACAAGTGGAATGTTAATGAATTTTCCAATATATTAATTTAGGAGGAAACAAGGGTAAAGAATTAAGTAGTTCATTCAATTAACCTTATGGGTTAATGACTTATCAAGATTCATAAGCCAAAGGCTAAGACATTCAAGATGAAACCACCTGGTAAAGTGACACAAGTTACTGCTAATGTTGATAAGAAAGAACAAAAGACAAATAAGTGTCATTTTTGTAAGAAAAAGGGGCACTATCAGAAAGATTATTTGAAAAGTAGGACTTGTTTTTAAAAAAAAAAGGTACATCTAACCTTTTTATATGTTCCGAACTAAACTTAACTAAAGTTTCTTCTAATACTTGGTAGCTTGATTTTGGTGCTACTACTAATGTTTCTAATGTTATACAAGGATTCCTTATAATCCAAACCATAAACCCAATTAGAATTTTTTGTCCACAAGAAATTGTAAGAAGGTCCTAATTGAAGGCGTAGGGACTTATTGTCTAATTTAGATACTGGTTATCACCTAGATTTAATATAAACTCTCTATATAACTTTAATTTCTAGAACTTAATTTTTGTTTCTAAACTTGATCAAAGTGGGTTTAAGTTTGGAGATAAATGCTTAATTGATTATGAAATTATTCCATAACACTTAGCGATTAATGATATGAAATTGTGTTAGATACTCACTTTCACTCATATGTGATTTTAGGCACAATTCCGAAACAAAGAAGCTAAAGTGAGTCGAAAGCATGATATTTGGGTCATTTCCATATATTAATATCATTTGTCTTCATGGAATAAAAAGAAGATTACAAGAAGAGGAGACAAGATAAAGCATAAAAAATGGAGAGTGAGATGCCCATACAATGCAAGTTGTCCATGCAAGTGAGACACCACTCACTTATGTAATAGATGAGGCAGCTATAAGTATTGTCTAACAATTAAAATGACATAAATTAAAAGCATGTGAGACACTCTCAGCCCATGCAAGATGTCATATGAGTATGAGACACCACTCACACCCATAAGACATCTTTCAACAATGTGAAACAAATGGACAACTGTCCATTGGAACTAGCAGTCTATTAGCTACCTATTTCTCATGTGTTTTATCCTAGCTTTGGTTGTACAAAGTGTCGAGCAATAGGACAAAGTGTGGAGCAATAATAAAGGTTTTGGCTACTAGGAAATGTGGAAAACTAAGAGTAAAATAAAGGAAAGTATGTGATTTGTAGCTAAAGGAGGGGAATGTAACAGCTGTCCCATTTTACATAAAAACCTAGTTGCCTCATTTGTTGTTCACGTGGTTAATGAATAAATAAAAGAGGGGAAGCAAGTGTCGACGGAAGCTGGAGCAAAAAGAGAGTGGAGGTTCGAATGAAGTGGGGGGGGGGCTGCACTTTAAGAATAAATTATGGAAAGAGAGTGGAGCAGCTTCCTCTCTTCGGTTCTTGCCACCTACCCCACTCCATTTGACCTAGCTCTTTATTATATGAAGGATGGAATGTGTATGATGGCAAGGAGATAACTGGACAAGGAGAATAACCGAGAGAGGAAAGTGGATAGCAACTTGGACTCCATTCATCATCATCTTCTTTCAGTTTTCAAGGTGAGCAACCAATGGTGGACAACAACTAGTTTATTCATTATTCATCTTTTGTTTCTAAGATGGAGAGCTGAGACAACATTTAGGAATTCATAATCAAATCATCTTGAGGTGGGTTGGTTGTCAACAATAATAAGGGCATTATTGGAGATTAATTGAGAAGGCTAGACAGATGCAATAAACATGCAATTTTCTTCATTTCTCATCGATTTTCCATGGAAAAAAAGGTGTTCTTGGCTGATGCTTGGATACATATGGAGAAGATGAAGGGCTAGAGGTCCCAATGCTGGTTCAGAGGTGATATCGACACCGACGAACCAGATTAAGCATATTTTTCATTATGTTTATTATTCTTACTCTCTTTATGAATTGATTGTGTTATCCTATGGATATAGATTTGGTTTTTGTGTATGAATGATCATATTATTGTAGAGTTTGGCAGTTTGTGTATGAATCTATAGATAGAATTTCAAAATAATCCATAATTGTTACGTTAAAATTGATTTGTAGCGACTAATGGTTCGTAATCATTAGAGATAACATAAACTAGGTTAAATGACACATTGTATGTGATTGTTTCCTTGATTAATCAGTTTTCTTAATTCGTAATGCTACTACCCAATTGAATCTAGATATCGTATCCTAGGTTGTTCAGTGGTTAGGTTTAATTAACGACCGTATCTTCATGAAACACTACCTAAGGGAAAACTAGGGTTAATTATTAACCCACGATTAATAGTTCAAGGAGAGGTAAGAGAACAACAAATCAATTAAATATGTTTTATTAGAGTGTAGGTTGAGATTGAACCAAAGAACTGGGTACCTACTAAATTCCCCACTTTTATCATTTTTTACATGTTTTCTTTGAATTGCTTTATTTTATTTTCTTATTTTTAAAACCCAAAACCCCCTCTAAACCTAAACACCAATTAATTCCATTTTAACAACTTTACACACACTCTCTGTGGGATCTACCTAGATTCATCACTACTATAGTAATAGTCTAGCTTTTATTTTGACTAATGTTAAGATGCGTTGTCATTTGGTCATGGTTATTTTAATTTATTTAAACATAATTTCATTAATGATTATGGAATTCTTATGGATGGTTTATATAAATAAATGAAGTTAAATTTTCTAAATCCCTATTTTTTGTTCATCATACCACTAGAACTAAGTGTAGTATATTGAATAATAATTCACCTTACTTGTGACATAACCATCTGGCTCATATATCCAATGAATGATTTTCTAGATTGGTAAAGAATGAACTGAGTAAACTATTCACTTATTGACCCACTTAACACCAAGTGCATAACATTGGAGAGAAGATGTGTTACTTGTACTTCACTTCAGTTGTTGATCTATAGTAATATCTATTTAGGAAAGGTAAAGGCATAAAGGTTTTTATTCTACTAAAAAAAATCCAATTGAATCCTATACCAAAATTAGCCATTGCTTTGTACTCATGTATATATATATATATATACTTTATAGTGAAATTTGATTTGTTGTACTCCTTTACTTCCTTATTTTTTAAAGATCCTAAAATGCTTTGATCCATAATCTTAATCAGCATAGGAATACAACAAATCAAATCTCACTATATATATCTTTATAGAAGTATATCAAAATTTTAGCTTCAAAGGGTGATTGGAAGACAAAAACCTTGCTATTACTAGTACTTCTACAAATTTAAGTCCACAAACATAAGAGTAGGTAGTGTTTAACTCAACTTTATGAACAAAAATCTCAAAAACTATTGTCCAATTTAATGAGGATCCTCTATTCCTTAAAATGTATATGCTCTTATATGATTTTTTAAGATGCTCCTAAAAATACAAACTTCTTGGATGGAGTGTTCAAGTAGTTGCATAATAACCAAGCATCATCCACTTCTTATATTACTCATGTATATCATTATTAATGGTAATCTTCCTCACATACCATTTAAGGATAAATTTTATGAAATTGAGTTAGAATTGTAAAAAATTTATGAATTGAATTATTGGAATTAGTAACAATATTTCATGAATATTTTTTTAAAAAATATACGCACATCTCTTTGTATGCATACTTGTTTTTAGGTGCAGATCTCTTATAGCATATGAATCCTTCAAGAACACAATCACTTTTGTAGTGCAAGGGCATTATACTAGACTTAACATCGTACATGCCTAAGTTTGAACAATTATTTTAAAAATTGATAATTTTTACTGTCGTCTATGATTATTTCGTGATTATTTTTAAACCATACTTAGTATTTAATTCTTTGTGAAAATTATTATGATTGATGTCACTTATATGTAATTACATTTAGTGATAGAAGCTTTGAACAACATGAACGATTCTAATGAGTATGTGCAAATAAATGAAGAGGATGAGGTATGGAATGATACCATTAGATGCATTTAATCTCATTGATGGTTGAAGAAGTGAAGAAGGAAAATTGACTACTACCTTTTTCAAATTTGGTTGAAAGAATATTAAGGCAAGCCTTCAAACAAAATTCAATAAAGACTGTATTGATGTTCAATTGAAGAATAAATATACTGAATTAAAAGCTGGATTGAAGAATTTCAAGAACTTACTTAAAGAAAAAAGAATCAATTATAACTCCTTCATCAGTGAAGTTAATGCCACAATTAAATATTGGGAAAATTTATTTAACGTAAAATATATTTGTTTATTACTATATCATATTACACAATATTTATTCTCATATTTCCTTTTCATCATTATAGGTAAATAAAATGGCTCACATATTCAAGCAAAAAGGATGTAAGGAGTTTTCATACTCATGTCATATTTTTAGAGATACTACTACAACTAGTTTGCATGCACATTCATCAACTAAAATCTCCATCGAATAGTACAAAAGCGGAACATAAAGAATTAACATTGATGAAGATTGCTCATATAATGAAAAAGGACAACAAGTTACAAGTTCTCCATTTAAGAGAAAGAAATCTTGTAAGAATAAGAAGGTAAAGAAGATAACATTTTAGACGATGTCTTGATTATGGTTGGTCAATAATCAAAAAGAAAGAATGATTTACTAGAAAAAAAATTGACCGAAACATCATCCACTATAGAATGGATCTGAAGCTTCATCAATGAATTAAGAGAATAATATAATAATGGAAAGAATTCCTTAGAAGAATTGGGTGTTAAGGGTGTGGAGTAAGGAAAAGCCGTAAAGGCTTTACATGATTCTCCACTTTATAGAGATATTTTTATCAAGATGGCAAATGTAAGGAAGCTGGATTGTATCATGTCGCTTTAGTTATATTTTTATGTTACTGCGTATAGAATTCTTATTGATTTAATACTTTTATATTAAGAACTATTCAATGGTTTCAACACTTTAAATCTATGTTTTGTATAAATATTTGATATAAACCTTTTGACTTACATGGCTTTCTTATTGGATTTCAAATCAGATTATGATGATGAACATATGAAGGTAGTTATTATTTGCCTAACTAGGTAAGCGAACAAATATTTTCATTTACAAAAGCAACCATGTAGAACTTCTGCTCTATTAGTTCATAATTGGATATTGTAACTTTTAAATGGTAATTCTACAAGGATTTATTAGAATTTAAGAATGAGCAAGACAATCTTCTTGAGCTTATATGATTAAATAGTTTAGGAGGCTTAAAATCGATAAGTCATTTGATTGTGGAGAAATAAGTAGCAATTTTCTTGATGACTATAGGGTATAATGAGATAACTAGAGTTAATGAAGAATGCTTTCAACATTCAACCTGGACAATTTCGAAGTACTTTCCCAAAGTTTTATATATAGTTAACTCTTTTACGAAAAGAGTTAATACTACTTCATCCTTTACCAATACACCTCTTGAAATTCAACATAATTCAAAAATTCTTTTCATATTTTCAAGTAAATTCATATATTTAATTACTATTTTCATTATATCCTTATGATTGATAATTATTCTAATAGTATAATTTTTTTAAAGGATTGTATATGAGCAATAGATGGTACACATATTGATGTACATATTCGTATTGATAAACAAATACCATATAGGGGTAAAAGATCTAATCCAATCTAAAATATTATATATTGTTGCTCATTTGACATGTATTTCACATATGTAATGGTAGGATGGAAAGGTACTAGAAATGATTCCCGAGTTCTTTTAGAAATAGAAACAAATCCAACAAACCAATTTCTTATACCTCTATAAGGTATTATATTATTTTAAATAAACATAGTAATTACGATTATTTTTAGTTACTTCTTGTTAATATTACATTTTTATATATTAGATATGTTCTATTTTGTTGATTTAGGCTACCCAATATACCTGAATTTCTTTCACCATATCGAGGTGAGAGATATCATTTATAAGATTATAAAAGAAGAGAAAGACCTTAAGGTTCACATAAATTATTTAAGTACAAGCATTCTTTATTAAGAAATTTTATTGAAAGTTATTTGGGCATTTTAAAAGCAAGATTCTCCATACTTTTAAACATACTGAATTATGATATGAAAAAATAAAAATACATCATTATTGTTTGTTGTGTTATACACATTTATATTATAATGAATTTACAGAGCGATAAATTATTTGACAATTATGTTGAAAATGAATGACAAATTAGGAAAAGTAAAAATAAAGATGCAAGTTCTCAAGTATAGTATAATACCACTCTAATACAATTTCGAATCATGTCTCAAAAGCGAGATAAAATTGCTAGACAAATATGGAATTATTATATTAATTCTAATTAATTTATATTGTCTTTTGTAAAGAATACTACTATTATGTTTTGAATCATTATAGTATGATGAACATCTTTTATTGATTAGAATGACTCAAGGTAATTTTTATAGTTTATAGAATTTTATTATATATAATTGATGTCTAAATTTCTTTAATCATATAAATATTCATATATTTAATTTCTAACCATAATGAAAAATATTAAAATTAACCATACAATTTGATATTTAAAATACATAAATTAAAGTTTAATATTAACACCTAATTATCTAATTAAAAATAAAAACAAGATGATGACATTAAACATGCTTTTGTTTTTAAATTTTTATTACAAAACTCAACCAAAAAAGTTTTTGTTTTTTTAATAAAGAAGAACTAAAACTAAAAACAAAAAATAAAAAAACAAAAACAAAAACAAAAAAATCACAACAGAAAAATTGAAGTGGAATCAAACGAGGCCTAAACATATGTAGTTAAAATATTTTGTCGTAAAGGAGGAAGTTCATAAACAGTGAGTGTGTCTTAAATATATTAAGATAGATTTTATGATTGCAAATCCCTTAACTAAAAGTTTTCAACCAAAAATATTTAAGGAATGTGTTCAAAGAACGGGCCTTAATTATATTGATGATTTTTTTAATGATTTTTTTGACAATCTTAAGCTCAATAAAATTTTTGATTGACAATTTTTTATTTATTATGAATATGCACATGTAATTGTTATTAAATAAGAAATAAAATTGTCTATGAGACATTAATGTGGACCTTTATGATTTTTCTATATTACTTGTATTACCTAACGATAAATTACTAGTGTTATAGTATATGAAAGGAAGTATGCAATGTTGAAGTGTATGACCAGTTCTACTTGCATTATGTGATTTACTGTGTTGAGGTCAATTACGAAGATATTAAGGGATTTATTTATGTGCGCCTAATATTTACACTATTAAACTAAAGTTTGAAGTATCAATCTAAGCAGAGAAATGTAAGAATATGGCTCGATTAGTGGCCATATTTTATGTATATTAATAATAATATTAATATAATTAAAGAGTTCTATTCAGTTTATGTTTCTTATTTAATAGTAGAATAAATTTCAATAATTTATTTTGGTCACTTAATGGACATGTCAAATTAAAAGTTATAGATATATAAATTGGTCTTTTCTCTATTAATTAAAGTTGCATATTATTTTATATCAAGTTTCTGAATGAAGTACTACACATTTATGATTTGTAATCGATTGTTTATTCAGTATTCTAAAGTAATGAATGCAAATTTTGCTTTATATCATAAAAATCATGTTTTTACAATATATTATTATTAAATAAAACATAATATCCTTAATATTTTAAGAATTTTTAAAATAATCCATCCTTGTGTTTTTTTTTTTGGGAAATACCATGAAATTTCTGTCCTAACGAGGTTCATATCTCGTAGCTCAAATAAACCGAGAGAAATTCTCTCCATGGGGGTCGTGTGTGGGTGTGGCAGCACTCAAGTCCATCCTTATGTTTTACCATGAAAGATTAACTTCCGTATACGCGGTTGAAAGAAACGTACTGTCCGTATTTGGCACAGAAGACGAAACATTTTAATTGTCGTAGGAGACTACCCTTCTGGGGACAGAAGTACAGTAGCCAATCAAAATTCAAGACCTTGATCGAGGCCATGCATGAGATGAGAGGGGAGTCGAAGCGGAGGGGCATTGTGGTCATTTAAACAGCCAAAATTGTAAGCGCTCTAGTCCAAGCTCAACGAATGGAAACAACAGTTAGGTCGATATCGTAAATTAAGCAAAGGTTGAGGCCCTTTTTGTGCATTTAATTATAAAAATTATGTATGGGAGATCCAACTTTGCCATCAACAAAAGCCCCAATTTTCACAGCGACGACTCTGCGAGGGAAAAAATAAAGAAAATTCGAAGAAACAACAAAAAGAAGAAGGGAGGAGAGAGAAAGAAAGGCCAGAGAGTGAATTTTAGAAAGACGGAGGAGTCGTAGAGAGAGAGAGTGCTGTATATCTTTGTGTGTGTTTTTAGGCAGTAATGGCGGAGAAGAAATCGAGCGAAGAGAGCGTGAAACTGTTTGTAGGTCAAGTACCTAAGCACATGACAGAAGCTCAGCTTCTCGCAATGTTCGAAGAGTTTGCTTTGGTGGACGAGGTCAACATCATCAAAGACAAGACCACGCGAGCTTCTAGAGGTTTCTCTCTCTTTCTTCTCACATTCTTCAAATCTCTCTGTTTTATTTCTCTCTTCTTAAGAGGCTTTGCTTTCTGCATGATTCGGAGTTCTTTTTTCTTTGTATTAATATGAGATTTCCGGCGTTTGAAACCCTAAATTGAGTAGTTTTTGTGGTATGTAAAACAGGTTGTTGTTTTGTAATATGTCCGTCGAGGCTGGAAGCCGATAAGGCGGTCAATGCTTGTCACAATAAGAAAACGTTGCCTGGGGTTAGTGCTTTTTGTGATCTCAGTTATTGTTTTCTTTGAATTATGTTGCTCAAAGCTTACTGCTTGTAGTGCCTAATTGCTGATCTCAAACATTGTATTAGTGGATAAGTATTGGTCTTGTAGTAAATAGGACATTCTTAACAATGAGTGTTTCCGATATTCTGTTTGATTTAGTTGGAAGTTAAAAGAATGAGGGGGTGATTTTGAATTTGCTGAAATTTGTTGAGCCTCTTTATCTTAAAAGGCTCTGATATTGATTTTGTGATCCCTAGCGGAGTTGGATTTATCTGGTTGTATAGTAATACCACTGGATTGTACAATGCAGCATTTAATGATGTAATTGGTCTATGCAAAGTTCTTCAGTGAGGTGGACTTCAGCAAAATGCGTGATGGCATTTGTAAAAAGGATTGATGGGTGCATCACTTGCATGAAGCAAATGGAGATGCTGACTCCAATTTAGAAGATTTAAAAGAAAATTTTGTTTCTTTCTTCAAAGTGCAGACACTTGATGAACATTCTGAGTCTTGTGACGAACATTGTTAACTGGATTGACCGGGAATGGCAAACTGTGGGTTGATATTCATTTCACTTATTTATTTGTAATGTCAAAACGACAGATTGTAGGTTACAATTGTTTCATAAAAGATATTATCGAGTCTGCATAGCCATCTGGTGGTTCGTTCATTCTAAGTAATGAAATGACACTATTAGGCAATTTGTTAAACAAGTGATATCACAATTAACTGTCACAATAGGCAGCCATCTCAATATTAAAAACTATGATCAATTGAATCTGACATAGACAAACCCTTATTCGTTGTTACCATTGTGCTTTTGAGGCTTGACTCTTGTCAACTTATTTTAATGAATAATCTTTTTAATTTAATTTCTCATTAAGTCTCTTTGGGCTTGATTTACTGTATAGATTGATTTAGATACTGTGACAATCATAACTTCTGCGCAAATAAATTCCAACTATTTTTATGTATTTGTTTTTGCCTCTCTAATTGGAGTGCATCCTGTTCTTTTGTCAACTTCAGGCATCTAGTCCATTGCAAGTGAAGTATGCAGATGGCGAGTTGGAAAGGCTAGGTGTAATATAATTTCTTGACGTGATACCTAGTTGTCTCTTATATTGATTTATCCTGATTCCTTTCCAGATACTGGTGTTTTAGATTATTTTGAGAAATTTTAGTAGATTATGCTTTGTGCTTTTTTGAACGATTTGTTACTTTTCTTTCAATCCAGAGCACAAACTCTTTGTGGGTATGCTTCCAAAAAATGTTTCAGAAGCTGAAGTATCTGAATTGTTTTCTAAACATGGAACTATAAAAGACCTACAAATTCTAAGAGGTTCTCAACAGACAAGCAAAGGTGCTTATTTCCCTTTTTGGTTCACAAATCCGGAAGAAATGAAGTGGTAATTTTGATTTTTGCTACTTAAATTTGTAGGCTGTGCTTTTTTGAAGTATGAAACAAAAGAGCAAGCCATTGCTGCCATGGAGGCCACCAATGGAAAGCATAAAATGGAGGTTTGTGATTCAAACAACATCTTTAGCTCAAAAGTAACCTTAGTAATTCTTTTAGCTTTGGAAGATTGCTTTATCTGTTGCATTACATTTAGGTTCACTGTTTCTTTTTGTTGGATAAGTTGTTTTCTTAATTTGTACTTTGTAGTATAATTTTGTATTACAAGTTTAGGATGTGTATGTATCAACAATATATCTTAGGTAAAGGCCAGCTTTTGTCTAATGTGAAAATGAGTTCGGAAAGTAGTGTCCCTATTACAGTGAGTTCTTCTCCATGTCAACTGAACTAGAAGCTTGTCAAGCTAAACCAGTAATGTTCTGGTCAGGAAGCAACTTTAATCTGACAGTCTACAAATTCTTAAACTTTTAGTTATACTAGACAGTTTAACTATTTTATCTGGAGCTTGAGGGTATAGCTTAACAGACATCAATTGTTCAATATTCTATGCTGACAATTAGATCAGATAGAGGAGGAAGTTGTGGCAATACAATAGTTTAACTAACCATTCTGATGTTGGTATGGTTCTCTGAAACTAAAAGGCCTGCCCATATATTTTCTGACCCAATTGTCTGAGCATACATACGTGTCACATTTTTTAATTCTGTTTAAAAGATGACCGTTCTTCCATGGATTTTGAGTTCGAAGCCTGGAACCTTATTTTGTCAATGATTTTGTTACAATGATTCAGTCTGATTCTTATCTTTCGGTTTACTAGGGTTCAAGTGTTCCTTTGGTTGTCAAATGGGCAGATACAGAAAAGGAAAGACAAGCCCGAAGAGCTCAGAAAGCACAATCTCAGGCATCCAATTTGTCAAATACTGATGCACAACATCCCTCATTATTTGGTGCCATGCCATTGGGTTATGTACCCCCCTACAACAGTTATGGGTATCAGGTCAGTAGTTTAAGTGCAATTGTTTAAAGGTTTTCAACTTATATGAAAACTGGCATATCCTTAAAATTTGTGGTCCTCTTTTCTTCTTAATTGGATTTTGGGTTCTGTCAATTTTATCTACCAGTAATGTATTATCAAAGGTGAGTATTCTGTTGGTCATTCTGTTGTAGGCTCCTGGAACTTATGGACTCATGCCATATCGCCTGCCAGCTATGCAGAATCAAGCAGCTTTTCATCAACCCTCTTTTCATGGTATGATTCCTCCCGTGAATCAAGGAAATCCTGTGCGTGGTGCAATCAGGCCTGACCTTGTTCCAACTATGGCACCTAGAAACTATGCAGTGACTCCTGCAAGTTATGTGGGTTCTGCGTATCCTACAGTGCAAGGTCTCCAATATCCCATTTCATATCCTGGAAGCATGATGGCTCACCATTCTTTGAGTGGTTCACCTAGTCCGCTGCCACCTGCACCTGCGGCTGCCAGCTGTAGTTCTGCAGCATCATCAGGTGTTAGTACCAGTTCCGCAGGCCAGATTGAAGGTTTGTTTTCCACACAAAAGTCCCTGTTTTTGTTCCCTTATCTTATTGTTACTAGTGTTTACCTGCTAAATACTCTTTGTTATTTGACTTAGGTCCACCTGGGGCCAATTTGTTTATATATCACATACCTCAAGAATTTGGTGATCAAGAGCTTGCCAATGCTTTTCAACCTTTTGGACAAGTCTTGAGTGCTAAGGTTTTTGTTGATAAGGCAACTGGTGTTAGCAAGTGCTTTGGTATGCTCATTCTCAACATGATTTTCAACCTAAATTTTGCTGTTGACATTTAATAACATGCCTCTATTTGCAGGGTTTGTTAGTTATGACTCACCTGCATCAGCTCAAGCTGCAATTAGTATGATGAATGGATGCCAATTAGGAGGTAAGAAACTGAAAGTTCAGCTGAAAAGAGACAACAAACAGAGTAAACCTTATTAATCTGAAGATGAGTCTTGGCAACAATCAGAATTCTGTGATAATGTAGTCACATCAGCTTGGATTAGTGGGAGTGACTGCAGCATCAGCATTTTGGGTGGACCGTAAATACATGGTCATGATCATTACTCCATCCATGTAATTGCACCGCGGGATTGGAATTCCAAAACTTGTAATTCATGGTGCATTCTGTGCCGATACAATTTGTATTCTGTACAATGGAATTTCGTTGAACATCAATTATTAATTTATTGATTTTTCCCTCAATAACTTGTGTCCACATATTGTGGAAATATCAATTGAAAATTATTCATTATTCTATGGTTCTTTTTTAGTCTTTTTATACTCTTTATTCTTTTCCTCAAGATTATTTCTTTTGCGCATTTATTTATAACAAGGAGACTTTTACTTGGTTGCCATACGATATTATTAAAGAATCAAACATTTATCTTCTTGCTTCATACTGTACTTCTTGCTGTTCTCCTTTCTTGATGACAATAATGATTAAAGATTCAAGTAGTAAGTGCAGGTTGCATGCCTGTTTTTGTAATGGAGTATTGACTGCTTGTCCATTTTATTTACAATGAAGACATGTATTGCTGTACGGTGAATCTTCAGGTATCATTCTGAATTTATTTAATTCATGTTCTGTTCTATTCCAGAGTTTGGACTCAGTATGTCCGTGATTGAATAAGTTCTCAAACGGATGATTTTTTGTTTTTGCTGAATTTAGCCTTATTATCAAAAGATACAAAAGTTTAAGAGATGCTCTGTTCGCTTAAACATTTTTTGTGTGCTCTTCTTTTTCATTCATTCTCAGAGTTGGGAGTGTGCACTCAGTGGCTGTCAACTGACATGATTCATTTCTGAAGGCAATACAACAGAAAAGGTACTTTTCCCATGCATTGCAAGTTTAGAAAACCTCGCAATACAGTCTACTGAGCAATTTTAAAAGGATGAAATCTGCTGACCTACTTCATAAAACTTGGAGTGCATTTCTGCAATTTTTTATTTGTTATATTTCAATCTTCTTGTATTCTCTCTTTGCTAACATCACTTATAATGTCAATATGCTAATGTTAAGAGCTTATCTGATTACTGTTACATAGTTATCTTTCATAATTTACATTGCATTCAGGTATTTACATTTGAAAATAATGGATGTTTTTGAGTTTGATGGAGCTTGATGTTGGACTTGCTTGCTTTATTGAGGATTAAACTTCTGGCCATAACTAATTAGCGTGGCAACAATAGTTAATGGCTTACTGCAGGCCACCACTTTCTGTAGGAGAATTGAATCGTGTTTGTGATGATCCCTTATCTTATTCAGGCTTTTCTGTTTTTGTATTTCTTTTCTTCTTTCAAGTATTTTGCTGCACATCAACAAATGGATTGCACAGTACTTTAGGATTAGCATGCTTTGAAGCTACTACTATCCCTTGAGCTGCTGAGCAGTTTTAGTGCTTCTGAGCTAGATTTGGTTTTTACCACCTCACTATTTGGTGAAATTTGTGACGCACTGAAGCGATGACAAGTAATCCAACTTTTTCTTTTACCAGGTAATTTTCTGCCTCTCCTGTTCGTAACTTTAGTTAACATATTATTTTTTCTACTTTCACAAGTTAACTACTATGTGCGAAATCTGTCTCTTTGTATTAGTTTGTGATCATACATGTAATTATATGCCTGAGAAACCATAAATTTGGTACTCTTTGTTGGAAAGGAGGATTTCAGAGTTTGGAGATGCTTGAGAGATATGGCTTATTGTGTTCTAACTTTTCTTCCTTATATCTAGCACACAGGCAAAGCTTCACTGGGTGTTGAGACAACGATTAAAGATAAAAGACTTCAAGTTCTAACAATCTATCGGCTTAGTTAAATCGTGAGTTTTTCAAAAGAACTTGCAGTACAACTTGTTTCTCTTTTCTATCAATGCTAGTCATTGTTGTAAATCTGTGGGCGCATTCTTTCTAGAGAGTCGAGGCGATTGTTTGTGGGACTAATGGTATTCTACTAACTTCTAGTGGAGATTATATGAAAGGCTTTAATTTGCGTTATGACAACAAGACAGTTACGTATGGCATTCTAAAGGGTGTGTTGGAAATTCTTCATTAGGCATGAGAGGCAGGTCATACGAGGGTTATTTTTAAAATTGATTCACAAGCAATCTTTTGACTTCTAGTTATCAATCACTCTATCTGCCTTTATTTTGCCTTTTATTTTTAATGGACTTGGAAGTACATGGCTAGTAGAAGTTACTTCTGTAATCTACGAGTTGAAGTTGTACATATTGATTTGAACCAATGTCTTGCCTTCCCATTGTAATTAGACTTGTTTGGGATTACTATATTGCCTGAGCACGAGTCCAATATTTCTTTTTATCTATAGTGATCTTTTCCCCTATTTTCTAAAGAAAAAAGAACTTAAGAATTAAGATCGTTGCAACCTGCCTTTTGGTCGTTAGCTATTATCAGTTTTCTTAATTCTAAGAACATGAACGCATAACTATTTTTTCTTTAGTGTACCATCTGATTAATACATGACGATTACATTCTAAGTTTCACTTGTGAATGATAGCATTTGTTGATCTTCTAAATTCAGTTTTTGAGTTGCCTGTTGTGATTGAACTGTATTGCAAGAACCCAATCTTCTTGAGGTGGTTAGTGGAGAATATTAATATGGTTTGTTGTGCAAAAGTATTGTCCACATTTGTGTTACCTTCAAAATCTGATCCTATATTTGCCCTAAATCCTTATCCACATCCCCCATTAATCATTTCAGCTCTGACTGCGATCTCATTTCTTCCTTTAGTATAGACGTCGTTTTCACTTGATGTTATCATCCCAACATGGTCATGAGCATACTTTTGCCAAAAGTGAATCCTGGAATCTAGACTGTTAGATCTGATAATCATTACATAGACGATTGCACCTTAATGGGAGTGGTTCAAGTGGTTGGCTTCGGTGCTTTTCACCAATAATGTATCCCTGATCACATGTTTTATTTCTTCAATGCTCTGCGTTGCGTTTCCTAAGCAGTTACTAGAAGCCGGCCCTCAACAAGATTTTGGTAGCAGGGAGTGAAAGGAGCATGATAGCGCCGGACATGACGGGTGACAGGAGTAGTACCGAATCCAAAGGAGGACGTGTTTGGACGATAATTAATAAGCTACAATGTCGTGGGTTTCGTACGTTTAGCACTGAACCTGTGCTGCGAGTGCTACCCTAATTGCCTTATAGTACCACGTTACGCATTGCTGGTAAGTGACTTTTGGCGTAACAACAACAGGGTTTATGATTTGTTATTGGACAACGTGTGATTGCCGTAGAGAAATTGTTCAAGTAATACCTTCCAATTGTGACGTTCAACTAATTGTTTGCCTAATGATAATGGTGTAATGGCCACAATGTCCAGCAACTTGTAATCATAGGTTACATAATCCATTGGCTCTCTCTCTCTCGGAAGAAACAACGATCTTTAAATTAAATTGGATTCTTTTAATGACAACACTAAGGCGTTCGCAATTCCTTAAAAATTAATCATGATCTTTCACATGACACTTTTATTACAACAGATGTAATTTATTACCGACCAAAAAAACCAAAAAGAAAAGTAAGAAAGAACATTATCTTGTAATGGTCCTTAAGGAATCATAAAAACCAGGCATCCTCCTGAGTTTCTAGTTTCTACATCTTCCAACTTTGTTAACCGTCCCAACATTATCTTTACACAGCTTTTTTCTTTTTTTTGGGACTAAACTGTCAGTTTAAGTAAATACGGGTTTTCAGAATTAAGATTCACGTCTTTTTTGTTGAATATTTGATCAAGAAATTAATCAAGTAAACATCAAGAATTATACAACAGTCAACTATGTTCTTTTTGTGGACTTTGTTGCACCAAAAAACACGCATGCCTTAAGGGGAGGTAAAATATAATAATCAATTCGTTACATCCTACTATAATTTAAGAGCATATTTCAATTAAATAGTATTTATTTATTTCTTGAATTATTTTATATAATGTTAAAATTTTAATTTAGTGATTCGTATAAATCAAGTTTAAAAATTATTTTAAAAATAAAAATAAATAATAAATCAAAAAAATATTATGCATTTTTCAAGTCGTTGTCTCTTCAGTCTTCAATTAAATGAACCGTACTTGAAGGTTTTCAACAAGCATGCTACAAACAGTACGTAAAAGGACTCAAGGATCGACACCTGGACTCGGCTAGTTGGCTTCGAGTGGAATTATCAGACATTCTAGAAACCGGAGAATGGTTCCCGGTAACCAAAATTATTGAAAAACACGCTTTTTTTCCCCCTTCCTTCTAGAAGATTTTGGCTGTGGCAATCTTTTCATATATTAATCTGCCCCCCTTGTGGTTTTCCCTACAAAGAAAAACACCCTCACGACTCGTAGCGTCAAACAAGCCATCCTCCGTCCACTCCATTGAATGTAGTATATACCTAATGTTCATGTAAACGTAGTAAAACTTCTTACATGGCCAAAGTTACGAGTTGTCTACAATTCTTAACTTCTCTACCTTCATTGCAACACATGGAAAGTTACAATTTTGGTTACAGTTGGAAAGGAGAGCAAACAAGAAGGAAAGATCATTTCGTCGACGTCGGTTCTTTGTTTCTCGTTGAAGCCACCGGCGACTCCGATGACGTTGATCTTCGTCCACCAGACATTGGTGCAGATCTCGCCGACGACGATGCGGAGTCGTGTAGCTACGACGTATCGGATCAGTCTTGCGTCAGCGACGTCCTGAATAGTGATGATTGTGGCTGTTATGAAGGTGAGAAGTACTGTGGCAACGTTGAGGAAGAGGAGATTCGCATTTGTGGCGGAGAACCGTGGAGGAGTGATGTGGGTTTTCATCAGAAATCGTGTGCTTCGGTTGATTCAACGACCACTGAACCGATGACTGAGATGGAAAAGAACAAGCTTTTCTGGGAGACTTGTCTGGGTTCCTAGAATTTGCTCTTCTATGAGCATCAAGTCCTGGCAAACTTTTTCCTTTTTTCCTGTATTATCGATTTCATTGGTCTTTAACTCCTGTTTCTGCGGTTTCTTTATTCGTTTACAATGTAAGTGTCAGAGATTAAAAATGGTGGGATGGAAGGTCATTAACCGTTCTTCATCTCCCAATTGATGACAATTGTACAAAAGATAGCTGCTTGTAGCAAGCTATGTGTTCGTCCTCGTATAAAGAGAGAATTAGAACATAGTTTCAGAGTAACTCCTCATGCCCTGTGTTATTTTAACATGTTTCAAGTAGAAGCTACATCCGAATTGATAATTCAACGTGCCAGCAGCAAGCACTGAGCATGGAGGCTTCAGTAGTACGCTCAGAAATTAGTTTACCAATTAGCTTAAGCTTAATGCTTCTAAATAGCATCTTTAATTCTTGATATCTTGTTATTCGGATTCAATTTGTGTCTTTATTATTATCAGAGGGCAAGCATGAAAAGATCCGATGCAAAAAGGAAAGTTTTCACTGCAACCAATTGTGAGGAATCCTATTCCTTTCTGGAACTCGTGAAAAAAACTCCCGTCACCAAAGCAAATACATAATCTGATTTCTTAGGCTTCCTTAAATAGAGTCCAGATCTTCTGTCTAATATTATAGTATTCTAATAAATCTCAGTCATTTATTTATGCGAGGCCTGTATGAGTTCCGCATGGATCTCACAAAATAAATGAGAGTCCGCGTGAATCTCACAAAATAAATAACTAAAATTTTATTAGACAAAATAAGAAAGAATAATATTGGACAGAAAATCTGAACTCAACCAGAGCAGGCACGCATTGATACACAGGGTTTCCCAATATAGCTGTTATTAATGATCACTTCCTTCTAAACAGAACCAAAAAAGGGTCTATCCAATAATAGACTGTTCCAATAAGTCTATTCTAACCTTGTTACGTGTTCAATACGACGTTACGTGGTGCACATAATACGATGTAGTTTTAGGATTGGAACAAAATAATGGAACAAAGGATAAAACATTACCAGGAGGTTGAATTAAATGGCATGAAAAAAATAACCTACCACAAAATTTACTCATACAATTACATTCAGATGACACATTCTTTTGCATATCAAGTTAGTTATGTACCGAGCCTTTAGTTGATCCATGACTGTTCAGTAATTTAGCACAATCAGGCAGTCCCACTGTCCCAGATCAGTTCCGCCAAGACCAAGTATTGATTTACAGACGACCGAAAAGAGCAATCCAAAATTAGCGAAGAAAGAATCCTATAATTTATGAAAAGATAGCCAATCAGATTCAATACGCACGAATTATTGCACAGGAATGGTGGAGTCACATAATTTGTACCATCTGCACATCATCAGTGGAGTCGTATTCTCTTGAAGGGCTCCTCCGACTAATGTTTTTACCTGAACCCTGTTGTACTTCAACTCCAATCTTCTTCATCGCTTGAGAAGGAATTAGAATTTTCACTTTTGCTATCAGTAAAAGAAACCAGCAGACTCCATTTTGACAGTCAAGCAACTTCCAGGACTTTGATTTTCCCTTCCTAAATCAGCCACTGCTGGGTCCAAGACAATAATGCTTCTGTCATTTCCGTTCTTGTCTAACTACGTCAAGAAGAATTCCTCAATCTAACTCAATGACTCAAGTTCATCGTCATCTTCTTCACTGCCAGAGCTGCAGTGAGCGTAATTTGAAGGTTCCTGTCTCAATTCACAACTGGTATCCTTCTCTCAGTGTCCTCATTATTAAGGCTCTTTACAGCAAACATTAGTGCTGCGAATGGATCAGACATCTATTCAACGGAAGAGAACTAATCAATTACAGAAAAACTAGGTGACAATACTAGCTAAAACAAGGTCATGCAACTATGTTACCATCACAAAACCAATGAACCTACATCAATATGTCCGGAATAACTATTGATGTTGTTAATTTATATCCTACAGTCAATCGCTTTGGTTGTAGTTCAATGACAATTATTTAAAAGCATTCTTTATCTTTTATATATATATAAATAAAATAAAGTCGATTAGATAATTGTACGTTGCAAATGAAATTATAATGAGATTATATTTATGAAATTCATATTATATTTATGTATTATCCCTAAATTGTTCCTAATCATTGTTCTATTAAAATTGGACATTAATAAAATACAAAAAGACTAGCACACGTTACGTTTTTCTTTATAAAGGAAGTAATCGATCTCATAGGCTAAAGTATAGAGATACTTAAACAAACGTGTTAGTGCTTGTTAGAGAATAAGTTCACTGAACAAACCCGACGATATGAAAAATCCATTTAGAACATTACTTGTATCTCTATGGAATTCTCATTGTGATGATTATATAAGTGATCTTTTAACTTGAGGTCACTAAAGTTATCTTGTATAAGGATTGCTATATTTTGACACTACTTATGATCTATTTAATCATGAGTCATTTAATCAGTAGTCATTGGATTTGGCATGAACTATATGGAGGTAATTGAGTGATTAAAATAGGATTCATTACCCTAAAGTAATTAGAAAGAATGTTCTATTATTCTCGATTAATATTTAAAATCCTTGACCAAGATGGAATGACGCTTTATAAATAGTTTACAAATGTCACTAATTGAATTGATAAATAATGAATGAGAACTAATATGATTTGACTAAAAATATAGTAGACATTAATTTTATACTCTATGTCTAATTGAAACATTGTATGATGAAAATATTGAATTATACGGTAAAATCATGCACAAAAAGTTTAGTCAAAACTACTATGACATTCTTAAATATTTGAATGGTCATGATACATTGCTAGACGTCAATCTTGATCTATGATTATAAATTTTTTAATTGGAGAATTAAAGATAAATAAAAAAGAGTTTTAATTTATCTAATTCTAGTTATGAATTATAATTATAATTTATAATAATTGTCAATTTATTTGGAAACCTAATGTGTCTCACATAAAGAATGAGTTGAAGAGAGCAAAGTTAATTTAATCAAGTTCAACTTAGATTATAGAGTCTGAGAAACTTTATGATTAAATATGAGATATTTAATAAATAAGGATCAATGTGAGATATTGAATCTTATTTGGGCATAATTAATATTTAATTAGAATTATTTGTTATTCTAATTAAAGTTTAATTGAAATTAGAATTTAATTTCAATTAAATTACTAAAATGTCCAAAACTAATTATAAATATGTTTAAGCTCTATTGAAGTTAGCACTTCTTATTTAACCATCTCTGTAAGAGTCACAAATTTTCTCAACCTGTTCTGTGGATACTGTTAGAGACCAAACGCTTGTGTGGCTACAGTGGTTAAGACGAATGGATTTCGGAAACAATTCGAAAGATACGACAAAAACATGATCAAGCTTAAGAATAAGATATAAATTAAGATTTCACTTTATTATGATTTATGCGTTAATCATTTTATAAAATTAAAATAATCTTAATTTTTGAGAAATTCAAATACAAAAAAGTTTCGTAATAATTCCATCGGGATCAGATTCCATCCCAGTCTCCTAACATATGTTACTGCTAAAAGATGCGTTGATAGCCAAGCTTTTGTAAGGCCTCACAAGCAATGAAACCCCCACATCAATTTGGTATGTTCTTATTGAATAATTTTCTGGGTTTTTCCAGAAAACCACTTCTACCTAAAAGGCAGACCACGGAAATATTTAAGGCATGCAAGTTTTAGATTATCGCAACCTTGCAACATGATAGTGATAATTGTTAGTATATTCAAGAGCTGTTACCTTCAAAACCCTTAGATTGTAGCTTCCCCCGCATTCGATATTTCCTTTAGCAATGTTTTGATTATGCTTAGATACCAACACTAGAACCACAAAAAAGTTGATGACATGACATTGAAAGAGGAAATTTACATTTGAGATTACGACCTTTCGGTGATCAGATGGCCAAAAGGGGAAGGGAAGTTATCATGAAAGCGACCGTTTTCTTTCTTGTCTTTCACGCAATGAGCAAGTCAAATGAAGTGATAGCATAACACTCGGAGAAATTTTGTATATTGTTATCTATTGAATATACAAGAAGTTTTTATCTATAGCGTCATATACCAATAAGGCAAATAGTTAAAAGATTATATATAAATAATTTGTCTGAATATTTTTGTTAGACTAATACCTTCCTTCAATTTAAGGTAGTGAAAATGAAGCTCAGTTCATTAAACTCAAATAACTATTGAATTTTAGAAAAGATATCAATTATCTAATTGTAGGATAATATGAAAACAAGAGAGATAGGATAAAATGAAAACAAGAGAGATAATTCTTTGTTGAAGATAATGATGAATAAAGTGGCAACCGTTTTCAATATGTTTGTTCACATATGAAATACATCATTATGAACAATTTGAATAGTATTAAGATTATCACAATAAATAGTAGTAATTGATGAATGTTTTGTAATAACCAACATATATAACCACAGGAGTCTAGAGATAGCGGTGTCAAGGATTCAAGATTAGAACAAGTTTTAAGTGTATGTTTATTACTTTTGCATGAGATAAGAGAATTACCAAGGAAAAAAAATAGAATTCATTTGTAAGTGTTGATCAATAAGATTTCTAGTCCAATTAGCATCAAAGTTTACCTAAAGCAAAAGATAGGATGATGATGAGAGTTAGGTAACATGAAATAGGGTACCTCTAACATAAAGCATGCAAAACATTACAGTATAATGTATAATTTGAGAAGCTGTCATAAAAAAAATCACAAGGGTGAATTGTAAAAGTTATATTAGCTAGGACAAGTAACTGTAAGGTTTACCTAACTTCCCACCAATTATTGATACGAAGTGGGGTCATTCGGAAGTTTGCCATATGTTGGTGTGAGATGAATTTTAATATCAGTAAGGGTGGAAGCAATTTTGTTGTCAATTATACTTACCTAAGATTAGAGATAGTAACATATTTCGTTTAAGAGAGATAATAGCCTAAAGCATTAGAAAGAAATTCTAAACTACTAGATTTCCTACACCTTTCATCTTGAAATGTTGGTTGAGGTGCTATTTCAATTTTGTAATTTTAAAAGTCATTCTTGGTAATGATTGAAGTAAATCACTTGTTAGTAAAGACTTTACGTATAATATACAAAATGCACAAGAAGGGGGTTGAATTGTGTATTCTTTCCGTGAATACAAAAACCTTCGATATTTCTTGAAACTAACTTTTTCAAGCTGTTAAATGAATATCACAAATGTTATACGAGAATAGCTACTTGATTAAATCGCAAATAACTTCTATATACTTGTTTAAGAACAATAGAAATTAAAGTAGAGAGTTAGAAGGTAGATACAATGATTTTTGTACTGGTTCACCCCAAACCTTAAGCTATATCCAGTCCTCAGAGTTCTTCTGAGGTTTCACTATTCTTCTCCAAATTTACAAGTATTCTTTCTTTTACAGAGCTTCTTCAGGTCTCTTACACAAAATATTATTTTTGCTCTCTTAGCCTCTTCAGGTTCTCAGCTTTTCCTTTCTCTCACTAGAAAGATATTGCGAGCTTTTTGTTACAGTAGAGTTTGCTCTCAGATATCGCACTTGAATATAGACTTTTGTAAGTAATAGCTTGAAAGCTTAAGGATAAAAAAACTAAAGTTCAATAACTAGTTCAGTCTTCGACTCCGACTGGTATTTATAGCCTTCGTCTTTAACTGCTTCTTAATAATTGCTTCTTGTTTATTGTAGAAACAATTATTCAGTTGAGTTTTGTAACTAATTCCAACTGACTAATCGTTCGACGTACTAGAGTGTCTTCATCTTTGTATCGTTTGTGTTTTATAATTCTTCTGTGTTTTCTAATTCTTTTGTTTTTTTGTGCTTCTTCTGTCGTTTTTGCTTCTTCTGTCTTTTTCTGTGTTTTTTCGCTTCTTCTGTCTTTTTACTTCTTCTGTGTTTTTTCGCTTCTTCTGTCTTTTTCCTTCTTCTGTGTTTTCTTCGCTTCTTCTATCTTTTTCGCTTCTTCTGTCTTTCTCACTTCTTCTGTGTTTTTACTTCTTCTGTCTTTTTCGTTTCTTCTGTCTTTTTATTTCTTCTGTGTTTCTCTGCTTCTTCTGCCTTTTTCTTTCTTTCGTGTTTTCTTCGCTTCTTCTGTCTTTTTCACTTCTTCTGTGTTTTGCTTCTTCTGTGTTTTTGTTGCACGCTTAACACACTTATCAAAACAGTCCATTTATTTCTAATATTATTATTATTTAATTGTTACCAAAATTAATAGATGTAAAGTTATTTTGACTTAACAATCTCCCCCTTTTTGATGACAACAAATAATCATAATTTTAGAAAGATAAAAGTGAATAATTGAATATTATTTAGATAGCGAATAAGAAGACAATAAAAGATATACACAAATATTAAAAAAAACTTGTAAAACTTGTAGTCAATACTATCTTCTTTTTCTTATCTCTGGTCTCCCCATGTGCTAGTTTCTGCTCTTCTCCTATCTTTCTTCTGCTTCTGCTATTCTCCCCCTATTTGTTATTAATAAGAAAACTTTACCGAAGATGCTTCATGATTTCAAAAAACATTCGTTGCATATCAGTACGGATCAACTTGAGGTCTTCTTCTATTGAAACTCGTAAATGAGCTACTTCCTCATGTAAATCACTCATCGAGTCACGCAGATCATCAACTTTATCATGAATTTCTTCAATTTTCTTTACTGAGGCTTCAATTTTCTTCTGTGTTTCTCCGCTTCTTCTGTCTTTTTCTGTGTTTTTTTGCTTCTTCTGTCTTTTTACTTCTCCAATCCTTTTTCAGACTAAGATTTTCAGTAATATCATCTACTTTATCTAGAGGAGTATCTGATGGTGACACATCCTCATTATCAACCAAGGGTACTGATAGGGTTTCATTATCAGTATCATTCCTTCTATTTGGTTGAGAACTATCATCAAATTTGACATGAATAGATTCTTCAACAGACTTAGAAGTAAGATTATAAACCCTATAAGCTTTAGAAGATAATGAGTGTCCTAGAAAAATTCCTGAATAGATCTTAGAATCAAATTTATCCAAACTTTCTTTTGTATTCAATATAGTACACTTGCAACCAAATGGATGGAAGTAAGAGATATTAGGCTTCCTTCCTTTCCATAACTCATATGGAGTTTTCTTTAACAACTGTCGCATAAGTATTCTATTTTGAATATAACAAGTTGTATTTACAACTTCTGCCCAGAAATGCTAAGGAAGATTCATTTCACAAAGCATGGTTCTAGCTATTTCCTGAATTGTCCTGTTCTTTCTTTCTACAACTCCATTTTATTGTAGAGTTCTAGGAGCGGAGAAATTATGGAAAATTCTATTCTCTTCACACAATATTCTGAATTTTTCATTTTCAAATTCACCACCATGATCACTTCTAATTCCAGCAATAGAAACTCCTTTTTCATTTTGTAACTTTTTGGAAAGCACTTTAAAGCATTAAAAAGATTCATCCTTATGTGACAAACATAATATCCAACAAAATTTGTAAAGTCATCAACAATTATGAGACCATATTTCTTTCCGCCAAGGCTTAATGTCCTAGTTGGACCAAATAAATCTATATGTAATAACTCTAGAGGTCTAGACAAAGTTACAACATTTTTAGAGGAAAAAGATGTTTTAACCTGTTTTCTTTTATGACAACTTTCACAACAGAAATCCTTGTTAAAACTTATTTTTGGTAAACCTTTTACCAAGTCCTGTTTAATCAACTTAGAAATATGTTTAAAACTAACATAACCTAGGTTTTTTTATGCCAAATCAATTTTTCTTCATCTATTGATATAAACAAGAAATATTTTGACTTTGCAAATCTTCTAAATTGATCTTATAAAGATTGTTTCGTCTTTGCAGAAAAGAATATGGAACCACCCTTGTTTTTTACTACACAAGAGTTTTGATTAAAGGATACTTCAAAGTTAGAATCTGTAACACCCAAATACCCCCTGGGAGGATACATGGATGCCACCCAAGACAGAACAAACAAAACCAAACATCACACT
>JAOQMR010000004.1:8826278-8854222 GCA_027563865.1 Erythroxylum pelleterianum
ATGTCTGGAATCAGTCGGTCTATGCGTTCCTCTATCACAATTAACACATATACAAATTACTATTGGCCATAAATACAAACGTAAATGCATGTTCATGACAAATTTTCGGGATTCTTCTACTGTTCATCAATACGTATATTACTGTTCACAAATACGTACTAATACTGTTCATAATATACGTGTATCTCTGGCACTGTTCACTATTCACTATTCACTCTCACTGTACACTATTCATCACTGTGCACTATTCACTGTTCACACTATTCACTATTCATCACTGTGCCTATTCATCATCTTCAACGTCGAATTCTGCAACTTCTTTTTTTTTTTCATTTTCCTTTCTTTTCTTCTTAATTCTTTTAGCAACATCACTTAAAAACTAACCTATTTAACAATTCTAACCTATCAGAACCATCCAAATCTTCAAACATGATAGATCTAAAAATTTTCTTCCCCTTTCTTTTATCCTCCCATAAAACCAGATCATATATACATATATGTCTCAACCAACACCAGAAAAGATCATGATCTAAAGGACTAACCTCGTGATCTGCAGCAGAAAAGTAGATCGAAATCAGACGGACAGAACTTCGGAACAACACAGATGAACGCTATCGGTTCTGTCTCAAAATAATTAATCAACCCTTATATATTCGTCCACTTCTTCAATTATTACTATTGGATTACTATTAGATAAATAGTTAATTACCCAAAAACACACTTATGAATTCTTATACCAAACAAATACCAACAATTTCCAGAAACCTTCCTAAAATTCACCAAAAATTCTGTCATAAAATACCGACTTCCAAATAATTGTTCAAAAAAATACTACATACGTCACCAACAATTTCTAAAAATTATCGAAGTATCCAAAATTTACTAAAATTATCTTAATACAGTCCGAATCAAGCCAAAGTTTCATTATACCAATGTACCCGGAAAATGCCATGAATGCATACCAAAATACTGCTGCACAATTAAGCACATATGTAATAATTTCCGTTAATATTCTAACCCCTAATTTGGGGCGTTACAGAATCACATAATTGACTTACACTAATCAAATTATGTTTTAAACCTTCAACTAGCAAAACATTATTAATAGATGCAAAGAAATCTTTACCGATTTTGCCGATTCCAACTATTTTGCCTTGCTGGTTGTCTCCAAAAGTTACTGATCGTCCCTTCTTATTTTGAAGATCTAGAAACATAAACCTTCTTCCCATCATATGTCGAGAGCATCCACTGTCCAAATACCATTGGTGCTAGTTGCTTTTTCCAAGGAAGGAGATCTGCAGTAGATATTATATTCTTCTTAAGTACCCATATTTTCTTGAGTCCTTTAGGGTTAGTTTTATAATTATTCATAGAATGATAATAAGACGACTGGTGATTTTTTTTTCTATAAGGAACAAAATTCTTTTTGTAATGTGTATTGCTATTAGTAACCCTAAACCACTCTTATCATTAGGGTGTCTATATTTTCCAAGCATGTCATTCATTTTCTTCGTACTTTCAGTAAAAGTTGATAGATCTGCTGAAAGAGTATTAATTCTTTGTTTCAGCTACTAATTTCCTCAGATTTATCTATAACTACTTTTTTTCTTCATATCATCTACTTGTTTCTTAAGGCATATGTTATCTCTCTCTAACACTTCCGTGTTCTTCAAGTTTTCGACAAACTTTCTCTTTAACAATCTATACTGCTTTAGTATAGCATGTGAATCTTCTAACAATTCTGAATATGCATCTTGTAGTTCATTAAAGTTAGAGGTTACCTCCTCGTCACCTTCCTTTTCGGCTACCAAGCATATATTTGCTTGTACTGATGATTCTGAATTAGAATCCGATTTGGACGGATTAAAATCTTCCCAAGTTGCCATCATGCTCTTCTTATTTTCTTTATTTTTCTTTGACTTTTTTCTCAGCAACGAACATTCAGACTTGTAGTGCCTTGGTTTGTTGCACTCGTAGCAAATGATAGATGTCTTCTCGTTCTTGACTTCGTCTTTGCTATTTTTCTCAAAAGAAAACTCTTTATTTCTTTTAGCTTTCTTTTTCCACATTCTTCTGATCTTCCTTGAAATGAAAGATAATTCATCATCATCTTCAATTGAATCTTGTTCAGATTCACTAGTATCGTCATTCTTGATTTCTTCAATCTTTAATGCTTTTGACGTTGCACTTCTATTCTTCTTAGTCTTGTGACTTTTTTGACCAACCTTTAAGCTATAGATTTGTCTCTTCTGGGTTTATCTTCTGCATCAAGCTCTACTTCGTGTATCTTCAAGGAACCAAGCAATTCATCAAGTTTTTATATACTCAAGTCCTTAGCTTCTTGTACCACAGTGACCTTGGGTCTCCATCTTTTCGGCAGACTTCTGAGAATCTTCCTGACATGGTCTTGATTATCGTAGATTCTCCCAAGAGCTTTAAGTCCATTAATGATAGTTTGAAATTTTCCAAACATCTTATCAATAGAATCTTCTTCTTTCATCTTAAATAGCTCATACTGATGTACAAGAATGCTTATGTTGGACTCTTTCACCTGGTTTGTGTCTTCATGTGCGATGGATAGAGTGTCCCACATCTCCTTTGCAGTGTTGCATCCATGAACTTTATCGTATTCACTTCTGCTTAAGGCACAACTCAAAAAGAACTTGGCCTTTGAGTTTAATTGAAATCTAGCTTTGCAATCGGCTGACCATCTGGTATGAGGAATGATATTTCCTTCATCATCCATTGGTATGTATGGTCCATTCTCAATAATATCCCAAAGATTAATATGTGTGGATTCTATGAAGAGTCACATCTTGTCCTTACAATAATGATAATCCTCACCATTGAATGCAGGAGGTCTTGTAACGGAGGCACCTTCAATTATAAAAACATGTGATTCAGTCATGGATCTTTGTCCTCATTTTGTAACGATGGCTCTTGGAAACCGAGCTCTGATACCAACTGAAGTAAATCACTTGTTAGTATAGACTTTACATAAAATATACAAAATTCACAAGAAAGGGGGTTGAATTGTGTATTCTTTCCGTGAATGCAAAACCTTTCGATATTTCTTGAAACTAACTTTTTCAAGCTGTTAAATGAATATCAAGAATGTTATACGAGAATACCTACTTGGCAAATAACTTCTATAATTGTTTAAGAACAATAGAAATTAAAGTAGAGAGTTAGAAGGTAGACACAACGACTTTTATATTGGTTCACCCCAAACCTTGGGTTATGTCCAGTCCTCAGAGTTCTTCTGAAGTTTCACTATTCTTCTCCAAATTTACAAGTATTCTTTCCCTTACAGAGCCTCTTCAGGTCTCTTACACAAAGTATTATTTTTTCTCTCTTAGCCTCTTCAGGCTCTCAACTTTTCCTTTCTCTCACTAGAAAGATATTGCGAGCTTTTGTTACAGTAGAGTTTGTTCTCAGATATCACACTTGAATACATAATTTTGTAAGTAATAGCTTGAAAGCTTAAGGACAAAAAAACTAAAGTTCAATAACTAGTTTAGTCTTCGACTATGATTAGTATTTATAGCCTTCGTCTCCAACTGTTTCTTGTTTCTTGTAGAAATCGTTATTCAGTTGAGTTCTGTAACTAACTCCAACTGACTAACTGTCCGACGTATTAGAGTGTCTTCATCTTCGTATCATCTGTGTTTTTCTCTTCGTTTGTGTTTTATACTTCTTCTGTGTTTTTCGCGCTTCTTTTGTGTTTTTCCGCTTCTTCTGTCTTTTTCACTTCGTCTGTCTTTTTCTGTGTTTTTCCGCTTCTTCTGTCTTTTTACTTCTTTTTTGTTTCTTCGCTTCTTCTGTCTTTTTCCTTCTTCTGTGTTTTCTTCGCTTCTTTTGTCTTTTTCGCTTCTTCTGTCTTTCTTACTTCTTCTGTGTTTTTGCTTCTTCTGTCTTTTTACTTCTTCTGTGTTTCTCTGCTTCTTCTGTCTTTTTCTTTCTTCTGTGTTTTCTTTGCTTCTTCTGTCTTTTTCGCTTCTTCTTTGTTTTGCTTCTTCTATGTTTTTGCTGCACGCTTAACACATTTATCAAAACAGTTCAATTATTTTTAATATTATTATTATTTGATTGTCACCAAAATTAATAGACATAAAGTCATTTTGACTTAATAATGTTTGTGTCATCTACATAGACTAATAAAATCACATAATACAAACAAATAAGACAATATCATAACAATATCAACTACAATGTCACACTAAAAATCTTGCTGAGATACAAACTCTAGAAAGATCCAGTAGTACATAACTTACCTCTAGCTAGTAAAATGGTTGTTAATGATGGACCCATAAAAAAGAAAGAAAAAAAATTCAAAACGATTTGAAGAGAAAAAAATAACCAAATACATAAACAAATAACTACATAAATAAAAGTAAAAGTAAAAAATAAATAAAATTTCAAAATTCAAAATTCAAAATTAAAATAAATATAAAAATATATATGTAAGTAAATAAATAAATAAACAAATAAGAACGAAAAACAAATAAGTAAATAAAACAAACATATCATTGAATGAGAAGAAAAGAAAAGGTATGAACAAATAAATAAAATAATTAAAGAAACATATAATTGAATGAGAAGGAAAAAAGTATGAAAAATAAATAAAATAATTAAAGAACAACTACTACAAGCAAAAGTATTCAGGATAACTACAAGACATAAGAAACAAAGAAAAATGAAGGAAAAAGTTCAGAAGGCCTATGAAAAGAGAATGACCTCTTTATGAAAAGAAAATGACCCTTTATGTAAAATTCCTTACCCTTATCCTAGTTCACCAAAGTTTTCTATTAAGAGTCAAGTCCTCCATATCATACTTAATCACTCCCCCCCTCCCGCCCTCTCTAATTCTTCTTAGGTCTTCCTCTTCTTCTCTTACAATCCTTTAGTATAATCTTGTCGCATCTTCTTACTAGGGCATCAGATGTCTCCTTTTAACATATCTGGACCACCTAAATCTTGTTTCCCTTAACTTACCATCAATATTAGCCACTCCCAACTTTTCTCGTACCACTACATTCATAACCTTATCCCTTCTTATAAGGTTACATATCCAACAGAGCACCTCATCTCCACCACCACTAGCACTTGCTTGATGGCTAACACTTCCCCTATAGAACATGGTCGAACTAATTGCTAAATAGTAGAATTTACCTTTCACTTTAAGTGGTATCATCTTGTTACACAAAACTCTGCGCCTCTCTATCTAAGTCATCCTAATTTGATATGAGAACTATGTCATCATCATCTTACTATTGCTTTGTATAATAGATCCAAGCTACTTAAAATAATCTTTTTGTGGTATAACTTTTGAACCAATCTTTATCTCCATATCAAGTGCAACCTTATAACCTGAAAAATTACACTCTAGGTACTTAATTTTAGTCCTGCTCAACTTAAATCCCTTTAACTCTAACGTATCCCTTCAAAATTCTAGCTTAACATTAACACCTTCTTTTTTTTTCATACACTAAAACAATGTCATTAGCAAACAATATACATCAAGGCACATCCCATCAGATAGTCTTGGTGAGTTCATCCATAACTATTGTAAACAAGAAATGGCTTAATAAGGATCCATATGTAGTTTAATATCGATAGAAAAATGCTCTGTATCTCTTCTTGTCATTTTTACTCTAGTCTTAATATCTTCATACATATCCCTAAAATACCTTATACGGGCCATAAAAACTCCTTTAGCTTCTAAACAGCTCCACATGACTTCCTAGGTACCCTATCATAAACCTTCTCTAAGCTAATAAAAATCATGTGTAGGTCCCTCTATCTAGGGAGGCATAAGGCATTTGTTATAAACCTCCCTGGTAAGAGACCAAATAAGTTCTCTGAAATAGGTGCACCCTTTCTTACTCTTTTCTCAATTACCCTTTCTCATAACTTCATGGTGTGACTAAATAGTTTGATGCCTCTATAATTGTTACAGCTTTATATGTCCTTTTTGTTCTTGCAAAGAGAGATAGTACGCTAAATCTCGACTTATCCGACATTTTGGCAGATTTGAACATTAAAAAGCTTAGTTAACTAAGTAAGACCCTCCTCTCCTAAGCTCTTTCACACTTCTATAGGTAACTCATCAGATCCAACTACCCTTTTACTATTCTTCATCCTCAAAGCTCATTTAATTTCTTCTCTTGTGATCTATCAGTAACAAGTAAAGTTATGATATTTCTGAAAAGAACTAATATCACCTAAGGAAAAGTTATCATCTCTTCCTTCATTAGAAAGGCTACATAAGTATGTTTGTCATCTTTTCTTGATGTCATTTTCATCCATAAGTACCCGTCTTACTTTGTCTTTTATACAACGAATATGATCAAAGTCCCTCACTTTCCATTAACTAGCTCTCGCTAGCTTAATATATCCTTTTCTTCACTCTTATTTTCCAATAAATATAACTTCTCATATGCTCTACGTTTGACTTTTAAGACTATCTTCTTCTCCTTTTTCTTTGTCAGATTGCAACTCTCTCTATTATCTACCTTCTCTTTATCTATGTTTGCTATCTAATAAAGCTTTATATAGGTTGCCTTCTTAATCTTTACCTTCTTTTGTACGTCTTCATTCCACCACTAAGACTCTTTATTACTACCTTTAGGCCCTTTAAAAACTCCAAAGATCTCTTTAGTTGCTTTCCTTAAAAGAGCTGCTACTCTCTCCCATATTTGGTTAGCATCTACTTCTAGTTTTCATTCTTCTCCTGACATTACTTTATCCTTAAGTTGTTCAATAATAACCTTTTTTTAGATTTCATCATCTAATTCTAGTGCGCCTCTAAGAACTTCTCTTCTTTCTCCACCCTTAATTATAAGATCTATGACCAAGAATCTATATTGAGTTGACATATATGCATTAGGTATCACCATCTTATGAGGAAATAATCGCTTTGAGTCTTCACATGTCTGCTACTAAAGGTTAACAGGTGCTTTTGTTTTTATTAAAGATTTAGTTAGTCACCGCCAAATTAAATGCTACTGAAAAGTCATCAAAGTAGACCCACAATCATTAGTATCTCTATACTCGAAACTCTTATGAGTGCAAGCATACCCATCAGAGGTCGTCCCTATATGGTCATTAAAGTAATAACTTTCTTAACTATGCTTGAGGGGCTTAGGTTAAGGTCATAAAGAACTTTGTAGTATAATGAGTGGTTTGGAGAGTTGTTGTAAAAAAAACTCACTCAACTATGGTTGAGGGGCTTAGGTTAAGGTCATAAAGAACTTTGTAGTATAATGAGTGGCTTGGAGAGTTGTTGTAAAAAAAACTCACAAGGTGAATTGTATAGGCTATGTTAGAAAGCATAATTATAAGGCATTAACATTCAAGATTGGTTTCTTAGTTACCTAGTGAAAAGTTGTTGGAACGGAGCCCAACTATTAAAATGCTAAAGGGAACAAAATTGTTGAAAGATATGATATATATTACTACTCTTCTTATCACTCTGTTATAAATTCTAATTAAACAAGTTTACAAAACAAAATTTTTGGCAACCTGTCCTTTTTTTCTTATTGTATATTGTCTAAACAACGTGGAGAAATCTTTCTCAAATATGCTCAATGTTTCCTTCAAATCATATGGGTGATCCATACATAGCCTCAAATTCTATTCATCAATATCTATTGTTCCATAAGATAAAGTTTTATTTTCCTAGAAGATTCTACCTCTAAATTTTACTTAGTTATCTTTCTTGCAAATTGATGTAGTACAACTTTAGGCATGTAGATGTTATATTGCAAATTCTCTTACAAATTGCCTTAGTGTTTTGATTTCTTTTATTCATATCACTTTTAATATGATTTATTTATGTTACTTGAGGGAAGATCACCAATAAACACTTATCTCCGACATGGATTAACTAGATAATAGTCTCTTAACTAGCCTCAATTCTTTTTAATTTTTAATGCTAGTAAAAAGCATGTAAATGAATTGATTTTACAAGTAAACACAAACAATTGTTTCTTTTAAATGTACAAAAGTAAAGGTTGCAATAAAGAAAGAAAATGAGCAAGATTTACATGTTAAGCTTGTTAATGATAGTTTTCAGTCTCCACATATCCAATCGATTGCACAAAATACTAAGAATGGTGCATGCAACTAAAACAAATGGGAATTAAAAAAAGGAAAATTGTGTATTGATTCAAGAAGCGGAATAACAATTAAACATGATCACTAATAGACTTGGAAATTAAGCCCGAACCTGGCTCGAGGCACTAAGTCAACGAGCCCGATCTAATTTAATTAGGCTTAGGGTAGGGCTCAAGTTTTTTTTTTAATTCTTGGACTTCAGACCTGGCATGAGTTCAAGCTCAGGCTACCCAAATCGGCCTAGCCCAAAGCTCCAAAGTTTTAAAAATGACATCATTTTCAAATTTTAAATTAAAAAGAAAAATCAAGTCGGGACAGGGCTCAAGTTCGAGCAACCCGACTGGGCCTAACCCAAAGCCTGAAAGTTTAAAAAAAGACCTCGTTTTAAGAAAAAAAAATGTCATTTTCAAAATTTTAAATTAAAAATAAAAAAGAAAAAATTGATCAGGATGAGGCCTAATAGGGCTATAGGCTAGGCCATTAGGCCTAGGCTTGAGTACTAATTTTCGATTGCCATCTCCAATCACAAGAAACCCGTCTTTTAAATACCTCATTTTCCCTAAATCCATCTTTGCTTCCTCAACTTCTATTCTCCTTTAGAGTCTTCTTTATATATGTAAATTTTTTCAATCTTAAGATCTAGTTCAATGAGATTCCCAAGATTGTTGGACTTTTACATACAAAAAAGTGAACTGCAAAAGAGAAAGAACAAAACAAACTTAATGAATATTAATAAGACACAATAAAAAGAAAAATATAATCAATTTTTAAATCTAATAAATATCAACTACAATTATTCTTTGCTAATAGCACTAAAAAATTGTTATAATTTAACCACAAGTGCACAGTACAGTACAGCTAGCACTGACGAGTATGAGTTGATCCTATGAGGAATAAGAGTTAACTATCAATTATTCATAAGTTCAATTATCTAGGTTGCCAATTTTGATTGAATGATAATAAAAATAAAATAAACATCGAAGCAAAGTAATAATACAAAATAAAACATATAATAATAAACTAAATTTAGGTAAGATATCCCCTACGACTTTACAATATTCGACTTTAAGTTAATTTAATGAACAATTCTAGTTTGTTGGACTAGTAAGAATTCTTAAGTTACAATTATATTCTCTCTCAAGAGGTATAACTCCTACTCTTATATTGAATTAATTGAAATCTCTTGAATGCAATATTTTATTTTATCAATTCTCATTATAGGTTTTATCATGAATTAGGAAGATCTTCTAATTTTGCCTCGAGTAACTTATGCTTAACCTCTTTATTCATGTTGTGATCTAACTATACATTTCATCTCTCTAATCTTAATACTTGAATCAAATAATTGAATCTTCAACTCTTGTTCCTTCAGTTTAATCAATTATTAGAATTTGGATAAATCTCAAGAAACTAGAAACTCATTAAATGAAAAGATCCATCGATTTAACATATCAAATCTTAGGGTCTGTCCCACCTAAATTTATATCCGAATTAGTTCCTAACTAAACAAGAAATAACAACATAAAAATGAGAAGAAAAAAAGAACAAGAAATGATTATCATGAATCTTGAATCTCTAGTGAATCTTGTTGAATTCTTGTTCTTCTTCTAAGTTCAACTTGTTCTTGATCAACAAATATTATGGAATGGCTTCTAAATGACTTTCATTCCTTCCAAATTCTCTTCTAATGAAAAACTTTGTATCTTCTAGTCCCTTATTTCTCTATTAATTCAAAACCTTAATTTATAATGAGTAGCATGACCAAGCACAAGGTCATATACCAGTTGTGTTGTATTTTCCACATTTTGTAACCTTTTTTAGAAATTAGCATCACCAATGCAAGACCAATATATAGACATTTCTGGTTTGTGTTGCTTGATTAAGGGTAGAACACAGGGGTGTGTATAGTGATTAAGGAGAAACAAAATTAACAATCTTTGAACACGATCCTAATATAGTGGCATGTAGGTATTGTATTTAAGGATCCTTCTTAACTTCTTTTAACGTTATTCTAAATTAATCAAATTCTTCTCTAAATTTGCTCTTTTTGCTTAAAGCGGAAGAAGTAAGACCTGAAGCAAAATATATCTCAATTTGAGTATCAAATCCTCCATAATTATCCAAAACACAAGCAATATACTATGAAAATCATGTTTAAAGTAATGTATACTTATTATATATTAAAACAATATTTGACTCCTTGTAAAATCTAAGTAAACCTCCTGCATATTTAAGAATAAGAGAACCTTAATCCCCCCACTTAATATTATCTTCAAATACTTGATTTCAAAATTATTATAAGATCCTTTCTAAATAAGGTAGCATTCATAAAATTATGAGTGTTACCGTTATTAATAAGAAAGTTGATATGTCTCCCTATAAGATAACCTACCATTCACATTTTCTCACCTATAGGCATCCCCAACATTGCTTGAAGAGATATTTGTAATTATTTTTTGTTTTTACTTATTATTAATCTCTTTTATAACCGCCATTTTCTCTTTTTCCTATGTCCTCCTCATATTCAACCATAAACAAATTTGACTGCTTCTTTTCATATTTATACCCTAGTTGGAACTTATCATTGCATAAAAAACACAAGCACTTATCCCTATTTTCCTTAAATTCTATGTTATTGAGTTGTCTTTATTATTGTTTTAAATTGATCTTAAACCTGCACTTTCAATAAGGATCATAAAAGAGGGTAGTAATACTGGAGCATTAGGTTTGGTTATTTATTAGATGGAGGCAGCATAAGAGAATTTATGGATGGCAGATATATGGAGTCTTTTATTATATTGTTTAAATAACACATAGACGCAATAAATTCTTGTCTTTTTAGGTAACTTATAGACATTATAAAAGGTTTTGAGATTTAGAAGTTTCAAAGGTAACTCAATTTCAAGTTCATAAAAACTCAATTAAGTAAAAATGTAATTGTAATTTATTTGAGTACATGTCAAACAGAGCAAAATATTGCTTTATTAAACTCTTCTATGTTAACTTTTTGAATTTACCTATTGCATCATCAAAGGCATTGTTCGGGTGTTTGATGTATGTAAGTTTTAATAAATAACCCTGATTAATCTGCAACTGCACAATTCGTTAGCATAGTACCTAAGTTGTCGATCCCACGAGGCGGGATAATATAATCCTAAAATCTAAGGCCGGAAAAAATAAAAAAATATAAATTTAACTAAACTAAAAACAAGAAATTAATTCAATCAATCAAATCAAGTTAAGAATCAATCACGGAAATACTATTACTAAGTAATTGCAATACACCCAAGAATCAACCTAAGGAAATTACTAATTGAGAGAAAGGGAATTTTACCTATCCTTAATGCTAACCTAATTGATTATGAATTACTAGATTATTGGTTCTAGACGATCCTAGGGTTAATTACTCTCTCTCGAGTTATAACCATTAACCCTAAATCATAAACCCTAATCGGATTATAGAAGTTGCAATCTCTCAATTAATAACCTATCTAAAACCCTAATTAGTTATAAAGTTCTCTAATAAACTACGGAAAACTTATAGATGATCTCTCTTTGCACAATTTACCGATTTGATTCAATTATAATTCTATTAAATCACCTAACTCTCATTAGCCCAATTTAATTGTTTTTCGTCCTATTCACCCTCTCAGTTTATTATCGAATTATGCAATTGCAGAATTAAATCACAATAAATCCAAATAACACATAAATAATCAGATTTCATTAATTCAAAGATAAAACTTCGAAGGTGAGTTTAGAACATCCTCAACATTCAAAAATCCTATCATCAAACTATTATTCCAATTCTTTACAATAATAAAACTGAAAATAAACTGAAAATATGATCTGAACGGATGATGGGAGGCCACGACATCGAGAAATTCCTAATCCAAAAAGTATGTCGAGTTAGCTTCTTTTCCTCTTCTCTCTTCCTTCTTCTCTTTCTCGATCTCTCGATGAATTCTCTCTAGGGTTTCTCAAAAGTAGCTAATGCAAAAGCTCCCCCTGCCTCTTTGTCTTGTTCTTTAAATATCCTTGGTGTTTTGAGCAACCCTAGGAAATTTTTTGGGTCTGAAAGGACCGAAAAATCTCTCGAAACTTGACTTTTTTAGTGTCTACGTGTCTGCCCAACGCAAGTCACTACCGTGATCCTGTTGGCCACGATCGTGGGCCACATCTGAGCCTTCTGTCACGATCGTGGTATGCAAGCCATGATCGTGGCTCATATCCTTGGCTTCTGTCACGATCGTGGCATGTGGGTCACGATCGTGGGCCAGCTTTGGTGCTTCTGTCATGATTATGGCCTGTTGTGCCAAGATCGTGGGCTGTTGTTTGGGCCCAAATGTCTCCAAAACTTCTTTGTTCTTCTATGTTGACACTAAAACACTAACAAACACATCAAAGTATCTCAAAAACATAATATTTAAGCTCAAAGACTTGTACTAACCCATAAAACACTTAAAACATAAATAATTAACAAACTAACACAATTATAACCTAAACGCATACTTAACAATTGAATTAACAATTAAATACATATCAAACTAAGCCCTAAAATATGATGTAATTTACACTTAACATCTCTACATTTAAACGTTTGCTTGTCCTCAAGCAAACAAACAACAAACGTACAAAATCACAAAGCACATAATGCAATAATGAGACAATGGAGACAACTTCATGAAATAAATTTAACTTTAAACATAATTATTCAAGTTGTTTCAAATCATTAACATGTAAAATTCACATCTAGGGGCTCTAGACTAAACATACATATTAATCAAAATCCAAATGTCAAGTTACTCACCTTTTTTAATTGTACACATACATTAATAATTCTTTGGTCATTCAAACCCTGTAACTACTCCTAAGTACTTTTTCATGAAAGGCCAAGCTATTTACAAATTCGATAGGTTTTATTATAAAACATTTCTTTTATTTACTTTACTTTTTATTTAAATTTTATGGAACTGGACCTAGTGTTTTACTCGGAGGCTAACATTGGTATGAATGTTGATCCGGTTAGTCTACTAGTCATGTTTTTATTAAGTTGCTTGGTTAGAACGTCATCGTAGCCTTTTGACGCGGAGGTACGCATTTGTGATGCATATCGATCTAGTTACTTGGCTACATCACATTCTCAACTGGCTACTAACTCTATTTATAACCCGAAGGCCAGCAAAATACTTATTCATTTAAAACAAACACTTTTTATTATTGCCTACCTGGTTGCTTTAGCTACTTGTTTTCATGAAAAAATACTAGCAAAGCTACTTTAGTTTAAAGACCTAAAATTATGAATGAATGTGACAATTTAGAGGGTGGCAAACTAACACTAAATCCTAATCAACTTGCATATTTAGACAAAGAACCCAATTTACTAATTTCGCAAAGTAATGACTCTTTACAACCTAATAGACTATGTTCAAAATTAAATCAATTTCAATCCATCTAAGCCATCAACACATTCACACAATTCACAAATGTAACCTAACAAACTAGCGTATAATATGCAACATTCACACTCAAAGCAAAACATATAACCCTCTCCACACTTGTACAACACATTGTCCTCAATATGAGAAGGAGGAAAATAAACATGCATGGCAAGAAGAAACATAAATTAAAGTAAAACAAAAACAAAAACAAAAATAAAATAAAGACTAAATTTAAAAAGAAAAGGGTTAGAAATAAAACCTCACAGTGACGGAGGTGGGGATGGTGTCGGATGTGGCAGTTGGATGCTTTAAGCATCGAAGTAATGATGGATACGACGTATATCTCGGCTTTGACGTCGTTGTGTTCAGGCTATCTCCTTCATTCTTCTAGAGTTCTCTGCCATTGTATTTGCAATTACCTTGGTGTTTGCGGAGATTATATCGAGCACTTTCTTCCATCCTGGTTTATTTGTGTCTTCTCCCTCCTCGGACTCCTCACTGGTCGAATCCTCTTCTTATTATTGCTGAGCACTTGAACTCGCTTGACTAGTCCTGATCTTGACGTGTGTCCTAGCATTAATATCCTGAAATTCTATATTATAGGACTTCAAGATTTCAGCTTTCCACAGATGATGATGATTCATGAATTCAGGACCGTAGACTGTGAATCTGTTGCACTCAACTTCATATTAATCAGCTATGGCTGAAACCAAGTAACTCATTCCTAAGTTATTTCTCCTCTTACGTCAAGTAGCAATAATTGCGTTAAAGATGTGGGTGGTTGTGCAAACTAGGATGCTATGGTCCATGCACCACAACAGGAAAAATTCCTTCGTCGAACACTTGCTGGTTTCTGTTTTATCCAAAACACTTTGACACATGAATTTGTGCAGCAACAAGTATTCATGGCTCCTGATGATGTTGTTGTGTGCATTCTTAGCGTCGAAACGCTCTAACCCAGTTAGTTCAGTCCAATAGGGGGCAACACAGAAATCCTCATACTGATCTACTATGGATGATTCGGGGAAGCTACAAATTTCATACAATGTCTCATAATTAAGCTCATAAGGTTGTCCCCGCTACCGCAATTCCCTAGGTTTATTGGATTCGAACTGAAAGGATGTAAAGAATTATAAGGTAAGTTCTTCGTAAACTGGGTATTGAAATTGAATAAACGGTCCCCATTGAATTTTCTCTGCTAAATTTTTTACCTTGTCTCTCAATTCTAGTCTATCTAAAGTCTCAAAATGAAAATACTTGGGAACCATAATTTGCTTATTGTAAAGAGAGTGAAAGCAGTTACCTTCATGTTCTGCGAAGATCGGGAAAGGTGTTCCATAATTAGCTACTTTGTCTCTTTTCCAGCAACCCGACACTTGATTTCTTCCTAATGTTTGGTTACGCTTTGTTGACTGCTTAATGAGAGACATAATGGATTTCAAGTAGGTAGAAGTTGGAAGAGTTTGGAAGTTTGGAATTTGGTTAGAGAGAAGTAAGAGCATTTGAAGATTCTAACTTAGAGAAATAAAGCTAAAAAGAAAGTGAATGAAAAATTGAAGTGTGACATCAATTTCTGATTTTTTTTCTTCTTGTGCTTCTACACTTTCTCGAAATCACTTCTTAACTCTTTATAGCTCTTTCATCTCTCTTTTGCTTACTTTCTCGATCATCTAATTTATGTCAAAGTTCTATTGACAGCATGTCGTAACGTTAGTCAAAATAAAATAACTAGACTGCTACTAGCAGTAGTGAGTTTAGGTCGATCCTATAGAGAGTGTGTGTATAGTTATTGAAATGAAATTAACTAGTGTTTAGGTTAAACATGAGGTTTTGGTTTTAGAAATAAGAAAATAAAATGAAACTAGACTAATAAAAACAAATTAAAGAAAACATGCAACAAATGATAAAAGTGGGAAATTCAATAGGGACCCGGTTCTTTAGTTTAATCTCGGCCTACACCCTAATTAAGCATATGTCATTGATTTGTTGTCCTTAAACCTCTCCTAGCAACTATTAATCGTGAGTTAATAATTAAACCGAGTTTTTCGTTAAGTTTTGTTTAATTAAGATACAATCATTAATTAAACCTAACCACCGAGTAACCTAGGATAAGATCCTTAGATTTAATTAGGTAGTAGCATTACGAATTAGAAAAACCGATGAATTAAGGCAAGAACCACATACGATGCGTCATTTAACCTAGGTCATGTTATCTCTAATGATTACAAATCATTAGTCGCTACACATGAATTTCAACGCAACAATTATAGATTATATCTAAATTTTAGCAATGGGTTTGCAAATAAACGATTGAATGAACGCATTAAAATCAACCTTTCACAATACCCAATGAGTTCATACACAAATAACCGAACAATAACAAAAGTACGATTATCCATAAACAAAAACCAAATCAATTAATATAAAATAACACAATCAATTTCTAATGAGAGAATGAAATTTTAAAAAAACGATGAAATACACTTAACTCGAGTCATTGGCATGGATATCACCTCTGAACCGGCGCCAAGAACTTAGCCTTCCATGGGTCTCTCCAAAGAAAATGCTTCGGCCCCACTCAAAATAACCCTAGCCGAAACCCCCTCGGTTCTTTCTTCACTGCGCTTCCTATTCTCACCAGCTATTTTTTTGTGATGTGACAAATTAACTTGTGGTCCATCTTAATGTTCACATTTTAAAACCCTCACAGATTGTATCTGCTACGTCTACATTTCGTGCCTTGCATGAAATGTATGCATTTAACGCAAACGTACTACGTTGTGTTTTCTTTTCCCACTATGCTTGCGCATTTTCTTCCTTGTTGTGGTATGTTTTGGCTAATCTGCTAACCACTTAATTCATGTTGTTGTTTAGCTAATGGACTGCTGCATTTTTTGCATATTGTGCATGCGTTTTGGTCCACCGCATGCATATTTCATGCTTCTACCTACTGCACCTTAGCTCCATGGATGTTGCCTTATACATTGTCCATTAATTAACTTATTGCGTGGCCATTAAATTAATGTCAATTGCATGTAAAATTTGATGCATAATCATACAGCTCACGTTCTTTGCATTTTATGCTTTCATTTTTCTTTTCTTCGTCTTGTTTTTTAATTTTCTTTTTCTTGCTCCATGAAGACAAGTAAAAATTAATATTCTAAAAATGGCCAACATATCGTGCTTTTGACTCACTTTAACTTCTTTGCTTCCAACTTGTGCCTAAAATCACATATGTGTCAAAGTGAGTATCTTAAGCAATTTTATGTCGTTAATTGCTAAGTGTTATGAAATAATTAAATAATCAATTAAGCACATATCATCTATTCCTTCCAGATTTTATTTGGAAACGAAATAACCTAACCACAAAATTCAAACTATATAAAAACCAAAGGAAATAACATGCAATTAAAAATACATGGGTTGCCTCCCATGCAATGCTTCTTTTAACATCGGTAGCTCGACGCTCTTCTTTCATTGGAAACTTAGCCAGGATCAATTATGATCGGTTTGCTTCCACCCTTTTCATTCAACATCAGTTTTGTAGCTTGTAGGTAAGCTACAAATTGCAAAATGATCAGAAGGACAATATTGATAAAATTATGAAAACCAACTAAGCTAAATAATGTCATTTTTTTGAGTGAAATATCAACAAAATAGGGAATAACAAAACTCCCTGAATCTTCTATCGAGTCCAACAGTTTGTCATGTAAGAAGGTGAGTTGCTCTCTTTCTTCCTTAATCAACTTCGTCTCCTCTGCTTCTTCCACTTCATAAACAAAGATTTTCATAACTTCTTCAAACTTGATGTATGTTCTTCTTCCTTTTGTTCTTTAGAAGATTTGAACACATCAATTATCCTGAATGAACTGTTATCCTTCGGATTCTTTAATACATCATTCATGTTGAACGTCACTTGGTCATCATTAATCCAAGGGATAAGGTTCTTTTCATGGACATCTACTAAAGATTTTTTGATGTTCAAGCATGGTATACCAAGATCTGGTGGACAATATAAGGGGTTTTCATCATTTTCTTCATCCTCTTTCTTGATTTCTTGGTCTTCTATAAGGTAGGGTTCAGCATGGTCTTCCATTGGTTCTTCTTGTTCTTCCCCCATTTCTAAATGTGATAGTCTCATATTGCTCTTGTTGATATAACTCCATATTGCTTAGAGAGTCTTCCACACTTCTCTTACAAAATTCATGGGAAAGCTGTCTTACTTGAATCTCCAGGTTGTGAATAGAAGCAGTATGATTTTCCATTACTTGATCAAATTGCTCTTCTGGTCTCTTTTGGTTCTCTTCCATGTCTGTTATCTTATCCATAATTTTGTCCAATTTGGAATCCCATGAACTAGACTCATCTTGCTGAAATTTAAATAGTTCTTGATGTCCCATGTGAGTACTTGCATTGCTGGACCAATAGAAATAGGGGTGCTTTTGCCACCCCGTAGTGTACATGTTCCATTAAGGATTGTTGCTTCCACAATCATACTATGCCTCATTGTAATTCATAAAAGCTCCTTGCTGCTTATAATATCTATCTTCCATCAATGTTCTTTCCATTTCTTCTTGGCATCTAGCTCTTCAAATGTCTCATTCTCACTCTAAGATGTCTTGATGTGTCTCTACTTTACGCCCCAAACTTCTTTCTCTATTTTTATTTTTATTTTTTAAATTAAAACAAAAGATAGTGAAAAAGCCATAGATTAAAGAACTAAACTAATTGTCTCCCTGGCAAAAAAAACTTTACTGGGTGTTTGATATGTGTAAGTTTCAATAAATAACCCTTGATATTTCGTATGCGCACGATTTGTTAGCGTATTACCTAAGGTGTTGATCCCACAAAGAGAGATAATCTAATCCTAAAATCTAAGGCTAGAAAACAATACAAAAATTCAAATTGCACTAAACTAAAAATGAGAAATTAATTCAATCAATCACGAAAATACTATTACTAAGCAATTGCAACACATAATCAACCTAAGGAAATTACCAATTGAGAGAAAGGGAATTTTACCTATCCTTAATGCTAACCTAACTGATTATGAATTACTGGATTGTCAATTCTAGATGATCCTAGGGTTGATTACTCTCTTTCGAGTTATAACCATTAACCCTAAATCATAAACCATAATCAGATTATTGAAGTTGCAATCTCTCAATTAACAACCTATCTAAAACCTTAATTAGTTCTGAAGTTCTCTAATAAACTACCGAAAACCTATGCAAGATATCTTTTGCACAATTTACTGATTTGATTTAATTCTAGTTCTATTAAATCATCTAACTCTTGTTGGCTGAATTTAATCAATTTTTATCCAATTCACCCTCTCCGTTTATTATCGAATTATGCAATTGCAGAATTAAATCATAATAAATCCAAATAACACATAAACAATCAGATTTCATTAATTCAAAAATAAAACTCCAAAGGTGAGTTTAGAACATCCTCAACATTCAAAAATCCTATCAACAAATTGTTATTCCAATTCTATATGATAATAAAACTGAAAATAAACAGGAAATACAATCTGAACGGATGATGGGAGGCAGCGATATTAGGAAACTCCTAATTTGGGAAGTACATCAACTTAGCTTCTTCTCTTCTTCTCTCTTCCTTCTTCTCTTTCTCGATCTCTGGATGAATTCTCTCTAGGGTTTCTCAAAAGTGGCTGATGCAAAAACTCATCCAGCCTCTTTGTCTTGTTCTTTAAATATCATTTGTATTTTGAGCAATGCTAGGGTTTTTTTGAGGTCCGAAAGATCCAAAAATCCCTCAAAACTTGACATTTTTTAGTATCTGTGCATGTAACACCTCATATTAGGGTTAGAATATTGTGAAATTTCAATACATAGCATGCTTTGCATAATTAAGTTTTGCTTATTTGTGCATATGCATTTTTGGACTCATACAAATTTTGAACATGTATCATATATATTCAGTATACATGATTGTGCATAATTGAATTATTAATTGTGCACAATAGTGATATATGTTTGTATTAAATGTTTTAGAGGAACCCATCAAGCGACCGATTCCAGATATTGCCGGAACGTCGAGGCAATAAGCAATAAGGGAAATTTTTAAGTAATTTTAGAGGGTAAATTTTGTAAGTAATTTAGTTGGTCAATTGTGTTAGAAATTCAGTAAGCAAATTTTGATGGTTTTGCGTGACTGTTTTGGTTGCTATTGATCTGGATCATTAAATGATTCACAAAGCTATAAATATGTGAATTGAATTTCAAACATTTCCGTTTTGATTCTGTTAAGTCCTAGTTGTGGCTAAATAGGCATGCCTAGAAGGATGAAGAAAATGATGCTTAGGTGTCTTTTGATATTGACACTTAGGTGTTGAGACTTTGGTCTCTTCTGTGACACTTCAGTGTCGAGACTTCGGTCTCTGCTTTATAAGTCCCATTACTCGCTTCTGTAAATAGATTTAGCAGTCTTCTGATTTTGTACTCTGATGTTTGTTTGAATTGTTATAAGCTAAATTATGTTCTGATTCTGAAGTTTATACCTTTTGTGTGATGAAATTCTGATAACCATAATATCTGTACTGAAATGCAATAAATTTGATTTACTGTTTAAGAATTCTTTTAAAGTGAATTAGTTATTACTCACTAAGCTATATACTTAGCATGTTGGATTTGCCCCGTGTAAGTTCAAAGAGAAGAACGTAGGGATTGGGACAAGTCAACTGCAATGGCCAAAGGAGTCTGAGTTTTGTTTTGTTAAAACTGTATTTTTTGGAATTTGTTTTTGGCTTGTCTTTGATGTATATATTATGATGTATGTTTGCTCTGAATTGCTTCCGTTTTGTGCTATTGAGAATGCATGATGAATGTTTCATATGTTTTTGGTTTTGTCTCGATTCTGTATGCATGTATGTTATGTTGTCTGCGTGGCGTCCCGTATCCTCCCAGGGGGTATCAGGGTGTCACAACACATCTACCCGATGTAGGCCACAATCGTGGCCCTGTAGGCTACGATTATGGGCCATATCCTGAGCTTCTGTTAGGATCGTGGCAGCTGTCACGATCGTGACATATGGGACATGATCATAAGCCAACTCTGGTGCTTCTGTCATGATCGCGGTCGTTGTTTCAACCCGAATATCTTTAAAACTTCTCTGTTCTTCGATGTTGACCCTAAAACACTAACAAACATATCAAGGTACCTCAAAAATATAATATTTAAGCTTAAAGACTTGTACTAACCCTTAAAACACTTAAAACATAAATAATTAACAAACTAACACAATTAACCTAAACACATACTCAATCATTGAATTAACAATTAAATATGTATCAAACTAAGCCCAAAAACACGATGCAATTTACACTTATCAAGCATATTTTCCAAAAAATTGGGTCACGGTTGCAATGTGTTTCCCCTATGTTCATTCTTTTATTTTCGAATTGTATGATATGAATAATTGATATCATTCTACCGCGACACCTTCCAAGTATATCGTTACTATTCTTATCTTCATATTTGGTGTCGTCTAATCTATCATAAAACTGTTCAACCTAGTAAATCCAATTATAAATATTTGAGCTAGAAAAATTGAAACTCATCCATAATAAAATGCAATAGGATGGAAATTGAGGTGTTAAAAGCAAAATAAAGATAATTAGGCATTGATGGACAATTTAAACAGTGCTTCTCGAATTGAATATAACTTTCTCTTTCAAACTTTGATTCAGACTGGTAAGAGATGTTAATTTAGGTTAGATGTTTAAGTTGAAAAGTTAAATAAAGGTTAATTGTAAAAAAATTCCTAACTTTACTTAATTTTGCAATAATGACCCAAACTTTTAATCTCAAACATTTAATTTTTTCACAAAAATAGTCCAACGCTAAGTGTTCTATTAACGTTTTTGACGTGATGTGCCATGTTAGATTTGTCTATTTGCCATATGGCTGCCATATAGAATAGTGGTGCTACATATGATATTTATTATTTAATAAAAAATGTTAAAATTGAAAAACTAATTAAACCTAAAACTCTACAACTTTGCTTCTCTTATCCACTAGTTTTCTATATGTTTTACTTCTTCTCTTTGGTACCATGTATCAGGTTGTTCCAAAATCTATTATAAACCCGATAACTATATGTTTTTCTATAATGATGACTACTTCTATGGCATTTATTTGGAACAAAAAGCAGATGGCAAGTGAAATTAAACAGATTTAGGATATAGTTTTTGTTTTCCTGTTTCTCTATGTTCTCTCTTCTCTTTACTATAAGATTCAACTATTCTTGGTAACACTCCAGAACATGGTCTAACTGGATTTCTTAGACAGTTATATAAGTTTCAGAATAAAAGTAACAAAGTTATAACTAGGATGTTGGTTTTGATGTTTAATGCATTTTATTGCTCTATAAAGGACGCACTCCGACTTTCATAATGTAGCATTTGCCCATGACATAAGTACGAATCGATATATGTAATAGTTGTCTAGAAATATCCATGGATGAGTAATAAGTGACTTTGAAAGCTTAATGAGTGAAAAGTATTTCCATTACTCAAATAAATTCTCAAAACATCATTAATTTTAAATATAATACAACAATAGGTTAGGAAATGTGAATATAAATTATTTGTAAAGAGGTGAGGAAGAATGTAGAGGGAGGCGACAACAAAAAAGATTGAGTTATTTTGCATCTGGAACTTCTTCTTTATCTTCGTCTAAAATATAGACCAAGGCTTGATTTCTTGCCACAAAAATATATGTTAAACCTCTTGATTCTATTGTAATCAAAGTTTTGTGAACATGTCAAGATAATTTTGCCTAACCAGAGGTTCAAATAAGAAAGGAGTCAAAAGAAGATTAGAAATATAGAGATCATTCAACTGATAGATTAAGGTCCCATCAGTAGAGAAAAGCATGTTGACATCATTTTTTGTAATTATTTTTTCAATTGTAACATATTTTTATTAAATAATAAATATCATACATGGAACCACTATCCTATATGGCATCCATGTGGCAAAAATAAAAATCTGACATAGCATGTCATGTTAACAACGTTAATGGAACACTTAATGTTGGGCTATTTTTGTAAAAATTGAAAGTTTGATCATTTTAGTACCACTTTTTAAAGTTTGGACTAGTATTAAAAATTGAGAAAATTTAGAGTTTTTTAACAATTAACCATTAAATTAAATATGCTTTTTATCCTTTTCATACATGTATATATCGGTTAATGTTAAAACAATTCAAAGCAATTTCTAGCGATACATCCACTTAGAAGAAAAGCATTTATTAAGAAAGTATAAATTGACATAGATCTCTTAATTTAACATAATTAATATACCAAAACAAATTTCACAGTCCCTTTTTAACTCAACTATTAATGTTAATTGCAATTCACTCCTCAAGTTAACCATTCAATATGTCTCATCTTCATATTCAACTAGTTTAACCTTATAATATTCATGATAATTTAGCCCATTTGGAACAAGTTAAAAGAAAATTTTATAATTAAGCACATCATATAATGATTCTTACTCTTCTCATACACTCAAACACTATATTAGCCTCAATGTAAAAAATAACATATATTATAACAAAAAAGATAGCTAATATGAAAAAAAAAATTAATTGAGTAAAGTTACTATTTCCCTAACAAGTACAAACTAAGTAGAATTGGAGGATGGTAGTTACATGCTCAAATATTGGGTTGCCACCCAACATCAAAAGTTGTTAGATTGATTCTTCTATTTGGTCATATCATGCCTTATAAATTAGATCTTTCAATCTCACCTCCTTAAAGACCATTCATCTTAAACATCATTTTTTTCCTCCAAGTTTGGAGTTTCTACTATATCATGATAAAAAACATTAATCACAATGACAAGTTCAACCTAATGAGAACATAACTTACCTGGAAATAAATTTAGCCTTGAATTGAAAAGAAAAACTTTCTTTTTAACAATAAATTTCTTCCTCAATATCTTCTTATTGTGAAAAATCTTAGTTTTTTCTTTGTAAAATCTTTAACTTTCATAGTCATCATTCCTCAACTCTTCAAATTTTGTAATTGCAACTTTATCTAGGCACCAATTTCATTTAGGTTCATATTACACAACTTAATTGCTCAATATGCCTTGAGCTCTGTCTTTACTAAAAGATGACATGGCTTATCAAATATTAATTTATACGAGGACATGCCAATAGCTATCTTATATGCAATTTTGTATGCTCATTATACATCATCAATTATTAAAATTTAACCCTTCCTGTAAGGATCCACATTCATCTCTAATATTAACTTGACCTCTTTATTTTACACCTCAACTTAGCCATTGGTTTGTGTATATTAAGACATATAGACGTATTTGTGACATGGTATTTATTAAATAGTGTCTACACCAATCTATTATAAAAATGGGTGCCTTTGTTAGAATTTGCTTAGATGGGGACATATTTATGTAAAAGGATAAAAGGAAATATTAGCTTATCTTTGGTAAATGATGTTTGAATTGCTTATTAGTCTTTAAACATAACGGTCATCTTCTTCTCCAAGATTAACCTAGGTCGTCTTTCTTATTTGGCAAGAGATTTTCCATTTTTCTTTTTCCACTCTTTCACACCCTAACTTCTCTCTTACTCTCGCGCTCTCTTCTTCCTTTTAGTTTCTCCTATTCTTTACAAACCTAGTGTTAGAAAATCAGGGAAGAATATAATCATACACCCAGTAGAATAAATAAGAAACTTTTTTGTTATAATTTTTCGAAGCCATGATCACTTAAATTCTATAACATGATAAACATATAAAATATAATAAAGCATGAATCATAATTCATAATTTATTTCGAAGCTTGACCATTTTCTTGTCATTTCCCTTGAACTATTTTTGAAATTGTCTCATCTCAACCACCGCAGTCACACAATTGTCTAGTCTCTAATAGTATCATAAAACATGCTGAGATAATTGGTTAGGCAAAGAGTATTAGCTCTTTAGAGCCCAAGCTTATTTATAATAAGGCTTGGTCCTTTTAGTATTTTAATTGAAATAAAATTTTAATTTCAATTAAACTTTAATTAGAATTATAATTAGTAATAATTAAAATTTTAAATTTTAAATATTTCAAATAAGATCTAATATCCCATTTTTTATCCTTATTTATTAAATATATCATATTTAATCAAAAAGTTTCTTAAATTTTACAATTAAGTCTAACTTAATTGAAACATCTTTTCTCTCTTCAACTGGTTCTTTGTGTATGATCCATTAAGTTCCCAAATATGTTGATAATGGATATAAATTATAACTCTAAATTATATTTAGAAGTATATAATATTTAGAATTAGATAAACTAAACTACTTTAATTTATCTTTAATTTTCTAATTAAATAATTTAATTCATAAATCAAAAGATTAGCATCTAGCAACGCTTTATGACTGCCTAAATATTTGAGGATGTCAAAGTAATTTTGATTAACTTTCAAGTGCTTGATTTTTTTCATATGATTGAATCCTTTCATCATATAATGTTCTAATTAGACATAGAACATGAAATTAATGTATATTTTATTTAAGTCTAATCATATTAATTCTCTATTATTAGCAGTTGATTCAATTAACGTCATCTTGGCCAAAGATTTTTCGAATCAATACTAATCAAGAATAACGGAACTTCTCTCTAATCACTTTATGGTGATAAATTCTATATTGATCACTTAACCACTTCCATATACTTCATATTATATCTAGTGACTACTAACTGAGCTACTCTTGACTAGAATAAGTCATAAATAGTACCAAAGCATAGTAGTCATTATATGAGATATTTTGAAGATCTTAAGCCAAATGATCACTTATACAATCATCACAAAGAGAATTTTCATAGACATAAATATTTCAAATGGATCTCTCATATAATATCAGTTTAGAGAACTTAATCTCTAATAAGCACTCACACATTTATTTAAATATCTCCATACTTTTGTCTATGAGATCAACTACTTACTTCATAAGAAAAAATAAAACATGTGCGAGCCTTTTTTATGTTCTATTAATGTCCATTCTTAATAGAAAAATGATTAGGAACAATTTAAAGATAATGCATAAATGTAATATGAATTTCATTATTATGATTTTATCATAATTTTGCTTATAATATATATTTATCCTATAAACTTTATTATGTACATCTATTATGTATAAGATAAATAATATCTTTAAATAATTGTCACCAAATTACAATCACCTGGTTAATTGTAACACATAAGTCAACACCTAGGTCATGGTCGATGCTTCTCCTAACCGTCCTGTAAGTATTGAATAAAACCCTTGCGTTCATTAAAGTTGAGTTTGTGAGCTCTTGAGCCCAAAATTATGGAATTTTTATGAAGAGCAAGGACTTAGACGAGAAACATAGTGAGAGGACTAGCAATGCGGGCGATGGATCCAAAGCTAAGTCTTCTCTCATTGCATAAAAAATGGAATTTTAGCTGACAAACACCACAAAACCTAATTGAAAATTCGTGTTTACAAAACCATTTCTAATTCATTATACTAAGTAAGAAAGCATAATGTCCTGAATCTCCTGCAATGATTGCTGGATCCTATTCTCCTCCTCAACTTAACGCATAAGATTTCTAATATGCCACTTACAAAGCTTCGGAAGGTGTAATATCCTCTACCTGCACTTCAAGTACGTTCCTCATTAATCAAAAGATCATAATGTCTTGCATAGTCGGCTGCTTTGCAAGAACTCCTACAACAATCCAAGCACCTCCTCTTCTGAATTTCACACACATTTCAACAACTTCCTTGCCGCCAACTTCTCCATCACAGCCACAACATTCTCCGCATTTTTCCCACACAACACCAAAACATAGTTTCCTTATGCTTGAACTTCTTCAACAACTTATCACATTCTGCCAATTTCAACTTCTTGTGGTCTCATTATTAAATGGTTCCCTTCACTAGACTTTGATAGATATATACTATTAACCATGCAAATGTAATAGTTATTTTCATTGAACAATTATTTAATTGTATTTAATTGAAGATTTGCATAATATAAATATGTGTTAGTACATTTTGTATGTATCCAACTGGACCAAGTTAAGAATGGTTGTTTTATACTGACTATTAAAACATATTGAGGACATTAGAAATAAGATTTATGTTCTTAATCTTGATTTAGTTAGTATGAGCAAATATACATTGTCTTGTGCTTTAATTCATTAAAGAGTGAGTTTCAATTATTGGGACAATAATACTCGGCGAATTGGGCAAAGGCAATTTGAATTTGTGAAATATTAATTAATGATAGAATTTATGTCTCGGTATAGAGAATGATGATGCACTTTAAGTAAGCTTATAAGGTTTCATTGTGTAAACCCTGCAGGTGGATTTTTAATCCTACACATGAAATAAGTTGAGCGACAATCTTAAAGATTAAAATTGTTATTTAAATAAATTGTTAGTAATTTATTTTATTTGACAAACATCTGTAATCTTAACATGGGGAACATAATTTATTATGTTGTGGAAAGTTAAAATTAATAAGGAGTTCAATCATAAATTTTTAGTGGAATAATTTATGATTAATTATAATAAGAATATACTGGTCCTGTATAGATTCTTATTATAATTTTAGTCTTATTAATTTTTTCCTGCGGTCCCTGTCGTGCCTTAATTGTTTGGACCACACGTGTGTTATTTGTAATTTAAATAAGCAACATATTATTTTAAATTAAATAGAAAATTTGTTGATTTGAATTACAAACCGCATGATTGATAAACAGTGTAATCTTAGCGGTTACTTCTTATGCGGAAAGGAGAGAGCTCTATACATATGTGTGCCTTTCTTCCTATTGAAGAGGTATCTATAGGAAAACATAAAGAGAAAACAGAAACTCTCTGAAAACACATGATACATTCTTTTTGCCCACCCAGAAACAAGGGTTACAGAAACAATTAAGGTTACACGACAGAAGGCTGTAAGCATAAGAAGATTTGTGTAACACCAGACTTTCTGAGCCCTTTTGTGTTGTATTGTATATTGATATATACATATGGAGGAATATGAGTTCAAAGATGTATTTAAGTCATTTGGGTGTATATGTTAATGATTTATAATGTTAAATGCCCTTACATGAACTTGGAATTCATTGGTAATGCGGAATCTTGAAGATTTCCGACATATGAATTTTTAAGTAGATAAAACCGAGTCCATTGGATGGATATGACCATGGTGGTTAAATTAAATGTGTTCTAATGCCTTAGAGGCGATTATACATGATTTATAGACTTATTGGACACTTAGAAAGCTTCATTAGAAAAGTTGATGTACATAAGGGCTTATTTGCAAATTATCAAAAGTTAAAGGACTTAATTGTAATTTTTTAATT
>JAOQMR010000004.1:8862733-8881106 GCA_027563865.1 Erythroxylum pelleterianum
ATTCATTTCATAAGTTTCACATGATCAATAGAAATTTATATCTCAACTTAAATAGGAAACATGAGCTTCATACATCATAATATGCAGATTTTCATTGTAGCTAACCAACTACCTCATATAAATTAGAGAAACTCAAAGAATCAGTGGACTGAAAAAAAGGACAATGGGATGCATTAGGTATGACATTTTCCAATTATGGAAGGAACAAGTAGTCTATATTCAGACACAAGAATTTGTCCCATGCATTAGTAGACTGATTTGAATCATACAAGTCATGAAGCATGACCAAGTTTATCCCTAGAGTAAGAAGAAAATCCCTCGAGGCTAATTTAGATAATTTGACACCAAATTCCAGAAATGTAATTTATGTTTAAACCTTTTCAATACCAAAGTTTCATCATATACAAGTATGATGTAAATTGAGTTGGCCTATAACAGGCACCTGGTAGGGTATTGAAGAAGTTTTTTCTTTACAGTAATAACTAGGTTGAGCTTGCTCCTTGTTCAGCATCAAAACTCTTATAGGACAAACATCAAGTAATAAGTTAACATACATTCTTATACATATTGCAGGTGTCAACTTGTTTCCATATGATGCTTCAAATAAAGAATTAGAGTGTGTGCAAGTACTTACTTGATCTGCTGCTGCTTGTAAAGTTACATGATCACCCCATTCCCCTGATATAATATCATACAACATTCTTGCATGAAAAGAAATGTTTAGTCCCATATTCATGATATATGCCATCAAATTTTGCAGGAACAAAACTAATAGGCATCGCCACAGTAATCTAAATTTTTCATCTGCTTCAGGTAACTTTTGTAGTTCATCAGTACATAACCTTCATATAGTTTTTTGACATGCTTTAGCTGGAAAAAAAAAGATTAATGGGTATACATTAATAGAATGCCAAGGATATTAAGAAGCACGGACACGGCCGACAGGCACGTGTCCGTGTCGGACATGTGTTTAACACGAACACCTACAAAAAGTGCATATATATGCTCAATAATTTTTTAGAGGGGCTTATAAAGTACACAATATATCTGAACTATCAAGATATTGAAAGTCTTAAAACAAATCAATCAATATATATCATATTATGAATTCTGAATTTTTTTTTCTTAATTCTAAATTTTATAATATATATATATATATATATATATATGCCATGTTTGTGTCCACCAAATTTTAGAAGTTGGTGTGTCCCCGTGTCCGTGTCCGTGTCATGTCGTGTGTCGCGTGTCCGTATCCATGCTTCTTAGCAAGGATAGAATAATGAAAACTATTAAAAACCACAGAAAGTATATCTTCCACAAGAAGACTTACAAATGTCGTTATGCTTGTGTTACCACAGAACTAATAGAAGTCATTGCTAAACCAAAATATTCAATTTGATATCACTATTTAAGTATCGAGCCCTTCCTAGACAAATCATTATTCAAGCCCTACCATAGCCGTAATGCATATGAGACTTCAGCTATTCTAGAACACATTGATTGAATACTTGATGCATTAGTAGAGATGCAGAGTCCATACCTGCTTGACCACTTGTCTCCTCGCATATTTGTGGTGATCTAGATCACCGGACAACTAATCCGCTAATGCTCGGAACTGTAATAGTTAAGTTCAACCAGTAGCTAAAAGCAGATATTGGCACAGGATGTTCATATTGACTTCTCCAAAGTACCAAGTCAGTTAAATATCAGCACGATTTAGCTACCATTTTTAGAGTTCATAATGACATACGTACACTAAAGTAATTATAGAACACTCCTTCATAGCAAGTCATTTTCTCAGGCAATTCCCCCTCAACATCCAAAACCTGCAGTCAAAATCAAGTTCAAAACTCAGAAAATCCACATGCATTTAAGCAACGGGTAATCCGAACAAATTCGAACATAAACCCAAAAAAACATGGAAGTTTCTAGGAGTAAGCAAAAAAGTAGTACCTGGTCGTAAACATCTTCACATATGTCATCAGTCTTCTTCCTAGAATTGTAGTATCCATCAAATATGATGATTCACAACCAGTATACACACCAAGCTCCAGCAACCATCCACACACAACACTATCTCTCTCTCTCCATCCCTACCTGGGATTTTCGGATTTCCTAACGAAATCCTAATCAAACCCACTTTCGTTCTCTTCTTCAATTAGAGGAAAAATCTTCGTAATCCTGAAAAATCCCAGGATCGCAAAGTTCAGTATGTGAATGACTCTCTCTCTCTCTCTCTCAGCCTCATATTAATTCTTCCCAACAAGTACAGCCCTTCAACGTCGTTCCTTCTCCCTATGTTGGAGACTCTGGAATCCCTAAAAGTCCAATCTGTCGAAAACCCTAAATCTCAGCAAACAAACAGAAAGGTTAAGAAGAAAACCATGGATAAGTTACCAACCTGATTCATGACGTTGGGGTTAGCTTCAAGAGGAAGCCACCTCTTAGCAAAAATCGACTCCTCAATCGCACTTTGGGACTGAACTCCTCAATGGCACCGAAATCGACTTCAAACCTTCTCTCTATTTGGTCGACCCTCCTTCGTTGATGCGTGGGAGTGAACGACAGAAGCAAGGAAGACGATGCGTATGGGTGAGCGATGAGAAAAAAACGAAAGCAACGAAAGAGGGGAGAAGACTCTGGAATGTTGGAGACTTGAGAAATGAGAAGTGAGATGCGAGAGTATAGGGCATTTTGGAGATATGGCTGAAAAAAATTAGCTTATGGGTGTGAAACGCTCCTATTTGGAGCTGGTTGAAAATTAGCTGATTGGGTTGAATCAGCCAACCCATCAACTATTAACCAAACAAACTTATGAACCTTTTTTTAAAGTCACCCAGCTAAACTAAGTTGACCAGCTAAAAAAGAGCTGATAAGCTCTTTACCAAACACACCCTTAGTTCTCTCTTTCCCTTAAAGATGGATGATAAAAGTTCTTAATTTTGATTAATTTGTAGGCTGTATGACAAGCTCAAGTGCATTAACAGACTTGATTATCTATGGGAACATGTAAGACGAAACAAGATTGAGGTTCCAGATTTTGTGTGTGATCATGATGAGGATTTGGAGTATTGGTGGATGATGGATTACGAATTAGAAAGCGAACATTCTAAGGTCTACGCTGAATCAACTGCCATGGCTCCCCTATTCTCATGTACTCTGTGAGATGTATCTCCTAATATAAATGTTAATTAACATAGGTTTAGAACATCCAATTCCTAGTTTCAGTTGTGTTAGGTTTTTGTTTTAATTTTTTTTTGTTTTGCTTAATGTTAATTAATTTTTTAAACAAACATTTGACATGTACATCCCATTTTATCTGGTATTATATGTGTTTAAAATTTCGTTTGACGTGATTGGTGATGCAAAAAACGTTAACGAAAATATTAATGTCTGGTTAAATTTAAAAAATTTAATATTTAATAATCACCTTTTAAAGTTTAGTTTATAATTAAAAAATTAAGTTACCGGAGATTAGGGTTAGATTTTTAAAAATTAAAATTTTAATTACTTTTTAAAGTTTAGTTTATAAATAGAAAATTAAGTAAAGTTTGTGAACGTATAAATTAAATACGGAGTTTGATACGGTATTAATAAAATGTTGAGCGCGTGAAAATTTACTTGACCATTTCAACAAATACATTTAATAAGCCGCACAAAATCTGAAACAAATTTCGAACAGCTTCACTTTTTATGAAAAGTTGAGTCAACCCGAAAAGCTTTTCTGTTAGCAGGAGACCAACCAACACTCTAGTCACTGTCAAAACTCAAAACTCAAAACAACCAACCTACGACATAGCTTTTTCATTCAATCATGTACGCTCGATATCTCACACTCGCAAGTTGTGATAGCAAAATTTAAAAGTCCCGCGAATTTGTGGGTTTTGTGTCCTTCTACAGTTTGGCGCTGAAATCTCGTTTATGAAGCTCACCAACTCCGTTTCAAGGTTAGTCCTTTGTACTCTGATTCTTTTGTAGCTTCTTGTGCTTCATATCGTGCACTATTGGTTTCTGTAGTCGGTTTAGGGTTTCAATGATCAATCCATGCTTGTTTTAAACCCTAAATTTTCGGACTTGTTTTGATAACTGGGGAAGTTTTTGTTTCTCTCGACTTCCTTTATATTTTTTTGGGTATTCGAAAGGTTTGCTTTAGAGGACATTTATAAACAGTGCTTATTAAAGGTCTTATCGCGAAATTAGACCTTTTCCATAGTTTACATCTTCACTTAAAAACCCTCATTTGCTTCGTTTTTTTATAAAAGTATTTTCCTCGTGTTTTTGGTGTCAATGCTACCAGCTTGTGTAAATAATGCAACAAATCGAGTTAGGCAAGCTCTGGTTGAGTTTAATGGCTTTGGGGTTTTACCAAAGTAAACCCATTTTCACTAAATTACTTTTTCTTTTAGGATGCGCTTGGTTGTAATTACAAGCACACACGTTAGTGTCAAGTGCTGGATTCGTATTTATTTTGCATGATTTCCACGTAACTACTTGAATGATCAATTTGTGAACATGGTCCACATTTCTTTTGCAGAAAATTCTCAAATATGTTTTTCTGATAGAAAATTGTGGGAACAAGAGTGCTCGAGCTATGATATGGCACCTTGTATGGGTCAAAGTAACTTAGTGCTTTATGTCTTATGTTCCAATCCTGTCTTCGCTTAGTAATTGTGTTAATATTTTTTTACTTTGAATCTTCAAGAGCAAGAATCCAAGTTTTGCGCTGAAAAAGAAAATTACTCAACTAAGGTCCGTTCTTTTTATTTTTTTTGAAATTTTAAGAAATATATTAACTATAAAAGGAAAGTCTACAATGTACAGAGTCTAACACACCTACAAGGCAGACAAAAGAGGAGGAAAAACATCCCCACAATCTCAAATCACAAAAGAACAGCCCAGACAAAACACAAAATCACTAACACTATAAATACCAGCGTCTCCTCAAGGCTAGTCGCAAAGAGTCCTGTTTATGCGGGGCTAGGAAACTTAATGTGCACTACAAACTGTTAGCCAACTTCCGTAGTTGTTGATGCGTTAATTGTCAAAAGTTATGGCAATACTTCTCCTCATCATACAAGCCAAATGCCCATGTAGCTAGGGAAAGGAAAGTTAGAAACACCAATAGTTGTTGCAAACATAATAATGTGAATGTTAGTGATAGTTTTCATTTCTAAGATAAAAAAACAAAAATACTATTTAATTAGCATATATACTATTACTTGTGAGAACTCGATTATGAAAAGTAGTACTGTTTTAGATTTAAAAAAATATCCCACTAGGTACTGGCTTACAAACATTTCTTTAACTGTTAAGTTAAATAAGTCTGATTTGATAAGTGTCTTAAAATACTGGAAACAAGTTAGGTTTAATAAGCTGCTTGAAATCAATGTTCCATATTTTTTTTAATTGTAAGTTTTTCATTTTCTACTGGAAGCATTGTATGTCGCGGTTTGTTTTAAGTACTGTATTTATCACAGTTTCATTTTCTTTCAAATTAGGTTGGTATTGTGTTGCATATTGCTTTAGTGTCAAAATCTAGTCAAACCATTCCTGCAATTTGGTCTTCTAGGTGTATGTACAGACAAAGATGACAAATATCAATTATTCCCATATGTTTAGTCCACCTATGAACTGTATCATGCTGCTTTCAGCCTTTTACTAATTGAATTCCTGTGGATGTCTAAGCAGTTATGCAACATACATCAGTATTTTACATTCTTGAATCTTGTTATACTGTTGTAATTGTGCATTTTCCTAGTGTAACGTTTCTAGTGGCTGTAGGTTGAGGCTTGGTGTGGAAGATCCATCTTGTATGGCTGAACAGGTCAGTTACTTTGCTACTGAAAGTTTTGCTATATGAGATTCTGAGTTTCACTTGCCATTCTTTATTTTAGTATTCAATAATTCAACTGTCACTTTGCTTTTTATTTCTTCCAATTGGTGTTTTATTTTATCCTGTCCTTGTTCTTTTTCCCTTTCTAACAAATATACATATGTAAATGAACAGATCATTGACTTAAATTCAGCCATAAAAAAGCTGCATGGGCTAAGTTCTCAGGAGCTTAATAAATTGCTTAGGGACTCTGGAAATTTTACTATTCACTTGTATTCTGAAACTGGATGCACAATAGAGGTCAGAAATCCGTTCTTATCGTTGCTTATGGTCTCCAATGTGCCACATGCTTTTGTTTTAATTCGGTTATTTTTTCAGATCGATGTTGAAAAACTTGCAGGTTCTCTGCCATTGCATCTTATTGCAGTTCTGCTTAAATGTGGCAGAGATGAATCAAGATTAAGACATGTACTATATGGGCTTCGACTTTTGCATACCTTGTTTGACTTAGCACCACGACATACTAAACTTGAGCAGGTTAGTCCAGTTATCCTTAATTTGTTTCTCTTGGGCTTTATATTCCTGTATCTCTCTTTATGTTAGAAGAAGATAACTTAGAATTGTCTGTTTAGGTAGCAGCTGTTTTTTGCTCTTTATCTGGTGTCATTTTAATGATCCTTATTTAAGTTTGGTTTTTGTCTACTTTTCATCTTGTGGTATTTATGACTTTTAGCAATAGGGTCTTTAAATTATCATGAAATAAGTAAAAAGAAAAAGAAAAAGAAAACTTTTGACATGCTTTGTGAACTGTTTGAATATGGGAATGTTGAAGATAAGCCCGTCATCGTCTAGGAATCCGTGGTTCAAACATTTGCAAGCTGCATACAGGTGAGGAATGTACGACATACTGCATTATGAACTTCTAATGCCTATTACCTAATATAGAGGTCTACGTTTCCAAAGGTTTTTTCACTGGTATCTTAAGAGTAGAACATTTTTCTCATTCTTTTATGTTTTTTTTTTAATTATATAGATATTGCTTAATGAGTTGAAATTGCAAGAACAGCTGCTGGATATGGTGTTTTATTTACTGATTGTTCTTGGCGGATTCAGACAGGTAACCATTTTCTTTCTGTTCAGTTTGGAATTTACGTCACATACTCTTCATTTTATGAGGACTTCTTTACATTATGCAGGAAGACAACAATTCAAGCTCCTTGCTCCTTCTTCATTCTGCGCTAGTAGCAAGCAGTCTATACCTATTTACAGCTTGTTTATCTTCACACTTTCAAGATCTTGTTCCTGTATTGCTTGCACACCCCAAGGTACGTCCTCCTTGATTATTTTTAAATGTAAATTAGGAGAAATGAGTAAGAGATGCTCCTTTGATTTCAAGTTTGTCTTTGTTCTAATTGTCCTTCCAATATTTGACTATATGCAATGAAGCTTGTGGTAGTATTTTGCATTCAATTTCTGCATGCTTGAAATATAGGCTCTCTAATCATAAAGTTTCCCTCATAGGTTGAGATATTTACGGATTCAGCTTTTGGAGCAGTTAATGTAGCCATTAAGTTTCTTGACTTGAAGCTGTCAGCTCGCAACACAGTTCTTCCGATAAAATCAAGCCCGACATCTGAACAAATAATCAATTATATGTGTCAACAATGTGAAGCCTCTTTACAGTTTCTTCAGTCAATGTGTCAACAAAACAGATTTAGGGAGCACCTACTTAGCAACAAGGTACACAGAACTAATTTTCTTCTTATAAATACCTATTCGAAAGACATCAAATGGAATACTTCCCATTTTGTTTGCTTTTGACCTAAGATGATGCATGCATATCCTTTATTATATTGCTACAAGTATCTGGTTTTCATGCCACTTCAGGAACTATGTAGAAAGGGTGGAATCCTTTTTCTGGCCCAGTCAATCTTGAAGTTAAACAATGAACCTCCAGTTTTAGAGTCTTCTACAGTTGTTGCTGCAATATCTAGGCTGAAAGCTAAAGTACTATCAATTGTAAGTCTTACTACTCCCAGTGATATGGTTCATTTGGGTCTCCTATGTCTTCCTATCGATGATCCTATGTGTTTTCCCTGTTTTATTCAAGTCTGTTCATTTTATCCTTTATGCAGCTATTGCATCTGTGTGAAGCAGAAAGCACTTCTTATCTTGATGAAGTTGCAAGCTCTGAGAAAAGTCTTGAGTTAGCAAAGTCTGTTGCATTAGAGGTTAGTATCTGTTCCTTATCCTGATGCTGTAAAGAAAACAATTATTTGCAATATAGCAAGTTTGCTTTTTCTGTTGAGGCAAGACTGTTGTGGTTTAAATTTCTTTTAGTTACTTCATGCAGCAGCTGCACCAAAATTCTTCAACAAATTCACATTATCCATTGTAATCTCTATTATCTCCTGTGGCCAGTTTTCCCATCAAGAGAATAAGAGAAGTTTAACATTAAAGAATATGAGAGCTGATAAAAAGTTATATCTTTTTGTTAGTTTAGAACTCTAACATTAGTTGATAAACTTAAAATCTTTATTAAAAAGATTGGAGTATATATAATATTTTGCAAAAAGCTCATATTTTCTGAAAAGGCATTTTTGTTGAAGATATCTTGACTATTATTACTAATTTGTGAAGACCATTTGTTTCTTTGATTGACTTTTTCAGTTTTCGCCCTGCTTTTACTGTCAAAGTGGTTATTGCTAATATCATTGTTGTGATGTAGGTTCTTGAACTATTGAAGGCTGCAGTTACTAAAGATCTTAAGCACCATACTGCTTGCCCTGAAAAAAGTTTCCCAATGGGCCTTCTGCAACTCAATGCAATGCGTCTGGTTGACATGTTGTCAGATGATTCAAATTTCCGATCTTACATTATGACTCATTTTGTAAGCTGTTGTTGGAATATGCTGCATGTTTGCCTAGTTATATGACCCTACTTTTGGCTGTATGGTGCAATGACTTTTTGAAGAAAACATTGACAAAACATATCTCAACTTTATTGAAAACAGTAATTGGTCATCAAATTGGTTGCGTCATTCTTTTAGAAACAACTAATTTAATGCTTCACCTAATATCCATCTTGAATGAAAAACTAACTTCTTTTTTATTCTCTTTTATATTGAAATGCATCTTCAGACAGCAGTTCTAAGTGCAATATTTCTTCTCCCTCATGGAGATTTTCTATCCATTTGGTGCTCGTCTAAAATTCCACCAAGAGAGGATGATGCTACTCTGGAATTTGATACATTTGCAGCAGCTGGATGGGGTTTGGAAACAGTTTCTGCATTGAACACATTTAGCACAATAAATCTGGAAATTACTTTAATTCCAAGAAATATGCCCCAAGCTAGTTATGCTCATCAAAGGACTTCATTGTTTGTAAAAGTAATTGCCAACCTCCATTGTTTTGTGCCCAACATCTGTGAAGGTCACCTCTTCCAATGATAATCTACTATTGTTATTATACTGCATATGGTTTAACTAATGTAGTATAACCTTTTTCTCTAATCCACAGAGCAGGAAAGAAACCTCTTCCTTAACAAGTTCCTTGACTGTATGAGGATGGATCCGTCTAAATCATTGCCTGGGTTTTGTTTTCCTTCTGGTGTTCAAAAAGTTGCTAATGTTTGCAGAAATTTGCGTAAGCATCGGTAACTGATGATTCTCTAGTAAATGTAATTTTAATTCTGGTTCTGATGAACAACTTCATATACAGGTTCACTATTAAGTCATGCAGAATCTTTAATACCTAACTTTTTGACTGAGGAGGATGTGCAGCTCCTAAGGTGAACCAAACTCAACATATTCTTTATTATTTGCAATTGTTTTTTTTCTTTCAATTTTATAAAGAGCAAGGTAGATCAGACTACATTTTTGACAGAATATGAAGGCTGGTTATGTATTATAGAGCACACAAACATGGATTGCTGTTTCTTGGATTCCTTTTTCTCGATCTTTTAAAATATTTTGTTAAAAGAGTATCTTATATAGTTGCATTTCATAGGTATCTCTGTGTCATTTAGCCATTGCTTCTGATTAAAAGTGGCATGTTTAGAGTTTCTATTCATAGGGTAGCATGTTTAGAGTTTCTATTCATAGGGTAGGCTTAACTACAGATCAATGTGATTGGAGTTTAGGACCAATAACTTCTATAATTTGCAATAATGTGTTGATGGCTGTTGGCAATGGATAATTAGTCCATGTTACGCAAATTGTCTTCAGATTGTTTTATCGTCATGGAGAGCTTTCTGTCTTCCGAGAGTGAAAAGTGTGCTTAATTTCCCTGTCATATATCTTTTGTGATTCTCACTACTTACATGGTATACTATTTTCTCTTCTTTCTTGTTGCAGAGTATTCTTTAATCAATTACAGTCGCAGATTAATCCTGCTGATTTTGAAGAAATTCAAGCTCAAGTGAGATTCTTGTCTTGGGATTGTTATTTTAATTTTTCATTGATTTGCAACTGGGTCAATTTTCTTGCTCTTTTCTATGTTGAAAGTAAAATGGCTCAAGTTATGCTGCTGGGGCATATTCAGGAAAATAATATTGAGACGTCAATATAATCGGATAGGTTGGGTTCTCTAAGGTTTGGGGAACGTCATCTGGTGAATGCCAATTCATTTTGGTGTATTCACCTTTTGATGTTAAAGCACAGCTGAAAATCTTAGTGGCTCCAATAGATTGAGTTAGGATTGACAAAAATTGGACAGAAACTCAAATTTATGTCAGGGATGCACTTGTTGTATTAATAGCTGGATTTTCAGACTGTTCCAACTTGAAAAGTAGGTAGTCTTAATGCGTTTCAGGGCTAAAATTCAGAATAATGTACACAGATAATTTAAGAAAAGTATTCAATTTATTTCACCATGTATCCTGTTGCTTTAATCATAGGATCTGATTCCTGTAGGAAGCTCAAAGTATTGGAGGTTGTTCATCATCTTTACCATGGAAAGAACATCCTGATATTAACATTCAATATGGGGATCTGAAAGAGGAAACATCAGAGAATTCCACTATTCAAAAAGAGGAACAGCTAAGCCGGAAAGCTGAACATATGAATCAAGGTGACTATGTGATGAGGGACGATAATGCTAAATCTGGTGATTTACTAGAGATTGAAAAGGATGTTCAGAATATTGATACGAGTGGTTCAGATACAAGTTCCACTAGAGGAAAGACTTGTGTTGGTAGAACAGTCAATGGTGACTTTTCAAAATCAAGTGAGCAAGTTAAAGAAAGTCATGTTAAAGGAGTTCAAGAAGTTGAAAAGGTTGAAACCATCCAATTTGAAGAAAAACAGCCAAGAAAAAGGAAACGAACCATAATGAATGACTATCAAATGACACTCGTTGAAAAAGCCCTGATAGATGAACCTGAAATGCAGCGAAATGCAGCTTCTCTACGGTCATGGGCTCATAAATTAAGTACCTACGTAAGTAATTGCATAATGGACCATACATAATATAGCTGAATCATGTTCTGCACAGTTGGAGACACATTTTGACCTAGTATGCTTGTATCTCTTTATTTTCTCAGGGTTCTGTAGTTACATCATCACAGCTAAAAAATTGGTAAGGCAGAATCATCCTTCCAATGATTTTACATTTTGTGGCTAAAAATGCCTCTCCTTTGCTTTAATTTGCTGAGTGTCTTTTCCTGGTTGAAGTTCTTTCGAGTTCTCTTTTAGATAGTTGGCAATCAAACGCAGCATTAATGTGAAATGCATGAAAAACAGAACGTTTTTTTTTTCTTGAAAGAGTTCGAGGTACGTAACTCCTAAATGGTTAATTTCAGGGGAAGAGGTCAGAATCACGATGTTTAGAAATGATGATAGAAGCACGGGATTATTGAAATAAAAATTTGCTGGGAGTAAATAATGATTTTGATCAATTTGCTAGCTAATAAACTTGTGCCTTCATCATGTATCACCACAGGCTCAACAACCGGAAAGCAAGGCTAGCACGTGCAGGAAAGGATGTCCGTGAACCAGTGGAGGTTGGCCCTGTTATATTGGAAAGGCAAGCACAGAGGTATACCCGTGACTCACCTGTGATTCCCAGTGATAATAGCGTGCCATCACATGCAATAATCCTTCAAAGCACTGCAAGAATTGGCAATGGTGAAACTACATCAAAATTCATCAGCGTGGGTGGTGCAGAAACTTTTTCATGCAAGCCAGGCCTTTATGTTGTGCTTGTAAGTGGGAAGGGAGAAGAGGTTGGCAGGGGAAAGTTGTATCAGGTTCAAGGAAAGTGGTATGGTCACAGCTTGGAAGAATCAGGGACATATGTTGTGGATGTTACTGAGCTTAAGACGGAGAGGTGGGCGAGGCTTCCGCATCCATCTGAACCCACGGGCACCTCATTTGATGAGGCTGAAACAAAGATCGGGGTAATGAGAGTGTTGTGGGACACAAACAAGACATACATGTTGCTAGATGAATGATGATCTTCCTATTTAGTGTTAGTTATCCTAGTTTTGTGTAGCAGAAATATAGTTCTCAATTTTGATAGAAATCAATATCAGGTTCTGCTACTTTGCTTGTGTCGTAATGCCAAAGGTTACATGTCTAAGATGTAATCCTCCAGCCAATATCATAACGCGGCTCAAATGTTACACACTTATGCATAAACTGTAACAAGTGCACGACCATCTTGAAATGTAATTGACAAAGACCAAAATCCCAGTTGGTACGATCTTTATTTAGCCCAAATAGAAGGTGAAAGTGCTCATGGTGGGCCAATTCTGTAACCCTACACACTCAATGGTTCTGTGTTTAGCCCGTTATCTTACAATCAATAATTAACCATATCATTTTGTTATCAAGACTAAAAAGAGGTAAACAAAACATTAGCATCAGGCAATACCAACTACTTCTGGTCTTCTAATTATCTGTTGAAATGCCTAAATGAGAATCACCACTTACATAGAAAACGAAGGATGATGCAATTGAAAGACATGGTACGTGATAAATGAAAAATGAACTATAAGCAAAAACAGGAAGAAAGAGAGCGAGAAAGCAGATTATTTGGAATATGGCTAACGTTTGTATATATACTATTGTAATGGTTACATAGGTTTTTGTTAAAAAAAAACATAAAATATAAGGTTACCGACTTATCTACTTGACAAGTATTTAGTACTTACGTAATACGATGATGTATATGCGTTTGTAAGAAGTAACATATTCTTCTTTGATTGCCGTGTTGTCCTTAACAATATCGTCTGCAATAAGCCGGCATTATGATGTATATGCATTTGTAAGAAGTAACATGTTCAAGTGTGGATAACGTTCTTGTAAATGCAACAGAAACTCCCAAGTGATGCGTCCTAATTAAAGTCTTTAGCTAGGTAAAAGACACGGAAGGGAGAAGGGTACCCATACAAAACCTTGGAGGATGTGGTGTCGACGGCTGAATGGTGAGTAGTGATATACCACCATTTAGCTGGAGGAAGCCAATGGAACATTTAAAGGGAAAATCTCCAGTCATGCATCTCAAAAAAGTCTCTAGGGAGCAATTGACGACTTCTGCCTATCTATTTGTCTATGGATGATAGGTAGATGAAAATTGTCAGTTGACACCTAGCAGTTCGTAGAACTCTCACCAGAACTGACTTAGGAATAAGGGATCTCCATCACTGGTTATAGTCGTTAGCATTCCATGTAGTTTGAATATGTTGGAAAGGAATAAATTGGGGATTATTTTCATAGCGTAGACATGCCTGATTATATAGAAGTGTGCAAATTTAGTAAAGCGATCGATCACCACCATTATTACTGAATAACGGGAAGACAACTGTATCTCCTCTATAAAGTCCATATGAATGTCAGTCCCATGCCTCTTCAAAATTTTTAAGGTTGTAGTAATCTAGATGTAGCAGAAGTGTCATATGTATTGGCTCATACATAACTGATGATGTCCTTTTGAAGCCCTTTCTAATAGAATAGTGATTGCATCCTCTTAATGATTCCTAACACTCCATAATGAACCCTCACATGAAGCTTTCATGCATTATGGACACGATTCTAGTTCGGAGATTAACATCACATGTGACCGCCACTCTCTCTTTCGATGGCAAAATCTCTTAAGACCATTGATAAGAGCTTAATGTCAGCATGCCATTAGACACTTAATTATCAAGTCTTGAGTTGTATGGTCATTCCTTTGGCTCTCCTTTATTTCATTCAACAATTGTAGTTTATCTTGAAATAAAACCAAGGCACATATCTGTCTACTTAATACTTGAGAGAGGGCATCCAGAGCCTGGTTATCTCTTTCTCTTTTATACTTGATTTCAAAATCATTCTCGAGTAATCTAGGGAGCCACCTTTGTTGAAAGGGTGTATGCATCTTTTATTTTAAGAGAACTACTTTCTTGTATGCAGATTAGTTGTGATGTTTAGTAGCTAAGGGATTGCTTGCATTATGTCAATGGATGACCATTTTGACTCAACATTGGCCCTAGAGCATTTCCACTTAGTGGAGAATGATTTCTCAAAATTTGGTAATACCAAGATAGGGACACTAGGATTTAGTAAATGCAAATAGCACACATGATCTTCTCTCTAGATTCAGCTTGCTCCACTCTCTCGTCTTCTCTCGAATCCCTCCTCATTCATTGTTTTTCCCTTTTCCTCCGCATTTTCTCTTCTTCTTCTTCTCCAATCTTTATTTTCATTTATGCTTCTCTCATTCTCTGGAACCTTTGATAAGGTCATTCCAGTCTTTCTTTCGTTTAAATTTTTTCCTGCCTTTCCCTGTCCACATCATGCCAGACCCACCACCCCACAAAGCTAAAGATTTCCCACCATTATCACCCGACCCATCCCATCCCTCTCAAACCCCCTTGCTTACCGTACCAGTGGCTGGTCCTTATTCCCGGAAAACGTGGAAACAGGTAGTCGGGGACTCCATTGCCTCTACTCTGTCTTATACCCCACCTAGTGAAGTTGATGGGAAACTTATAGTTTGTCTAGATGTGGATATACTTTAAGAAGGAGCAAATTGTTGGAAAGCCACAACAGTAGGTTTTTTTCTAGATCAAAGACCAACTTTTCCACTTATATTGCGATGGGCTAATAGATTATGGAAGAGTAGAGGCCTTACAAATGTTCTGCTATCCACCTCCATTTCAGCAGCTCATAAAATTCTCGAAGGGGGTCCATGGCACTTCGGGAGTTAATCAATATTTCTGCAAATCTGGCAGCCGGGTCTAAAACTGGAAACCATCAAAATACGGAGTCTTCCTATATGGATTAATTTCCATAACGTTCCCCTGGAGTATTGGACCACGCAGAGCCTCAACCAATTAGCCAGCTTCATTTGTAAACCTTTATGCATGGATGAGAACACGGCTACAAAGAAAAGAATTGGTTATGCCCGTATTTGTGTCAGTATAGAAGTTTTGAAAGATCTTTCCAATGAAATACCAATAATGAGGCTAGGAGATGGGAATCAATTATGGGAGGATAACATAGCTATTTCATATCATTGGAGGCCCCCTGCTAAGGCTCATAACACTATCTGAAAACCCACGAGTAAAGTATTCAAGACTGGAAGCTATCATGAGTTGATGAATAAAGAAGAAGAATACCATTATGATGAACTCCAAATTTCTGGGAACTGACTGTTCCTGTAAATAACGACAGAAATGATGTAAATACCCCTGTTGTAATCCTTGTATCCGAACCTTTGCATGAAAAGGATAGTCTTGCTCTAGCTCAGAAAATAGAAACATGTGGAAATTCTGCTGTTGAGGAACTGATATGTCTAAAAAGGCATCTCCTTGCCTTTTAGATACCTTACCTAATACTACTGACTCCCCACATAAGGAAATTATTTGTACAAGCGATCCGCTTCAAGCAAGTTTGGTAAAGGCAGAAGATACTTCAAATCCTTCTCCGGGTAATACTATAGATGAGAACAGTGGGAACTCCCAAACCATATCAAGAAGAAAATCCCAACGGGATAAGGGTAAAGGCCTTAAAAGCACCTCTACTTAATATGACTATTTTGGCTTGGAATGTTAGAGGAATAAATTGTCTTCTAAGTTACTAGCTTTAAAGGATTTTGTTTGGCGAGAAAAACCCCTCTTGCTTGGTTTACTTGAAATAAAAGTGAGGTTGGTAAACCTGAATAAGCTGCATATTTTGGGTCTACAATGGAGATTACTATGAAATCACAGTCATCATGCATATGGTCAGATTATAGTTTGCTTCAATTCAAATGAGATTAAGGTTGAGTTACTTGAGGCAAATGAGTAGGCCATGCACCTTCGAATCTTACTATTGCAAGGTAATATAGATTTGAATGTCTCTTTTATATATGCTAGCAACTTTGAATTCCAACGAAGAGATCTATGGAACAACATAAGACAATTTAGTGGCAATATTAATAAACCATGGCTCTTGTGTGGGGATTTCAACTCTACTCTCTATACATTTGAGGCTCAGGGCAACACTAGTTTGAGAAATTACTCAGCTGATATGTTAGATTGTGTTGAGCAGGTTAAGTTGACTGATCTCAAAAATTTTGGCTACTTGTTCATGTGGTCAAATAAGCAAAAAGCAAGTTAGTTTATTCAAAAGAAACTAGACAAAGTCCTCGTAGATGATCTTTGGCTACAGAATTTCCCCGGTAGCATGGTTAGTTTTTTGGATCCTTTATTCTGGGACCATACTCCCATTCTTGTCTCAAACTTGTCTACACCTGTTGCTACCCACCATCCTTTTCGGTTCAACAATTATTTAGTAAAAGAACCTGGTTTTGATGATGCTTGCAGGAGAGGGACTATGTACAGTTGCAGAGGAACAAAACATTTCGTTTGCATTCAAAAGTTGAAACAAGAACTCAAACTTCTGAAGTCTTCTAAAGGATCTATTGTTGAAGCAACAATAACACTAGATTGGAGTTGACCAGAGCTCAGAATCTCTTAGCCTCTAATCCAGGAAATCAAACTCTTATTGACAAAGAAAAGCTAGCTCTCACCAATTTCCTTCAAGCAGTTAATAACCACTATTCCCTTTTGTAGCAGAGAGCCCGAATTAATTGGCTAAAAGATGGGGACAACTGTTCTCAATTTTTCTTCCACTTGATATTATCTAGAAAGAACAACAGCAAGATATATTCCATTACTTCTCATAATGGAAATGTTATCCACAATCCAAAGGATATTCTAGGAGAAGCTTTCATATTCTTCAACTCCTTTCTTGGCACTGATGTAATAACAAAGGTTACACTTCGCGATCTTCAGCAACTCATCCTTAAACAAATTTCTCATTCTGATTTGGATTTGTTAACTAAGCCAGTGGAGGATAGCAAAATTGAGAAATGTGTTTTTGGAATGAATGATAAAAAAGCTCCTGGGCTAGATGGTTTTAATGGCTATTTCTATCAACACTCTAGGAATATTATTGGTAGATTTTTCAAGGAAGCCACACACGAATTTTTTAGAAATGGGATACTGCTTAAGGAGATCAACAAAACATTCTTGTGCCTGATTCCGAAAAGGGCTATTCCATCAACCTTTGCTGACTATCTTCCCATCTCATGTACAAACTTCCTTTATAAAGTGATCTCTCAGATACTGGCAGCTAGATTGAAGAAAGTCTTAGCTCCTTTGATTAGTGATAACCAAAGTGCCTTCTTGTCGGATAGATATATTAAAGACAACATACTTATTGTACAAGAGTTATTGGAAGGCTACTCAACTTCTAATAGCCCTCCGAATTGTAAAATGAATATTGATTTCCACAAGGCATTTGATAGTATTAGTTGGAAATTCTTGCGATCTATGTTGGAGGCTTTTGGATTTCCAAAATAGTTTATCAAATGTTCATGGAATACATTAGCACAGTTTTTTTTTCGGTCCTGATTAATGTATCCCCTTCCCAATATTTCAAAGCCGTAAGAGGTATTAGACAGGGAGACCCCATTTGTAACATCCTGCCCCCCCACTAAGGGTTAGAACCCTAAAATTTGGTACATGTGAGCTAAAAGGCTTGGTCTAAATGCAACTAGAGGAAATGGATCTGATCATGGTTCAAATGAAGTGTTTGATGATTAAATGAGGGTTGAAGATTTGGAAAAAAAACCTTTGGAGAATGTTGGTATAACATGTATCCGTTAAACGGACACGAAGGTCCGCTTAATGGACAGTCTCGGATGTCAGTATACCCTAAGGATAGGGTGTGTCCGCTAAACAGACTGGTTCGGATGGATTGAGGTGCTTTGGAAGGCTCATGTCCGTCAAACGGACATGCAGGTCCGTTTAATGGACCTTCTCGGGAGAAATTGGAGCGCTTGGTGGTTTCATGTCCGTTTAACGGACAGGAAGGTCCGTTTAACGAACACTCTCGGTTGATTTTGGATTGCTTGGCCAGTCTATGTCCGTTTAATGGACATGTGTGTCCGTTTAACGGACATACTCGGGGCAACATTGGTAGATTGCATTTTCGACCGTTTTGAATTTGGTACATGGGGTTTAAGCGAGATTAAGATAAAAATGCATCATATGGGCATACATATTTGTGA
>JAOQMR010000004.1:8888565-8899865 GCA_027563865.1 Erythroxylum pelleterianum
AGTCCTAGGCCCAGACATCGACGGCCCATTAGTAGGAGGCAACCTCCTTTACATACATGAAAACCTAAACCTAGGCGAAATCTCATATATAAGGTATCATATCACCCTAATATAGGTACAAGAACAGAACCTTAGCTTTTTCTCTGTTCTCTATAACTGATTTTCTCTCAAAAATACTAACTTGAGCGTCGGAGGGGCCTTCCGGGGATCAACCCCGACGTGCCTTATTTGTTTTGCAGGTATTCTGTAGCCAAAACAAATCAGAATCGTGGATCTGAACAACGATGTTCAGTCCCGGCAAAATCTGACTGAACCAAAATTATTTACTAATATAGAAGAAACAATTTAAATGAGGAGTGAACATGTTAAAAAGTCAAATAAATATTTGTAGAATAAACATGAAAAATGATCTATAGTTACATTAAAAGCACACGTCAATTTCTTGTTTCCTATATTTTTCTTTGCCAATACACAATTGCACATTACAATAATGACTCTGTTGTAAAAATTTTACAAAAATAAGTATGCTTTTATAATTATAACCTATATGGAAGCAAATCATCTAAAGTATTATAATTTATTTTGTAACGATCTCAAATAATCAAATGTCAACCAATAATGTATTCGAGATCTCAAATTTTAATTAATAATTTATTCTAGAATGATATAATAATCTCAAACCCCAATTAGCAATTTATTCCACAATCATATAAATAATTCCAAAATCGAAACTGTATAGTCAAGAATCAACAAACTCAACACTAAGTACTCAACCAAATTACTAAACAATTTTTTTGCTGATCTTAGAGACTACAAATTTCGTCATTTAGCCACAATTGTTTTATGTCTACACATAAACAACCAAAGAATTATAATGTTATACGAAGACAGGGCTAAAGACTGAGTGGGTAATTGATGACAGTGCAAATGGTTGAGGAAAGAAACGATGACCTGACAGCAGCTCTAGCGAAGAAAACATAAAACGGGCATGTGACAAGGAAACCGATATAGTTACTATATATATACACACACACACTAAGGTCTCCTACTTTTGCTTAAGTAAGTTATGAATGTTTAGATTCTCTAACCTGTTAAGATGGTCATACATTAAAAAAGTCACTGAAAGAAGTTAACAACATCCGATTAATCAACCTTCGTAAAGGTCATCAAAAAAATTCAAAAGTTTTTATACTGAAAAGCTCGTTCGAAGTTATGAAAAGCAAAACAAGTATTTCTTGTGTTTTCTTGAATTATTCACTTTCACGTTTGATCCTGAGCTCGTAACTAAGGCTCGTGTAGACTTGATAACTGGCAAGTGGCGATCTAGTAGAGATGTGACCCAGAGGAGCTGGAGGTTGAAGTGTCGCCGACAGTGGAGAGCTAAAAGCCTAAAATGGAGAAAATGAGATTGATATACCTATAAACTAGAGAGCAAAGAGTAAAACAATAAGTGTTGGTGAGTTACTAGATTTGAGATTGAGTGAGACTAAGCTAGAGTTAGACTAGTGTGTTATATTTTTTTTTCCAATTTGGTCTTCAATTTTTATAATTTACAGATCTTACCCAATAAATACCAATATTTCAAGTACCGGCCAATTATTTTAGGTACCAATCGATACCCAATGAAAATTTCAATACTAACCAATACCCGTAATTGGTACAATATACAAGAATAGCATTTTTCAACCGGTACAAAACAATATTCATACCCTTAGTCAGTGGTAGTGCATCTTTTTTCTTCAAAGTATAATCATATTATTAGTTTAGATTTTAGCTCCCCCACTCTATTGTACAAAATAACAAAACCCTAATGCAACCCTTTCTAAAGCAATTCCGTTTATACAACTACAACTACAGTCAATCTCGTGCACCAATAGCTGCATAATTAATGAGCGAAACAAGAAAATCAAACCAAAACCGAAAATATACAAGGAGGGTCAAGTTCCTCGTTTTACAAAATGAAGGAGAGAATATCACAGAAATCAACTCAGTTTCTTTCTCCAGGGATTGGGGCATGGCTAAATGACTACCCCAGATGATTGCAAACTCAACACAGGGCTCTCAGGAAGGCATCAAACCCAAAACTACCAAAACTTCATTGTTGCACCTATAAATTGACTCATTTTCATGAACTAATAACATTCTCCATGTTCAACAACATCACAGTACTAAAAATACAATCTGAAGTTATACAAGACCATAGTACATGACGAACCTGAAGTAATGGGATTTGACAGCAATTAACTTAGTAAGTCTAACTTCCTCTAAGTTGCACCAATTCAACCAATTTGATAGAGCATAACATAATTTGCTCATATATCAAAGCGATTCCTGTCCAATTGAGGATTATAATTACCAAGAGAATACTCTTCCAAACATTATATCGTCTTCCCTCTCAAAAGTATAGGTAACCAAAAATTTCATCCGACAGTAGATACAACAACACAAAATGTGGCTGCTATTCTCTACAGGACCTAGCTGAACTCAGACCTTTTGGCGGGTTATCAACATGTTCATTATTTCATGGTTCCCAGAATTTCCTGAAGCAATAAACCAACTTCTCAAACAATCTACGTTGAGTCAAGCATCTTCATTAAAATTTTCCATAATTGTTGTTCAAGATTAGTTAAATTTACAAACGTTGAAAAAGAAACACATGCCAAAGAAAGTCTAAGCTAATTTAATTACAGATCATAATTATCAGGTATACCCAGGTCTGTAAACTGTCAACTACATCACTACCACATTTAATCTTACAATAGCTTCAATTTAATCCCACAATGTTCAGAAATTTTCTCATCTAGCACCGCAATATGTTATACAATAGAAGAATCAGCATTGTTCTAAACACATTTACCTAATCAAATATTCTATTATCTAACTGCACATGCTGAAGTTCTCAATACCAATTCAACAAAGAGGTCATCTGATATTTGAGTTCTAAAATGGCAAAATAAAATCAACCCTCAAAAAGTTATCGATTAACAATCCATATTTATCATGCAAGGGAACATATCAACGTTAAGAACAATGTAACCATTACGTTAAAAGTACAACCACTGCATACATACTCTCTGCAAAGCCATGAGTAGATGGTATATCAGAAAAACACTGTTATCCTATACCGAACAAAAAGCACAAAATCCTCAAATGTTTACACAGATAAAAACAATCAAAGGAAAATCACCGAAAACATGCTTCTCCATTTCACATAAGATTTTCCAAACAAAACCCGCAAACAGATACCCTAAAACTCCTGTGATGCAGAACCAATATCACCCTTTCCTTTACCAATTTTCTTGGGAAGAAGATTCTGGTGAATATTGGGCAAAACACCCCCATTAGCAATGGTAACAGTTCCCAAAAGCTTGCTGAGCTCCTCATCATTTCTCACAGCAAGCTGAATATGCCTTGGCACAATTCGATTCTTTTTGTTGTCCCTCGCAGCATTGCCTGCAAGTTCTAGAACCTACGCGAACAACACAAAATCAGAGATCGTAAACCTGAAAACCTTCCGTTCCATAAAAACCTCAATCATCTTGACCAAAACCAAACGGACGAAAGAAAATGAAAGGAATAGCAAAAGGAAAAGGCATAATCATTATACAATGACAATCAGACCTCAGCAGCGAGGTACTCAAGCACGGCGGAGAGATAGACCGGAGCACCAGCGCCTACGCGATCGGCGTACTTGCCCGCTTTAAGGAAACGGGCGATACGGCCGACGGGAAACTGTAGGCCGGCCTTTTGAGACCTGGAAACAGATTTAGAAGACTTGGGCTTGCCTCTACCTCCCTTTGTCGACGCTCCAGAACTCATTTTTAGAGGTCTCAACACTAACGAAACCGATTGGAAGAAGATTACACGAACGTTTCTTGTACTTAGATGGAAGGTGGCACTTTATTTGTTTGTGTATATATATATAGGCGCACACACACACCAGATGAGAATGGTTTTTATTAGCTAGAAATTAATAGCATGGATTGCCATCGCGAAACGTTTAGATTGATGGACTTTGTTCCTGTCGGCCCAATGCGAACCAAAACTTATAGCACAGTAACATGTTTCTCAATAATTGCAGACAAAAGCATAAATCCGAACAAGTGAAATGAAATAATGATGAAGCATTTCATAACTGAAAAAAGAAAGGGATTTACAGGGCAAACCATAGGCAATTCGATTAACTATCAATTCCTATCTAGCTTAGAAACTACTTTTATTTCAAACATTGATTTAAAACTGCTGAGATGCTGAGTCACCCTCGCCCTTTCCTTTCCCAGCTTTCTTAGGCAACAAGGTTTGATGAATGTTAGGCAAGACGCCCCCATTTGCGATTGTAACAGACCCCAAAAGCTTGCTTAACTCATCGTCGTTTCGTACAGCCAACTGAATATGCCTCGGGACAATCCTATTCTTCTTGTTGTCTCTTGCAGCGTTTCCAGCAAGCTCCAGAACCTGAAGAAAACCAAAACAAAATACCCGAAGGTTAATTACAAAACCGACACAAGCATTCCGATTGTAGACATTATTAACAGTGTCATTAATCAGCGGACCTCGGCTGCGAGATACTCAAGGACAGCGGAAAGGTAAACGGGAGAGCCGGAACCGACCCGCTGGGCATAGCGGCCTTTCTTGAGAAACCGAGCGACCCGACCCACCGGAAACTGAAGACCCGCCTTTTGGGACTTGGAGACTGACTTGGCCTTTGGCTTGCCTCTACCTGTGGAGCTCATGTTGTCCTGCCTTGCTATAGTTAAAAAGATGTTTTATGGAGATGAGAAGCTTTGTAATTTCTTATTTCAAAATATATAGGCAAGTACAGGGGAGTTCTGAATGGTAAGTTTGGGTTTCTCGCGGATCGCCAACATGGCAAGGAATTTTTGTATTTGAGCCGGAAATGCTAAAACTTGTTCTGGTTTGGAGCGGATCGCCAGCGTGGCAAGAGCTTGCTTGAATTATGTAATTAGTGATATTAAGATTTAACTAGTTTTGAACCCGTGCTTTGCACAGGTTGTTACAAAGCAAATAATGAATTTTAACTACAAAATTGAAAAGCAAACACAAATACAAAATTAATAAATTGTATGTCATAAAAATAAGATTAAGATAAAATAGAAATCTGACAAACAAAATGAGTCCAAAAATATGAGAGCCATATTTATACAAGTACAAAAGATAGACAGTTTACTATTCAAGTACAAAATACTTGCAGGCTCCAAAATAGATAAATTAAATTGGTCATTCTTCAACATTTGATAGTTAAGTTAACTTTTCTCTTTTGAACTTCATCTTAAAAACGCGAACTATTATATCTGGTCTAGCTTGTGCTTTCAAATTCAAATCCCTTAATCGACATGTCAATTCAGGCCAAGTCGGATTACAAGTGAAAGTGACAAAGATGTCAGGATAGTCAGCCCATTTACAAATGGCCATTGCATCTTGATAATTTTGTATCATGTATCTTAGCCCTCCAACAAAAGTTGACGGCAAAATTATACGTTTACCAACAGACGCACTTGATGTATGCCCTTATGATACTGCTTTTGAAACAGTGCTATAAAGATCAGCTCTAAGATCCTCTTGATGAGTTTTAACATAACTGATTCTTTGATTTTTCATCATTGTGTATCCATCAACAACAAAATGTTGGAACAGTCTCCCAACATGCAATAGAAGAGATTTTTCATTGTCTCTATCTTGCATTCTAAAGGCTAAATTGTTGGACCCCAAACTTTCTTTGGAAATTAGAAAATATAAAATGATATTAAATGAGGAAATATAGTATGATTCTTGAAATAAATGAAAAGTACAAATGAATCTATGAGCATTTGATGAAATAAAAGACATTGAGTTTTCCTTGAGTGTTGCTGATGTTTGATAAAAAGATGAAGTATTGTGTATTGTGCAATATATGTTGTTGTGCCTTAAGGAAATTGATGAGACAAGAAATTGATTAGTTTTGATGACTTTGAGATTTGAGTAGAATTGTATGGGTTATAGGAGTTAAGTGAATGAGATGATGGAGAAGATTGAAATGGAAGTTGAAAAGCAAGAAGTGATTAGCGAAAATGTGAAAATTTGAAGCATTAAGAAAAGTTTGACTTTTTGGGGATAAATAGTTGACTTTTGATTTAGGCATAATTTAAGATAATGATCTTCATGAAACTTGTAGTGTTTGTTGAGAGCTTTCTGTCGCTATAAAGAATGCAATTTTTTGATATCGGGGCTAGAAATTTCGATCGATTGAAGTTTTGATGTTGTTTAGTATGAAGCCGATCGACCAGTCACCTTTGAGGGCATTTTTGACCCATTTAGAGACCGATTTTGTTGATAATTCTTCTTGAAAATTGTAGATCGGTCTTTTCTCTTGTCCGTAGACACCAATTTTGTCAAATTTGGAGTTCGGAGTCAATGTTGTGATCCTTGTAAGTGAAGATGTTCTGAGACCGAAGAAAAGCAGACTGAAGAAAAGCAGACGGAAGAAAAGCAGACTGAAGAAAAGCAGATTGAAGAAAAGCAGACGAAAGAAAAGCAGACTGAAGAAAAGCAGACGGAAGAAAAGCAGACTGAAGAAAAGCAGACGGAAAAAAAGCAGACCGAAGAAAAGTGAGGGCATAAACGTGTTGGAGTCTTACGACCATAACTTCTTCGTCCAACATCCGATCGACCTGATTTTTGAAGCGTTGGATTCCTAAGACATTTTTCTATCTTTCCATACTAGATTGATCGGTTTTGGAGGTAAATTGAAAAAGATTGATTAGATCAAAGTGGGATGATAGATGGAAAAAGTCTGAACACCGTTTGGTATTTTGAGGATATCTGGAGCTATAAAGCTCGGAATAAGGTGATTCTTGTTGTAAATTAAACTAGAGACATGGGGCTACAACTTTGATGAAGAAATCCGATCGAGATTCAGCCTCTAAGACTTCCAAATTCTGGATTGAAGCTTGGTATAGTGTGCTTGTCCACTCTTTTTTCTTGACATATGGACTTTTTCGGAAAAATGGAAAGTTGTGGTTCCATCTCATCTTTCTTTTTTAGAACTTTTTGTCTGCAGAGAATCATTCTAGGCTCAACTTAATGTTTTTCTTTTCTTCGAAATATACACACGTACGTTAATTTATGGTTTGTTGCCTTACTTTGGGACTTGGACAGAGGTAGGTAGGGAGACTGGAAGAGTCGAGACTCGAGAGGCGTTGGGAACTGATACATTTTGCCAAATATGGGCCGAGCCTAACACTTCTTCCACTTTCTTCTTTTAATTTGACATTTCCTCTTCTTTGTATTTTCCGTATGGAAAGATTTGTAACATGACACGTTCTTATTGTCGAAATTACTAAAATATTAATTCAGTAAAAACAGGCAGCCCCTTCTGTTTGATTAATTTTCTCTTATAATTTAATATTAAAAATAGAGTGGACGAGGCGTTTCAAATACTAGATTCGATTGAAAAAGGAACTATTGCAGGAAGTCCTAAGTTGCAAATGACGGGTGTATATATAAACAATGGAAGAAAAGCTCGAGAGGGTGAAAGCTAGTGGCATAATCTTATATCTATACCTGATATTTTTTCTACCAATACACTTCAAACTCGCGTACAAATGCGAAAACTTGAAACAGAGCATGCAGTAACAGTATAAAGCCATATCCATGCACCGAAAGAGAAAACGAAAGGAACAAATACAGATAATATAACACAAACCTGGAGTTAGCCGAAGATGATGATGGAAGTCGGCGCTGAGAGGAAAAAAGAAACAACAGTTGAAGATGGAAGTCGGCGCAAAAAATCTGTTTCGGAAGAAACGAAAACCTGCTGTAAAAAATTAGGGAAACGTCTTTTTCTGGTTTTCTTAATTCGGTTGCAGTTTTTTTATTTTTTAAAACACAGCAACGCAATAACGATGACCAAACATGTTTTAATCCCAATTTTTATTTTTAATAAAAACCACAACTAAAAACAGAAAAATAAAATGAAAACAAACGCACCCTTAGTTAACCAATTTCCCTTTAGGAGATACACTGATCGACCAATATGCCTTAATAATTAGCCAACATCTCAACGACTAGTGCATTTATTGTATTCAATGCAAACTGGTCAACCAATGTGCTACACTGGTTGATCAATGCTCTGCAACTAGTCATTGTTACTACTGTTTTCTAGCTCTAACAGCTAGTAAAAGTCCCAAAAGCCTATAAATATATGTTCTATTATTGGTTCTTGCATGAAAAATTGGGTGTCTTTATACACACATTTTAAAGTTTTTATTAAACACTTGAGTATCATTCTCATATTTGTGTGAACAAGCCTCTTTGGTATTATTAAAGTGATAAAATGAGATATTTTAAATTATAAGCTTCAATTGGGGTCTTTATATATTGTATATGAGGGTGTTCCAAGTGGCATTGAATTCACTGTTTATTATAAAGGAAGATTGAAAAAGGATTCCTTTCTCTTAAAAAAAATTGTCCAAAGGTTATTTTTCGTCTTGAAAAAAGAGTTATAATAGAATTCCAATAACAGCTTTGAGAGTATATGTAGGCAAGGATTGTTTACCACCACCTACTATAAATCAGTTTGTGTTTAGCTTCCCTTATCCTTTTTGCATTATTGCTTAAGTGTGTTATTAAAATTCATTAGTCCATATCATCTTGTGCAATACGTTGTAATGTGAGAGTAGCTTGAGGTGTCAGAAGAATAAATAGAAAAAAAGGACTAAGGGCTGAGGGAGAAAATTAAAATTTAAGCATTTTATTGCTACTTTTTTTAAAGTTTGTATTATAATTGAAAAATTGACAAAAATTTGAGCTTTTTTTAGTAATTAACCGTATAAACAATAACAAAGATTTGTATATAAATATATAAGTCAAACTCTTTGTATATAAATATATAAGTCAAAATCGAATCATAAGACATATTTCATTATCAAAGCAAAATCATAACTCAAAAGTACAACAAAATTGAAATGGTGTCATATTAATATTAATATTCCCTAAGTACATGGTCTCTATTGCTATTATGCTTTTGTCACATTATGCTTACACACACACACATATACACATTTTGAATTATTTCAAAAAGAAAAATTGTAAAGTCTATATTTTTAAATAAGCATTTAATAAATAAGTTAGTGACAGAGAGTCAAATATGTAATTTGAACTTCTACTATTTGACCAATTAACTTTACAAATCTTAAATGAATAACATTTCGTTGGATTTGAACCGTTATCCTATTATCAATGAAAAGTAATTGGAGAACCATCAATAAAACCACTTCGTAGTTATGTAGTGTTCAAGTTCAACTATCTAATTAATAGTGTCTTATCCTTGGCTAATTTATTTGGATCATATCCTACCATTACCATTGATATCTATGAGAATATAAATTAATGGCCATTTTTTTGTAGGCCTGTATGGAATTTTATACAAGACTTTCACTACACATCCATTGATTAGAGGCAAATAAGTTTTTTTAATTTACTATTATTATTAAATACTGAAATAGATAACTTTAAGCGTATAGCTCTTAATGATCCTCCTTAAATCCTACTTATCAATGAGACTTTCACTTTATTGTTGTTCTTGTTATTGTAATTAGACATTCTCAATTTCTAAAATTACTTTCCGCTATTTAGATTTTCTCCTTATACAAACTCGTGTTTTAATAAAGGACTGAAAATGTTTATTTTTCTATGTTTAGATTAGTTGTATTGATTTTAAAAAAGACTTCCACTCAAATGAAATCAGAAGGTTCTTTGAGAACTACATATATTTTTGTTTTATTAGAAAGGAATATAGGAAATCATATGTGCCAAAATAAAAAATATGAACCAAGCTACAAGTGAAACAGGAGACAGCCCATTCCATTTACTAATTAAATGATAATTTTATATCTATCAATAAGAAGTTAATATTTCTCATATTTTAATCTGTGATATGCATAATTACAAGGGTAAAAAGAAATTGCAATTATTGAGCAAAAGATTATTATATGCTTATTGTACCTTTTTGGCGATAAGTTGGGTGTTGTGTTGTTGGTGTTGTATACTGGTAAATATAGAGACAAAAAGTCATCAACCATCTAGTCTAGGTAGAATTAAAGTATTTTTGACATTGAAGAGACAGACAAAATATGATTGGCACATATATTTAACATCAATATTAGAGCTAAAAATACATTTTTTTTAACCATACTCAATACCGTTGTACATGTCTTATTATGTTATCTTTAAAACCTGCCTATAATTTTCAAAATATCATTTAGTATTGATTTTAATTGAAATTCTATTATAAATAAAATAGAAGAACGAAAATGACAATACGTGTAGATATACATATATATATTAAGCGATTTTCTGACTTTTTCTAATGATTTATTATTATAGTTAAAATTTGTTTGTATATAGCAATTATATAAATAGTTTCCTATTAATTTATGATTCTAAGTGTCACAGCCTTTGCTGAAGATTATCTAGATCAACAATCCTTCTTTAAAATTATATAAATGTATTTTCATTTTTATACCCAATATATATTATCATTCTTCTCCCATTTCTATATATATATATAATAATGATAATATATACTAAGCATATATATATATATATGCTTAGTATATATTATCATTATTTTTCATTCAAATTACATGTTGATGTTATTTTTTACATGTAATTAAAAAATAATATTTTTCAATTTTGTTGATGTTATTTTTTACATGTAATTAAAAAATAATATTTTTCAATTTTGATTATCTATTTTTATCTTTTATTATGTTAAATTCAAGTGAAGCATGACAAAAAATCATAGTTTTACAATCCAGGCATTATTTAACATATTTAATAGTAATTTAAGTTTGAAAACATTTTAGTGAATGTAGTTCAAAGTTAAATTCTACTAAAATGTTAAGAAGTTAAAAATATAAATTCAGGGATTGTTTGGTTTTATTTCTGTTTTTTTGTTATGATTTTTAGTTTTCATTTTATAATTATTACCAATTCGGAAACATAAAATTTTTAATTTTTTTTTGTGGTTTTCATAAATTTTAAAAATCGGAAGAAGCCAAAAAAAAACTCAAACAAATAGGATTTTTCACTAAATTTGAAAATAAAAAAATAGTAAATTAAAAACATAAATGGAAACAATCAAAGCTCTCAATTAAGTTTTAAATTTGACTCTGGTTGGGTCGGCCTCAACTGGGTCTGGGCTTGGTCACGACGACCCGTAGGCCGATCGGCCTATCCGGCTGACTCAAGCCCGATCCATGCTTTTTACAGCCCCTCGACCTAAGAATAGTTTCCATGCA
>JAOQMR010000004.1:8906940-8927847 GCA_027563865.1 Erythroxylum pelleterianum
AACCCATAACCCCCGACAAAGAACAAACACGATGGGATGAAAAGCTTCTTACCCACAAGAGAGGCTCGACTGTCGAACTCTGGGGTCGTTTGAACGGAGAGTAACGTTTCTGCAGACGAGGGAGAAGGAAGAACAGGAGGTGCGACAAAGACGAGGAGGTGCGACAAATGAGAAAGAGTTGGAAGAAGCCGAAGGAAGAAGACGATGTGCGACCTTAGACGTGATTAGGTTTCGGACAAAACAGGGTCATTTTAGTATTTTCCCATTCTTGTCCGATGGACATGAGGTCTCTGTACCGCCCTTTTGGAATGGACAGAATTTTCTGTCCCTGTTCACTGCGGACGGGACAGAAATTCATGAAGACACCAACCAAACAACGTTTTGGACAGTACTTTTTTGTCTTTGTTCACTGTCCTCACCCTTGAGGACAGTAATCAAACACTGGGTAATTGAACCTCAAAAGCAAGACGATTGTGAAAAATGCCACCTGTGTTAAATCCATTTTGCAAGATCTTAAAGAACCTTTACTAATGGTTCCAGCTACCTATATTTTTGATTAAATTCTTTTTGGAACTAGCAACCTTAATTTTAATTGAAATGTCAAGCTATCCATGTATATTTTTTGACTTCACGTCATAGAAAGAGAGGCAGTTCTAACATAACAAAAAACAAGGCATTTTATGATACTCACAATTATATTCTGTCCAACCAATGGCTTGATTTTCGATGTCATACATAACAAGCTTGTTTGAAAGCACCAAGTCTGCAACAGAACAAACATGGAATTTAATACACTAAAAGAAAAGTTCCAAAGCCATATCATTCATTATGTATTTCAATTTCCATCGTCCCTTTAAACTGCAAAGATGAAAAAATGAAAATGAGAAAAAGCTATCATTTTTCTATTTCATGTGTGTCTAACTTTATCGGAGACTGTTGCACGTTTCAAGCTCTAAGCAAATCCAGATAGGAAAGATACTTGTCGTGGAAAACCAAGTCAAAGAATGTACCTCCAAGAAAGTCATCCATCCCAACCGTCTGTTTAATCTTACGGTTGCCTGCTTCTTCGTTAAATCCCGTCCCCTTCACTCTTGAAGTTTCTACTTTCTTTCTCCTTCGGCTTCCTGTCCTTCTCCACGGTTGGTCCTCTTCTTGCTTCACTCTCCAATCTCTCTTATCTTCATCTTCACCGATTAATAACTCTTCCCATTACGCTTCTCTACTGGAGAGAACCAGAGTACCCCAAGCTTCTATTCATATTTGGTAAACTTGCTTGAGCTTTTTAGGGTTTCTTGGAAGGGGTTTTCTTTAATTTTGACTTTTGTTTGATCTGGTAAGAGGGTTTCATCTGACGGTTGCTATTTTTAAACGATACTCTCGAATGTTCGCCCTTCTCACCAGAAACAGATTTATGAAGCCAAGGCGTTCCATGAAGAAAACCCGATGGAAGTGAGGCCAATGGGATGTTTCACTGTTTCCACGGTGATGGTGGATCTGGTAGAGCGCCATAGTTCTTGACACGAGGGGTTTTGAGTTTTGCGGAAATATCTTGCCAGGTACGTGCTCTGATTCTCTTCAGCTCTGCTCTCTCCGTGCTCAGATCTTCACACACGGTACGCTTGCGCTCTCTGATTGGTAGGGGGTTGATTGCTTTTTCCAAGTTTGTGAGAATGGTTACCAGAAAATCCGAGAAGAAGAGGCATTGCCCTGTCAAATCCTCCCAACAGCCTCCTTCTCCTATTTCTGCTACTACCTTGCGGACCCTCTTCTCCTCAATCGAAAGTCCTGCGGTACGCAGAAATGTTGTTTCTTTCTGTAATTTTCTTTCATTTTTGATTTCCTTTCTCTCTTAATTTCAGGGTCTGAATTCTGTAAACATCAAAAGACTCTATGCCGTTCTGTCTCATCTGTCTTTGAATTTACCCATTAGTTGTTTCAACCCCAAGTCATCGTTAATGGAGCTGGGTGGGTGTCTTGGACTCAAGTTGTACTTCAAAGACATTCAGCAACTCTCTGATATTTTATTTACAGACCTTGCTGGAAAATTCAAGCACTTTTTTTCTGTCTTCCGTGATGTCTCTTCCCTTGCTGGCGCTAATGGGAAATCTGTGTTGACCCAAAATATGTGGGGCGTGGTTGGAGAGCTAACCCTTCTCTTGAGGTGTTGTTTGGTTGTTTTGGATCTTATTGCCTTCGACCATAATCTTCTGATGGAAAAGAGCCGATTTCTTCTTCTATTACTTGGTGGCTTGATTTCTGTTGCGTTAAATTGTGGGAATGAAAAGATTTCCATGTCTTTCACCAAATGGGTTTCTCGGGAATGTGGATATGTTAGTGGAGATGGTACTACTTCTGCTACTGAGGATTTTGTTACATCAATACGTTTGTGCAAACCTTCTAATCCATGCTATAGACTTATGTGTCCAGTTCTTGAGGTAATTATCTACTCATCTCTTGTGAATGATGATGAAAAGTATACTGGTAAAAGTATTTTATTCACTTGAACATGAAAATGTTTTTAATTATATGTATATGGTCTTCGGGCTAGATATACATTATATTATTCGGGTTTCAAAGATTAATTTCTTCTCTGCTTCCTATGGATTTGTCCAACATGAATGAATATTATTTTGAGGTTTGTGAGTTTCTCTTTCTTGTAGTAGGACTCCAAGAGGTGCTAGGTTTAAAAGAGGACAACAATTGTTGGTATAAAATTCTTATAATTAGATATATAATTAAGATTTGCCGAAAGATTTTTACTTGCTTAATTTGGAATAGTCACAGGAATCACATGTTTTCTTTTTATTTTATAACTCAACAAGATACGAAAATCTACTAATTGCATCTCTTGTCCGTATTAGCAAAGACTACCTAGTAGTTGATGCTTTGCAAGATTGGACCACTGCTGTGGGCAATATATCTAAAAGGTTGTGATTATACCTATCTAGTAATATCCTTGAACTGATATTTCATTTCGTTATTGCTCCTACCTTTGGTGAAAGAAAGAGAACCATAAAAAGGTAATGATTGCCATGTTTTCTAATGGCCATCGGCCTAACTTATATGGCCATATTTAAGACATGAGGGGATCATCGATTGATCATCACATAGTTACAATTCCATCTATTGTTTTGAATGCCTACGTGGCTTCTTATGCATGTGAATTTTATATATTCTAGGAACTTTGACTGCATACAAAGTTAAGTGCTCAAGTTAAACCAAGCTACATCTTGATACTAAAAATTACATGCTTCTAATTTATCCTAACTTTGTGATGAATTTGTTATAGTGCTTGGTTTGGAATTCAAGTTAGCACTTGAGATTGCCAAGCTGTAAAATTATTTAAATTTCCGAGGTATGTTAAGGATGTTAAAGTTTTTAGACAGTTGAAGTGTGAAGGTATGTTGAACATGAATTAGTTTTCTTGCAGTATTGGCTGATGTATATGCCATACTGAAGTGATCTATGATTTTATTTTGTGATCTACTAGTTCTACCAGTAGATATTCACATCTTTTTTTCTTTTCATACTTTGTTGCTTCTGCACTCCAACGTGGTGATTAAACATAACAATCTTAGGTTTCTAGTATATGTGGTAGCATGGTGGCAAGCTATTTCGTATCTTGAACTTACGAGTTAAATCTTGATCATATGAGCTCCACTTTTCATTCTCTCCCCACCCACACAACCCAGCCTCCTTGAGAGTTCTTTTCTAGCTAATATATTGATTTCTTAGGTATTTGCAGATGAGCTTTTGATGCATGAATCTATAAGAAACTATCTTATAATAATTGATTCAGCATCTCCAAAAGGTGAAATGCTATTCAAATGCCATTATGGTTATGGAAGTATTGGAAGCTTATTGGAGGTGTTTTCTGCACAATTCATTCTATCAATTTCTGATGAGAAAGGGTTTGAAAATTTTCTCAATAGATTATTTTGGTGCCACAATGAGGGTTTCAAAGTCTCTGAATTGAACTTATCTGGTGCCTTATCATTGCTTCTCAACCCCATTGTTATCTCTGCCCCAAAAATGTTTCAAGCATATCTAATTGTATTGGTTTCTGAAGCTATTGGTATTTGCATGCCTTCTGAGAATATAAGGACGGATGTTGGACAACTGAATTGCTACTTGGAAGCAGTAGAAAGGTCTGTTTTTTTGTATACCAGACACATGTCTGGCTTGCATGTTGATGGCCATTCTATTGGGGACATTTTCTCTCTCGAGTCTTATTTGCAATGCTCTGGTCATCCGACTTTCAAAAATTTACTTCAGCCAGCCACAAGAGACAAGCTTGATCATGTAATTGCCAAGTCAGAGGAGCTATGGCCCTCATATATGAATACTATGTCCATTTTGAGAACTTCAGACTTGGTGGAAGCTTTAATCACGTATGTGAAGGAGAACATTTGCATTTTTGATGATTCCTACAAGGATGAGGTCTTTTCGCTCTTAAATTGCATATTACTTAGAAGTTCCTCTAAGAGTAATATTGAATCTACAGCCATGAAAGGGGAAGCAAGTCCCCAAGATTTTTGTCTGCTTGCTTCCATTTTGAAGTTGATGAGTTGTTCATTGTTACAAGTTGTGTGGCATATGAGGCTTCTTGTGCTTTCAAATTCTCTACAACCCGAGGGAAATATTACTTCTTGCAGGGAATATTTAGCTTTGATGGATATCGTTGGTCATTTCAAATCTTTTAGTATCTGCAAACCAATCCAAAAGTTTTTGTATCAAGTGATGCTATCTTATCCGTCAAGGCACAAGGAATCTAAGTGGATTTTTTTACACATTGCAGGCTTACTGCAGTTAACTTTTGTGACTGGTTATCATTTTATAGTGAAAAGCTACTTGTTTACATTGATGGCATTGTTGAATTTGCTTGCAATTGAAGAAGGTGATCTTAGTGCACTAGGATTTCCAAATGGTTCCTATTCAAGTAAATCCTTTGATGAAGTTGAAGGGGTAAATTTTGTTCTCATACTTGTTTTGGAGTTCTTAGTTTTAGTCTATTAGATTCTTCATTGAAGTTTTGGATAATGGTGCAGGCCTTAATCGTGCAAGAATCTTGCCAAATAGTTTCAAAAAGAGTACAAAAAATTCAAGAGTTGTATTTGAGGTACATGATAGTCCTTTTTTTTTTCCTTATTTCCTTAGATCTGATGCATGTGTATGTGTATATATATATACACACATATAAAAATATATATTTTTTTTAATTGTTCTCATTTTAGCAAAAAATAGTTTTCTCTTGCTTGCATTTACATCACTTTTTTCTGAGTCTTGTTCTGTGTCATTATTTTTGTACGGACATTTTCATCTTGATTTTCGTACTAACATTTCATCTTAATTTTTGTACTAACATTTTCATCTTAATTTTCTTTATAGAAGTCCAAAATTGTTGATGAAAAAGGAAAAATTGATTCTTATCTTCTATAGAATGGTATATACCTTAGAAAGCACTTGTCTTTAAATGTTTAGCAGTGATGTTCCTATAGATCTTTCTTAAAAATGTCTGTACCATTTTTTCCTCTCCTTCATATCCCATATCTTCCATATGTTTAAGTTTGTTCTTCTCTGTATTTATCTAACTTTGAGTTTCCATATGTTTGCTATTTAAAACTGAAATATCCAACTTAGTCAAAAGATTCAAGAGTGATTATTTTCCAACTATGTCTTATTCTTCCAATACATTGGTGGAAGAAATGGTTTGCGGAGATAATTTATCAATTTATTGGTAAATAGTTGTGATGCAAAAGAGCTTAAAGTATGTAGAAGAAATAAAAGAGAAAAATTAGTCAACCACGCCTTGATTTGGTGGGATGAGGATTGAGAATTTAGTTGACAACAAAGATAAGGGCTGAAATGTAGATTATGGTAGGATTCCTTATTAAATAGGAAGTAGTTATAAGTTAAATATATTATTCTAGTTTAGATACTTTATCCTATTTGTTTAGACCTTAAACTTATACAAATTTTTTTTAGGATGTGATCTAAATTTTTTAGGAAACCTTTCCTACTAGAATAAGGGTATTAAGAACTTCTCTATAAATATGTGTATATTCATCCCTTCAATAAAAGAAATCTAATTGTTTTTTCTACAAACTTGGAGTTTTCAACAAGGTGTGATGCCTTGTTTTAAAGGGTGATTCCTAGATTCTATCATCCATTCTTTGTGTTCCTCACTAAATTCCAGTCATCTTAAACTTAAATTCTAACTATATTAAACCTTGAAAATTTAAGCCTAAATTTCCAACAATCAAACCCTAAATGAACAACTATACCAAATTTTTTAACTTATAATTACTTTCTATTTAGTAAGGAATCTTAATATAATCTAAATTTCAGCTCTTGTTGTCTTTCCTTTCAACTCAATTCTCATCATTTATCCCATCAAATTAAGGCTTGTGGTTGACTAAAATTTCCTCATTTATTTCTTCCATAGACTTCCAAATCCTATCAAACCTAACCTAAAATTCCAACCATATTAAGCCCTAAAATCTTGGCCTAAAATTTCTAGCCGACAAACTCTAAAGAAAAATATAGCTATACCAAATTAGAAGTTTAGAAGTTCTAGTAGTCCCAGCTAAAATTCAAATTTAAGGCGATATTTTAGCAGCCTATTACTAATTTTCTGAGTATTGGCCACTAATTAGTAATTAGTACTTCTATTTTTCCTTGTCAAAATTTGAATAAGAGCTGTGTTTTTTTTTTCATCTATCTAAAGTTTATTGCAAGTATAACTTATATACAAAATTCTAGTACCTATAAATGGAAACTAATAATTCTAATACAATATCTAATTCCATAATTTATGAGATATTCTCTAATCCCATGATTTATCAGATATTCTAATATGATAGAAAACTTAATTAAATACAATCAATCAATCAATCAATATACATTATTTTTCACTCCCCCTCAAGCTGGTGAATAAGTATTCTCCATTCTTAACTTGGATACAATAGTCTGGAAGCTACTTAAACCTTTGGTGAGAATATGAACCAATTAAATATGAGTAGACACATAAGGAGTACAAATTAACCCACTTGCTAACTTTTCCTTGATAAAGTGCCTATCGATTTTAATGTGCTTTGTTCGATCATGTTGAACTTGGCTGTGAGCTTTGCATTGTCATAATGTAGTCTCATAGGGCCATCCCACTTAATCTTCAAATCTTCAAGAATAATCTTCAACCAAAGTAATTCACACACACCTTGAGCCATCGCTCGAAACTCAACCTCTGCACTTGATCGAGCCATTGCACCTTGTTTTTTTCTTCTCTAAGTCATAAGGCTCATACCAAGAAAAGTGCAAGATCTTGAAGTTGATCTTCAATCAATAATATATCCAACGTAGTTAGCATTAGTGTATACCTTAAGAACCAAACCTCCATTTCTTTTGAATAAAATACCCTTCCTTGGTGTTCCTTTAAGATATTCAAGTACTCTTTGAGCTGCTTGCAGATGAACTTCCTTTGGGCTACGCATAATTGACTAAATTACTACATATGCTATAATTGGTTGTGTGAGAAACAAATAAATTCATCTTCCTACTAAGCGCTGATATGGAAGAAAGAACTATGGTGCAGCAATGAAAAGAGTGAAAAATAGAGATATGTTTGTAGTAATAAAGGTTGGATTGGCTCTGACACCATGTCAAAAGTTGAATAAGAACTGTATATTTTGCATATTTCTAAAGTTTACATTAGGTGTAACTTATATGTACTATTTTGATACCTATACAATATCTAATCCCACAATTTATGGGATATTCTCTAATCCCACAATTTATGATATATTTTTTTAATCCCACAATTTATGGAAAATAGAAAACTTAATTAAAAACAATCAATTGTACATGATCTTTCCATCATTTTCTCTCATTACCTTTTAAAGTTGGAATAACTACCTCCCTTCTAATAAGGAGTCACAAAATCACTATCCAAAATAATAGGAAGTAACACGAAAGAAAGAACATTTACAAGGAAGGAAAGAACATTTACAGATTAATACAAGCTTCTGAAAGAAGCATAAACTTACACGTGTCTTTTTTTCTTTGGAGATGCTATACTTTATACTGAAACATTTTTGTGCCCCCTTTTATATTTCAGAATGCGCTCTCTTGTGTGCATCTCTGAAAGGAAATATGACAATGAACCAGGAACTTCAGAACATGATTCTACTGTCAGTGTTAAAAACACCAAAGAAGTGTGCAATGGCGAAGCTTTCCTCAAGTGTATACGAAGCTCCAGAGTGCCAGATTTTGATGATTTATCAGATTTTATAGTGTGCAGGCAAGGAAAAGATTATGCTAGTTGGTTGAGGGACCGACAGAAATTCAGACTATGGAAATACAAGAAAATGACTGCTTTAAGGTGGAGGAAAAATAAAGCGGCTTGGAATTCTATGAAAGGTAGGTAAATCAAAGGTATTGTACTTTTATATTTTGATTGTGCTTACATGTAGAATCGGCAAACTAAGGGTAGGTAGTTTTTCGAAATTCTTTTGGAGAATACATTGTTAGATTTGACATTTATTCAATATAATCTTTCCCTTAGGAAGTAGGGCCGGTAGAAATGACCCCTCCTGACCCAATGGAAGTCAACGGTCTAAGTTGATCAGACAAGGTTGAAGATCAAAATGATGTCGTTTTGATCGATAAGTTTGGATCGGGCCTCAACAGCACCGATTGAAACTGACTGGACTACAAATGTGGCTTAAGCCACCTAATAGGAGGAGCAGACTTTGCTGAGCTGGGCCGATGCCAAATCCAAATTGTCTTAATCCGGCCCATTACTAACTGTATTAAGAAGACCTACAGTTGGGTATTTGAATTATCAAACATATTTATTTCCATCAATTTGACAGGAAATGTGGAAAATGGCTTCCCTTTTTGTCTTCTAAGTGATTGGATTCCAAGAAAATTACGTAGGAATTATAAAATTGGGAAATTTGTGTTTACAGTTCTTTTGCTGACTACATTTGTGTTTACATTGCCGCAAGTTATTTACCGGTTAAAGAGCCTTTATGTACTAAGCGGATTGTTTGACTATTATACCCCTAAGTTATGTACCCTAAAAACAGGATTTTCATGGCTAATTTTAAATTTATCTTTGCTTTGTACTAATCATGTTTTTCATTTCCTTAATCATTGCCTTCTTTCCTTTTGTCTCTATCGTTTAATTTTTTTTTTCTCATTTGAAATGTTTTCTCTTTCAATTCTCCACTGTATCTCTTCAATCTATGACACCCTTTTATATCCTAGCTACACTGTTTTGTTCTGAAACATCTCTATTTTCAATTTTATATTATTATTCCATTTTACTAGTTTCATATTTATTAGATCTCATTCTTGGTTCCCTGCTTCTTTATGCTTTAAAAAAATGTTGGTTAATGGTAATTCATCATAATTTTGTAATTAGTTAATTTTTAAATGATAAACGATCAATTTAATGTTATTTCACTTAAATATGCCATTTTTTATTTTAATATAATACGCACAATACTAGTATAGGCCAAAAAAAACCTTAAAGAATTACACAAGAAATACGTTTTATTCCAAATTGTGCATATCTTTACAATTATCTTATATATAATTCGTCAAATTAGTTGTCCTATTCTTGGAAGATGAGGTAAATGATTTGAACTGTTGCTCACTCTTTTCGGGGAAAGTTTACGTTTATAGTAAATCTCAAGTAAAATACACTTGTATCCTTTTCTCTCTCCTATCAAACAAATAAAATGTCAAGCTTTTAGTTCATCTACAATCATAAAATATTCCTACAAATTTTCAAATAAAAGAATTGTCCCTTTTCTAGCATCGACCCTCTTCTTGATCATTATCTAAAAATAAGATTCAATTGTATGTAATAACCAAGTATTTTTTTGAAAATTAGAATAAATGAATTAACTAAAGGCTCTTAAAGTGGAAGAATAAGATCATAGTTTAAAAAAATGTTACAAGAAGATAATCTTAAAAGGAGAACTTTAATAAACAGCATAATAAAAGCTTAAATAAGAGCAAAACATTGTGTCAAATAGGGAAACACAAGCATATCACAAAGAGACACAATTGTCTACCATTAATTGTAGCGACATGATTAGTAATATGGGTGAGTTGTAAGGTATATTTAGGAAGATATATGAATGTGTCGAGGAGAAATAGGAGTTTTTAGAAGCAAAATAATTAACTTGTGAGATATTGCATATTATTGAATGATTTGGAAGAACCTCTTCTTGAAGTACAATCATGACACATCTCAATTCAACTTTATATATCCCACTTTTTTTGCTAGTTCTTGACTGTTTTTGAGCGTAGCATGTTTTGAAAAATTCTTTTGAATAAGGGCAACTAAACAGAAGATGTGCATTGGTTTCTTGATCTGACAAATGCAACATATAATTCAGATTATCGATGCCTCTTATTTTATCAATAATAGTGATCTTTTCTTTAATTACAAGCCATAAAGTAAATGAGAATCTTGGGACAAAAAGTTAATTCCATACAAGAAAATACTGGTTCACAGTCATTGCCTATTCCTAATCATATCCTTAAATGGCTTGTTTGTGAATAAACTAGAAGGATGCTTAAGCTAGATTAGCTTAGCCTCTATTTACAGGTTCAAAAGAATTTCCATTTAATATTCACCTTAGTTAATGAGATGGATTAACAACATACTTAAATAAACAGATATGATGACAAAAAAAAAAAGAAGAAGAAGAAGACTTCCATTTTTTGTTTTTACTGCAATATTAAAAAGTTAGTTAATTACTTTGAAATGCCTCTTTGTTTTGCTTTGTTCGACTACCCTTCCGTAGAATCTTAACGATTCTTAAACACCGAACACTAACACAGTCACCTCAAGCTTCCTAACAGAAGAACCAATTGAAAATGTTCAACTCAACCTTGCCCAGTATGCTTCTGTCTCCGCCCATCTGCAATAACCGAAAAGTCAGGTTCCTGGAAAATATATATATTATATCTTCTAAAGTTTCAGGAAAAAAAAAAGATTCTCCAATGATCATTGAAACAGGAAGACACATTCTGAACATCAAACCTGAAATTGTTCTCATTAAGGGAACCCTCCGATATTTATATTCTGCATACTTACAATACAATGCTGTCATCATTCCCATTAATTGTCTTTTAAATATGTGATTATCAATTACCCTTTTTCTCTATTCTATTTAATGGATAACATGCATTCTGACTCGATCCCATTACCCATTATAAAATATATCCTGGAACAACCGTTGTGTTCTCATTGGGCTCATGTAATTATGCAACTACTTTAATCTGGGTTTGGATTTATTAATCTGGGTTCATCTCTTGACTGATGCCTAAATGATTCCATTATGGTTAACTAACACATGGACATGGTCCCCTAACTAAATTGAGTTAATGGGAAGTATATAACATGATTGACTTTGAAGGAAATGATAATTACTTTATTGCCTACCCCAATTCAATACGGTTTCAGACATTGCTTTACAACAGGCCGCCTTGTTTGTTGTCAACAGTTGATATTTCTTTCTGACCTGTACTGTATGAGATAGTTAACAGCCATCTTGCTTTGCCTTAAAGTCTTTTAAATGCTTAGCCTTAATGCAGAAAAAGATCGATTCTTGTCCCACATGAAAGAATTAAAGTTACCCTGACGATAACAATTCTGGCTTTAGATGGAAGGATGATTACTTTCATTTACAGTTTAAAACGTGTAGTGTCGTGTTAAATTGAGTAAGGAAAATAAGTTTAGTAATAAAAAAAATGCCCAAGTTGCACTAAAGAAGTGACTTAATATACCAAGAAACCTGCCCTTTTCTCACCAACCACTGAAAGGTTCGACCCTGAAAAGGAATTAAAATCTGAATCTCTCTTCTCTATCACCCCCTTACAGGACACAAGTAACGTTAATGGCCGACCCACAAAATTTTTTAATCCTCCTCCATGGTAGAACCGACCAAAGCATAATAGGAATTGGCTTCAACAAGACATGATTCCATATTTGGTCGTATACCTAACGGTTAAAACCCTTATCGATGCTTTTTATGCACCGAATGTTAGAAAAACACAGGATGATTGTAAAGATGTAAATGTGATGATGCATGTCATACTTTGGATTAGTCAAATAAAGAACCTAATCAATTAAGGACCTAACATATGCATTGTATCAAGTTGGGTTGAGATATTCTGACCAGCCAGCAACATTCATCAACTAAATTTAAGGATCAAGACAAAAGAATTATATAAAAAAACATCACACCAATGTTCATTTGTACACCCTTTCGCCTCTACAAAGTCAATTGAAGAATCGTCTGGCCGTTTGTCGGAAGAGATAAAACGAAGGTTGCCATAGAATATGGTCTTTTGCCCAAAAGTTATTAAACAGGTGCATGCATAAGCTCTGAGTCTTCGCACCAACCGAATGCAACGAGTTTATCAATCATAACCTATCTATAGAAAACCAACCAACTACTTAAAGCAATTGATTTTTTTTTTTATTTTAAATTGTGCAATCCTTTAAACATAGTTAGCAATCAACACTCATTCCTCACTGCACGCTCAAACTATACCATCTGCTATATGTCCCAATAGGTTAGCATTGGTGCATATATAAATTTGAATAACTCTAGGATATGTAGTATATTAAGTACTTGATGGATTGTAGGATGGAGAGGAAGTTGAAATTCACACTTGAAAGAATTGTAATAGAAGAATGGATGATAAAGATTGGCTTAAATCAATAATCCAGATCGAGTCATGGCTCGTCTCCTTGTTGCTAGTCAAAATGTCTCTCTTTATAAGTGTTTCATATTAAATCATCAATATGTTTAAAGTAGGTGTGCATAAGAAAACTAAGTTAGACATATGAAAGTTGATATTTCTTTTATATACGTCCCCAGAAGGCTTTTGTGGATTTATTAATTGGTTTTTCAAGAGACAATTTTGGATTATTTTGGATTATATGTTGTAGATTTGTGATAACATAGTTGGATGATTTCATCATAATCCTCGAGAGGCTTAAAGGTTGTCCTTACTAGTACACCCTTATGTACCTGATTCTTAAAGATTTCATTCTTAATTTATGTTTTGGAAAGAAACTGAGAGGCAAACAATATACCCTGAATCGGTTAAAAAATAAATTTGATTTAGTTAACACTACTCCATTAACCTTCTTTATTTTTCGTTTTTTACAAGAGAAAAGAAAGGGATGCACTCTCACCCTTAAAAATATGACAAGTTTATCACATCACCTTAACGTTAAACCTTCCACCTTCTGATGAAAGCAAACATACAATAAGGCAATGTGGTTTCTCTCTTAAGAAAGTATACAAAATTTTCAAAAACAATAACGAACCGTTTGAAAACTTTCGAATTGAATTCATTAGTGAATTGGATTCAATTACATTACTGAGATTGAATTGAATTCAATTTACACTGTTTGGAACAAACCCAATAATATTATAATTGAATTCAGTTATACTGTTTGGAGCACAATCAAAATGAATTCAATGATTTCATATGATATTTTCACCCCTGACTTAAAAATAATCTTATTAAATAATAAATATTCACACTTACATAGAGCAAGTTATAAACTTCAGTTTCATTATAAGTGATATCATCGAAAAAGTTAATTATTAAAATGAAAAGAAAAATTGATTGTAAATGACATTAGGCTAGACCGAGCTACGAAGACAATAGAAAACTATTATAATTTGGAAGCTTAAAAATGCATGAACGAGCAGTAGTTCTTTTGCGTTGACAACTACAAGGCACTATCAATTTTAGAAATTTCACTCCAAATTAAAAATGCATGAATGAGAAGGTGTTAAAAACTAATTAGAATCACAAACATTGTTTTGCACTTTGCAATAACTATTATAGTGTTCACCTTTATACACATTTGAGGATATTATTAAAGAAATGAAAGTTTAAAGTTGAAATTATATTTTTATTTTAGTAAAAGGACATTTACAATACACGTGAGATGTATATGTCCTTTTGTGTATGAAAAAGCAAGCAACCAAAGGTGTTTAAATTTGTCTACTAATGAAACGCATGCTCAAACTCAATGATGTAGCCTCTTTGAAATTATACTAACAAGTTTCCTTTTTGTTTAGGTCAAAATTAGAGACTAACCCATTTACGTGCATGGAAATTAAATCTTGCTTTCATTGACAAAATCACCGAGTATGGCCTTGTCTGCTTATTCCTGACGTACTAAAACAAAATGGAATTCCCCTAGCATCTAGGAACACACACAGTCATACTGATGTTAATGTGAAGGACAAAAACTGGCAAATATTCGGTGATCCAAAACGTTGTCCTCGGAAGGATAGGATCAAAGTGATGTCCTGGAGAAAAGAAAGACCAAAACCTAAACAAAGTGAAAGATCCGCTCCGGTCTTTTTAAATGTAGATAAGTAGGAACATGGAAAGCTTTTTTGGGGGTTAGATGTCTGGTCCAAATACGATTAGAAAAAAAAAAATAAAGGATAAATGGCAATAACTGATAACTCTTTCCACTTGGTGGGATTGACGCAATGGGCACAAGAAGCCGAAAGCTGCTCCTAGTTGTTGACCTAACGCGCAAGAGGACAAGAACGCCCCATTGTGGGCCGCACGTTAATTTAGGAAAGCTACTGGCGAAAGATACAAAAATTGGTACAAAACCAAAAAAAGGCAGAAAGTGTAGAACAACACGGCAAATATGTTTGGTGTGTGTGTGTGTGTGGCACATGCATAACCACCACCAACTTCGTATACGACAAAATATACTTCCCAAACCACCGATACCAAAATTTACTGTTTGTCTATTTTATAGGGTAGGGGAAAGGAAATAAAAGCAAAAGGGTGAAGTTTCTGAGTGCATACTCACACCCTCGTGATCATACCACGTGATTTGCTTTTTACCACCGAAACCAGACGTTTTGAAGAATTTCATTCTTTTGATCAAGTCGGTGTTACTTAGACATACGTCATTCTTATATAAGCAAACGTACTTGCGTTGTCTGTTTCACTTTCAAATTGTACGGACATTTTTTTTAACTCGGGGTAATTAATGGGAGGTGACAGTTTACGAAGTCGGTAAATTAAAAGATGTCAATTTTAACACGTGCTTTTATTACATTTAGTAAAAATTTATGTACTTTGAAAATTTTGTGCTCTTATATTTTATGCTTAATTAAAAAACCCCTAACCTTCTTCTCAATTTTATAACTATGATGTAATTTTTAAAAGGTATTTAAATTTATAATTATTTTAAATTTTTACCTGATGTTAATGTTTCTAATATATTAACTAACATGACTTGTCATATATTCAAGTAATCCTAATTATTAATACACATCAACCAAAAATAATATAAGTGACAAGGATTAAAGAAATAACTTTGCTTCACAAATTAATAAAATTATTATCATATTAAAAATTAAAATATAAATATAAATGTTTCAATTTTATGAAAATAAATTAATAGTACATCTTACGTATGTATTATTGTATAAATAATAATATAATTATAATCAACTTAATATATACTATTTACGTGATTTACTAATCTCTAATCATTACCTCTGGTATAGTTATCTAAGCCAACAAAAATTGTAAGTAAAACTTAAAAGAGAATTTCATAAAGACTAATATTTTTATAAAATTATAATAAATTAATGAAATTAAAAAATATTAATAACTTCTACCTTAAATCAATTTGCTACACTAGGAATCACTTATTAAAAAAATATTAATAACTTCTACCTTAAATCAATTTGCTACACTTGATTGGAATTAATTCACTTGTGTCTGTTTTCGTGTGCCACCTGCACTTCTCTATATCCATCCATCCATCTTTAATAAATGGATAGATGGACAGGAGTACAGGGTGGTACACGGAAACGGACACAACCATTCTGTGCCCTATTTAATGGCGTATGATTACTTTAAAAAAACGAAATGATCTAAAATTAGAAAAAAGTTCTTAATTATAATGGATCGATGAATTGAGAGGAGCACAGGGATTCATACGAAAATAGATACAATCATCCTGTGTCCTATTTAATGGCGTATGGTTACCTTATAAATGTGAAATGATATAAAATTATAAGGAAGTTCTTAATTATAAGACCAATCACACAAACAACTTGATAGGGGTGTTGAATTTGTATTTCAATCTAGAAATTAAGGGTATGGTTACGTTTATTACAAAATGAATGAGATAAATTATGTATAAATCCAATTTTCTATGATGGTGAGAAAGTGTCCTTGACCAAGTCCAGCGGCCAACATTAGGTCTAAAAGTATACAAATACGTTCACACATGAGTCGCATGAAAATGGAGTAGTGACGTGGAGCGAGGACTGACCACTTTGATAAAGGAAACAATCTTAGGATTACCCTATCAAGTGCGAGTATCCCACCAAGGAACCAAATCCTACGGTCTCTATTCACTTCAAGTACCTTCTCGGTTTGTCTGATATAGAATGAAATTATAAAACATGGTTGGCTTCGATCATTCTAACAAATCAAATCCAACGGCCAGAGATCCACGAGAAGGGGATTGGAGCACCTGTTCTTTGCTACTTAAGGTCCCACGTTGAAAGAAAAGGAAAAAAAATCTAATCAATCACTCCCAAAAATCGAGGTCAAAGAACCACGTGTCAAAAAACAGAGTCAGTAATTCCCATCATGGGGAGTTTTCGAGGGGGCCCCACGACGATGGCTTCGATCATCGTATCAGCTGGTATTAAGAACAAGACTTTTGAGGGGAAATGTCTTGGGGAAGTTGGGGGCATCATAACAGGCAGAGCTCTCTGCTGAAGACAAGTGTCACATTGATGATGAGATTTACAGAACAAAACCATAGAATACGACAAAATCCAAAACCCACATTCGATGACCCTAGAAACAAAAGAAAATTTAATTTGTGAAAGGCGAAAAACGACACCTCAGGTCCTGACAAAAGACATGCCGTCACGCGCTTTCCCCTAGAGGACAAAAAACGTGTCTTCCTCAGTGGCGATGTCGTGGTTGTGGGAAGGAGACAGGGGTACTTTAGGGAAAGAGGGATGGTGGGGTTAGGCAAAAAGAGTCGAGACGGAACCCTTTGTCGCCACGTGCCTTGGCGTCGGCCGCACGCAGCAAAGTCTTTGTCTGCTACTGCCTGCTTCCCTTATTTCTTTTTCCTCCACGTTTAGCTTTTAATTTCTCATGCGTACAGCTATTGCCAAACTTGGAAATGGGAAGTTATATTATTATTATTATTATTATTGTTAGGCTTAAATTCCATTATTTCATAACTTTAGATATATTTTATGAATTTTTAAAAGATAAAGATAATTTCAAATAAATAAAGGAAAAATAGGAGAGAGACTGGTGAGAAGTGACTTGGTTACAAATTACAAAGAGGCAGTTAGTATTGGTATGGATGTAGCGTCTACGTGAGAAAGAAGACAGAAAAAGAGGGGGTAGGTAGGACCCACAAGAACACCTTAATTTGGCCGCCTGCTTTTGTCGTCTCCGTCCATCTCCGTCGTTCCTTCCCTCTTTTGACTCTCCGCTCTCCCTCTCATCTTTTGTTTTCTCATATCAATCACTTACCATTTACCCTCTTCAAATCCGTTTCCTTTCTTTTCCTTTCCATCCATATCTTCTCTCTACGTACTTTCTTTCTCTTCTCAAACAATCCCCTATAACTGTCTTTTGATTCCTCACTACCTCACTCACTGTTCCTCGTCTCCTTTTATTTGCCTACTCCTTCACCTCTTACGTACTGAATAGGAATCACATGTTGTAAGGGCAGGATTGATCAAAACTGTTCCTTTACGTAGCTGTTAAGTTTGCTTGCTTGCTTTTCTGTTCCGGTGTTGTTGGGCTGTTGTCGTCCTGAGTTGGGTGTTCTGGGGTCGAGAAAAAATGAGGTTGTGAGATGGTCTGAGTACGAGGGCACGTGTTCATTCCTTCTTTAAGGGGCAATTTGTTTGTTTTCTGAGTAGTGTATAGGCTGGCTTTTTGGTTTTGGGTGAAGAATTCATCTTCATGGCTGGTGGCAATGAGGTCAACCTTAATGAATCCAAGGTATTCTCTTTTGTCCCTGACTCCTGTTTTCTTATCTTCGCATGCAATCCTCTCTCTTCTGTGATCAGTTTTCTATTGACATAATTAGTACAAGTCTGTTCATGGTCTAGGCCTTTTTGTTATGACCTGTTGGGACTTAGATTTTTACTTTGGTTTACGACATTGGAGTTATACTTTTTTGCTATTTTGGAACGAATGACACTGTGATCTTATTATTCGTTAACATGTTTGACTTCCTTCAACTTTTAAACTTGTTTCTATTTGGTGGTTCCGTTAGACATAGCTTGTCGTTTGGGGCTGTGATTCGAGTGGTTTCCGGTTTGTTTGTGTTTGTCCTCAACTTTACTTACCTAATGGATTGAGTGGCAATGGATTTTTTTCAGCTTTTATTTGACATTCCGAGTCCTGGGAATACAGTAAACTTGATATATTTTCTGAATCTTATGGAAGCGTAATTAGATGATAGATCGCTTCTTACTTAAAAGAGCTTTATGAACCTTTCGTTCTCTTCCTTTTTTCCCCCCCTTTTCTCAAGAAAATCCTCTGAAAAACTTGGACTTGCAGATGGTTGTTCCACTGAACACGTGGGTCCTCATCTCCAACTTTAAATTGGCATATAATATACTTCGCCGACCAGACGGGACCTTTAACCGTGAATTGGCAGAGTTCCTTGAACGTAAAGTCCCTGCTAACACGATTCCAGTAGATGGGGTTTTCTCATTTGATCACGTTGACCGTTCTTCTGGTCTCCTAAACCGTGTTTTCCGACCAGCCCCTGAAAACGAGGCTCAATGGGGGATGGTGGATCTTGAGAAGCCCTTGAGCACCACTGAGATTGTCCCTGTGATTATCTTCTTTCACGGTGGAAGCTTCGCTCATTCATCTGCCAATAGTGCTATTTATGACACCTTCTGTCGCAGACTTGTTAGCCTTTGTAATGCTGTTGTGGTGTCTGTGAATTACCGTCGCTCACCAGAGTATCGATATCCATGTGCATATGATGATGGTTGGGCAGCTCTGAAGTGGGTCAAATCCAGAACATGGCTTCAAAGTGGTAAAGATTCTAAGGTTCACGTCTATTTGGCTGGTGATAGTTCAGGAGGTAATATAGCTCACCATGTCGCGGTGAGAGCAGCTGAGGCAGAAGTGGAGGTACTAGGTAACATACTTCTTCACCCAATGTTTGGTGGTAAGAAAAGAACAGAAGCAGAGAAAACATTGGATGGCAAGTACTTTGTCTCGGTTCAAGACCGTGATTGGTACTGGAGAGCTTTTCTACCTGAAGGTGAAGACAGAGACCATCCAGCATGTAATATATTTGGCCCCAAGTCCAAAAGATTGGAAGGACTCAAATTCCCCAAAAGTCTAGTTGTTGTGGCTGGTTTGGATCTCATACAAGACTGGCAGTTGGCTTATGCTCAAGGGCTCCAGAAAGCTGGCCATGAAGTGAAACTTCTTTATCTAAAACAAGCTACTATAGGCTTCTACTTTTTGCCAAATAACGATCACTTTTATTGCCTCATGGATGAGATCAAAAGCTTCGTGAATCCTTAACTGTTAATACTCTACTTACTCTTAACTACAGGCAGCCACATACGTAACAAAAAGCTTCACGTTTCACTTTTTTTTTTTCCCCCTCCCCCACTCTCTGCCCCTTTGAAAGTGTTGGTGTGTAGTTACAAGATTTGTGTAGAACCGTTTACTTCTTACCACAATTTCACTGATGAGGGTGATATCGAGTTCTGTATTCAAGCTGTTCTTGGTCTGAAGAGTACTTGTTATGTTGTTCTGGGTTCATAAAAGTATTCCATCTGATCAGACGGCGAGCTCCAGGCATCCCAGGATCAGAACTTGTTCGTGGAATTTGGCTGAACCATCAGAGGTGAAACCAACCCCTGTTTAGCTTCCGTCACAGAGCAATGGGGGAAGAAAAAGTGGGGTGTTGTGATCTTTGTTGGGTTAATCAGTTGTTTTTAGTAAGTTAGGAATTATAAGCACTAATTTCAGAACATGACTGGACTGGAACTTATTCATCCATCTTGATATGGAGCTTGTATGTTATACCTGTGTTCTAGAATTATATAAAGATTTTGGCAAACGTTGCAAGCCTAGATCCTGTCTTCTTACCAATGGTATCGGCATTATCAGTTTGATCGACCAAATCTCTTGTAAGCATATCAACTTAATGAGAAAAGAGTGTTGTATGCAATAGCAGGACAGTTGACTTAATGGTCTCCATTCCAAGGACATGCCTAGTTTGAATTCGTCAAAGATTACTGATTCCAATTCATCTAATTTTTGTCTTTTTGTGTAGTGGAGAAAATCGAATCCCCACTAAATCATTATCATCTCCACTCTATACTTGTATCCCGGTAATGATATAATACGTACTTGACCCTCAACTTGGCGTCGTATAGACCATACTAACAATCAACGTTAGAAAAGGGCGGGTACAAGTCCCTAACACGACGTCGTTATGATATGATGTAACGCCATCACAGAGAGCAAGTCAAAGCCCTGTCCGCCAAAAGAGCATCAATGTAAGAAAAAAATGATTGGAAGGACATCAGCATCAAAAACTGAATAATTCTTGTCAGCTCCCAATTGTAGTTGGGATATGGATATGCAAATACAGGAATGGGTTTGGTAAAAGTATAAGGGCAAAAAGCTAAATCAATTTTGTTACGGTGGACCGCTTGGAAAAGCAAACCATTCCGGTTCGTTTTTATGGGATGGGACTGGGGAGGGTACTTTCTTTGATGCAAAAGGTTGATCCCCAACCCCAAGGGCCCCCGGTCGCAGACCCGACCACCGCCGGAGGATTGAATC
>JAOQMR010000004.1:8927947-8974169 GCA_027563865.1 Erythroxylum pelleterianum
TGCAATGCTGAGACTCGAACCAGCAACCTTGATGCACTTTCCTTCACAAGGAACCAGCCAGGCTACCCGTGCGGGTGGGGAGGGTACTTTCTACTTAGCGGTGGTGTAACCAGCAAAGCTACAAGACAAGGACAAAGAACTTTGTCTTGTAATTTGACTTTTTAGGGGGTTTGCTTATACCAAGAATTTAGATCCTCTTTTCAATATTACTCTGTCTTATTCTATTTCATAAAATCTTAGCTATTTATTTTGCGGGACTCTTGCGAGACTCACATAAATAAATGACTGAGATTTATTGAACACAATAAAACACCATAATATTGGACAGAGGGTCTGTACTCTTATACAATACAATACACTGCTATTTGCTTGCATGTGGCCGAAGTATCCAACCAAAAAAGCATTTCACATTTGAAACTTTGGCCTTTCACCTTTCATTTTACTATTACTATTACTAGCACTAGCATGGGGTCCTGTCTGAATTTGTCCCAAGGCCAAGTTGTTTATGCTTGTAAATATTGTATTACTCAAAGTCATTGTCATGGTCACTGTCCTTTATTTAATCTTGTGAATTTCCTTACATTGGGTGTGGCTGGTCCCCCCACACCCACACTGTTCCCTACTTTCTTTAATGGCGTTCACACCACATTGGGTATTTGTCTTTTCAACACATGCATGGGTTAACCTTTCTTTGTTTACTTCCTAATACTCTAACTAAACCAGAGCCAACTTGCTGAGCTGCTAAGGCCGGCTTGTAAATTATTTTAAACCCAATTTGGCATACAAGTAATCGTCACTTCAAGCTTCACTTGTCTTTGTAATAATTGATTTTCTTTTAGAATTTGAAATGAATTAATAGGTCATATCATAATAGCAATCAAGAATGATTTTGATTTCAGGGATTGGTTGGACAATCCCACAAGAAAAACCTTTTGAGTCAGTCACTCAATATTCGGAAATGGGCCTATCACAATCCATGTGCATTGCGTGGTAGACAACAATGGAATAAGCAACAACGTTGAAGTTAGAATAACCCAGAGATGACCTACTGATAGACAGAAAAATCAAAATAAAATCAAACCAAACCGCCCTGAAATTTTATCTTGTTTAGCAAGGCACGACTCATCCTCCCATCACCAATCTATGGGCCAACTTTTTGACAGAATAAATTCCTAGAGTTTGCACCACGATATTCAATTAAGCCTCTTAACTTCAGAAAATTGAAAATTGACCTTGTTTAAATGACCACATCAATTTCCTTAAATTGAACAGAGTAAATGTCAGGGCTTATTTGACGCTTTCCCTCGCAAATAGCAAAGATGATGGCTAGTATTTAGATAAATGTTCATTCTTATAACTTCATATCAAAAGTTCTGAGAACAGACAAAGGAGAAGAACAATTTCAAGGTTACAACTGCAACTAGAGATGAAGTTAGGTTCAACAAGAACTAAGATTCAAGAGAAACTGCAAGGATTGCAAATTTGTATTACACTGGTTTTCAACCCCCATGTTTTTATGTGCAACACCAGAGGCAAATTCATCATGTTCTATATCATTTCTATTTCTTAATAAACCATTTTCGATGATGCATTTCACCCGAGTATAGGCAGCAAGTTCTCACAAACTGCACCTTACATTTGCAGCTGATTGTTATGAAAAATTATGAAGACTTGACTATAATTATTAGAAATCAAAGCTCATTACAAAATTTTCAAAACAGCACACACATTTGCGAAAAATCAATAAATAAATCGGGCCTATTTTATTCATAAACATTTTCATTCATGAGTGTTACTACACTCATTGTTTAATCTCAATTACAAACATTTCCAATTTGAAAAGTCGTTACAAAAAAAAATTATTCAAATAACTAAGGTACAATAATTACAGAATACACAATTTGATACAAAAATAAAGAAATATAAATGCAAACGCGAACTGATCCCGACTTCTATTTCTTACTTGAATGCAGTGGCTAAACTCCAATTTGCCTAACTAGAGTAACTCCTCTGAGCCTGTAAAATAATATTACAATTTTGGGATAAATTTTGCGAACTCAGTGAATGGACCATTCTCGATGGCTCACTCAATCACATAACACATTAATACATACAATCACATATTTCACATCATTTCATTTATCATCACGTAACATCACAAATTATTTTGTTCACAATTTTCACATTTCACATTCAATGCAGTCAGACAGTTCGTTTCGATCATTCAAATCATACATATTACTTATATATGTAATGCACATGAGACTCACTTTCAGTTGTTATTGTTGTGACCAAATACCTATAATTGTCCCATATCTATTGTAAATACCGGGCTTATTGATAACTGTCTCGTATCTGTTGGAGATACCGAGCTCAATATACATAGTGAGCCTTTGACTCTTAATCACATTATGAACTTTAAGCTTTTTTTTTTTTTAACTTTCTAAGCTTTAAGCTCTTTCTCGGTGACTACTCCGATCACAACAACCTTTATATTGTCATGCATTCATGTAATGAAATGCATCAATCACATAAGATCAATCAGTCACTTTATTTCACTTTACACATTCACCTTCACATGTCATCAGACCTTAGTCCAACATTCAACATTTAAGTTGAGAAAACACGTAGTTAGTCCAATTCACATTCAATGAGCACTTCCAATAGTTATTTCATGCATCAAACGCCTCGGACATTCAATGTCTAGAATCAGTACAATCACATTCACATAATCATTCAATACAGAATTTAAACAAAATAATTATTTAAAGTAAGACAATCTAGGTCGACTCACAGTATGGTCCAGATTAGCATTAGCTTCCATGATTCGGAAATGTCTGGATGCGGACGTTTTATCCTGCACACCAACATTATGCAATACACACATTGCACACACATTATTAATTGCACAATCTTATGAATACTCAATCACATACATATGTATATGTGTTGTGTATAATGCATGCTCAATGACAATTCCGAGTATATTATCTAAATTCACATCTTATGCTCATTCTCATTTCATAATTCATATATGTCTAATTGAACTTAGGTTTACACTTCATTTGTACATGATCAATCTAAGTTCACCATTCAATCTTTATCCTTTGTATGTGTCTAGGTAATTCTTAGGCTTACACTTCAAGAACACTTGGTTATTCTAATATCATAACTTAATTTCTCGTCATTTCTTTTCTAACATTATATGCTCTCATAATATCCAATTCTTATTCACATTTACTTAATTCATATTACTCAACTCCTTTGAATCATAACTACAATCATATGAACATCTTCATTCACATTATACTTATGCCTTTTGTCCCAAGATATGTTTATTTATAGACGATTGACTTATTAATGTTTTCCCAGGAGATATTTAGGCTTGATTTTGACCTTGAATGAGCCTAGTTGATGTTAGATTGAGTGATTAAAGTAAGGAAAGTGTATTAAGGAATGATTTAAAGATCTTGTTAATTGGTTATGAGATGCGTATTAAAGAAATGTACCTGAGATTGTCAATGAACATGCATCGTACATATTCCATATATACATTTGTGCATAAATGAATACTTATAATTGTGCAAAGTTGTAGTGTGTATAAATGTGTATGTATTGCATGATTTAAAAGAGCATATTAAGCGTCAACATCTCCGAGACTTCGAGGCAATAACTTTCTGGAGCAAATTGTAACTTAGACGGTCTCACTTAATTATTTGTTTGTATTAAATTCTGTATTGAATTATTTAGTGAAATTAATTGTGTTGAGTCCAGACATTAAATGTCCGAGACGTTTGATGCGTGAATGACATATTAGAAGTGTTTCTTGTATGTGAATTTGACGAAATAAGTGTTACTCAACATGATTGTTAAATGCCGGACCAAGATCCAATGACAAATGTGAATGAGATTGTGAATGTAATTGATTAAAATAATGACTGATTGAATATGTGATGCATTTTATTACATGAATGCACGATCAGATAATGAAAGTTTTGATAGCCACCGAAAATAAGCTTAAAGTTTAGAATGTGATTAAGAGCCAAAGGCTCGCTATGTATAATAAGTCATGTATTCCCAATGGATAAATAACAGTTATCAATGAGCTCGGTATCCACAATAACTACAGGACAGTTATAGGCACTCGGTCACAACAACGTAATAATTGGAAATGAGTCTCATGAAGACTGCATATACATTTAATATGCATGTTTGAATGATTGAAATGTACTATTGACTTGTATTTGAATGAGAACGTGAAAAGTGTGAACAAAATGCTATGCAATGCTACATGATGATAAATAAAATGATGTGAATTATGTGATTATATATTTTGATGTGTTGTGTAAATTGAGTAAACCATCGAAGATGATTACCTCATTGAGTTCGCAAAACTCACCAAAATTACAACGTTGACATTTCAGGACCGAAAGTGGATACTAGTGACAGAGGGACTCTACAAGACGCATAGTTCTTATACTTTTGGATAGAAAAAATGACTCAAAGGTCGATTAGCTAAGACTAAAGGATCTAGTTAGAAATTTTTGTATAATTCCTCATGTATGTAGCATATTCTGTAATTAGTCTTGATAATGTACATATTTGGATGATTTTATAAACCTATAATGTATATTCGGTTTTTATGAAATGAAATGAGGAAATTTTGAATTCTTAATTATTTTGACTTTCTTTATGATGCCTTATAAGAGAATATGAGTGCTCCAGCATGCCACCCTTGTGGGGTACGTATTCGGATATCATGTGTTTTGCAAGAGTGGAGTGCTTGCATTGACAGTAATGGAGACTTTAAATTTCAGGGTTGTTTAAAATGGTGATTGTGGATTTTGGAAAGCAAATAATAGATTTAAGAATCACTCCTATTTGGAAACAGAACTAGGAATCACTCGTATTGTATCAGAAAGGAATTGGAAATCATCCCTATCATTTCGGAACAACTAGAAATCACTCTATCATTTGGGAATAGGAATAAGAAATCATTCCTAGAAAGAAAGAATTAAACTTTAAAGCTGCTATTCAGAATCCAGAAAGCAAATCCCTCGTTATTCATGACTTGAAACATTCATGATTTTGAGGAGAATCCTGTTAACGTAATCCTAAAGTAGGAATCTAACTTTAACTTGATCCTAATACCCTTTGAATTCTAACCTGACAAGGGTAACTTAAAGTAAACTTCAACTGAACTTTGTAATAAAGGAAAAACTAAACAACCACTGGAATGTACACCATACAACAAACATCATTGAGTTGTGGCTCATATTTAAAAAAAAAACAATGCTTTTATCCCTTAAGCTCCCTATAGTTGTAAGGATGGTAAGGTACAATAACATAAAAAAGTTTTCCTTATTGGAGGAGGAACCTATTTATAATCTGTTTTTCTTCCTATTTGTCTTGTAAAAAGAGAAAAGCCAAGTACAAATAGTGCTGCAATACTCTTTGCAATAGTAGTGCATGATCTATTTCTATGTTCTTAACAACCAAGGCCCCAGCACACCAAACTAGGTGCTTGGGTAGAAAATTTGCCCTTTCTGTTCTTCTAGTCTTTTAAGCTGATCCATAAAGAACACTAAATTGCATGGAAATAGGAACTTCCAACTTAGGCCATGTTTCACATAAGAGACTGCCCTTCTAAATAACTATATAGCCAGTAGCAAAGTAGTAGCATAAAAATAGTCTATAGATGATTAATACACAGCATAATTAGACAAGAAGCAAGAATGCGAAAGAACATACCTATGAAACACCTGGAATCTCAATGCCACGTAACTGTTTTTGATGAACCATCCATAGTATCAGTCCAGTGCCTTCTGGAATTGATGATGCCTGATATGCAACTGCATTGGCATGTATTTTAAGATGAAGATACATCACAAGGAAACCCATAGCCATACTTGCACATCAACCCCATTACTTGCTTAGCCTTATATATTTGACCATATGTCGAGTATGCTTTGTACATTATATAAAAAGTTTTCTTAGTAGGATCCATGTTGAAATTCTCCATTTCACCAAGAACATTCTCCATTTCCTCCAAGCGGTTTTGTGATAGATACATGACCATTTTACAGTGATACAAAGACCGACATATTCTCCAACCAGCATTTTCAGCACGTTTTACAAAATCTGCCAGCTTGCAAACTGCATCGTATCTGAAATAAGTCGAAATGATTGCCCGCATCACACCAATTGTTGTCACAGTAGTTTTATGCTTAAATGCTTCATTTATCGAGTTCTCCATTTCCTCCAACCAATCTTCTTGTGCATATACCCTAATCAACAACACATTGAGCCAAGGCCTATAGTCATTCTCAGGGATAAGCTTTATCAATTTCTGGATCTTTTCAACTCTATTAGTAACAGAACTTCTACAATATGCACAAACCATAGCTCTGATCAGAGGAATTTCGTTTGTATTGACGTGATCTTTTACCAAGTTGTATGTATCTTCCATCTTCTCCAGATTCCCAGAGTGTGCATAGCCTCGAAGCATTAGCAAGTATGTGTTTAGGTCAGGCTGGATAGGGCCTGCTTTCATTGTTTGAAAAGTCTTCTCCATCCTATCCCACATCCATGCAGTCAAATATCCTGCAATTAGATTATTGTATGTGCCCAAGTTTGGCATGATATTCAAAGATTTTAGGTCACAGAATGTTGCCTCCATGTGATCTACTAACATCAATCGCCCAAATACTGATATAAGAATGTTATACGTTACAACAGAAGGAGCACAATTTGTTTCTTTCTTAAAATCATGAAACAGGTCCTGACATTTATCGATCAGACCATTGTACATATAAGCACTCATGAGGGCATTATATGTAGAGGTTGTCTTAATACGCTTATAACTGGCCTCAGTGAAAATATCTACTGCAAGGTCAACATTCTTAATCATACTCGCAATCTTAATTCCCTTGGCGTACTCTTCTGATGTCATAGGAGAGCCACAATCTGCTTGTTTTCTTCTCCAGTTGAGAACCTGCCAACAACATAAGTTTACAGATTTAAGAAAAGGCAGAAGAAAAAGAGTTAGGAAAACACTAAAAAGCTTGAAAGGCTCAAAGCCAACAAGAAGTTTCTTGCTTTCACAAACACGAATAGTTAAAACATCGAAACCTCCTAATCATGGAACAAACCAATCACATAAAAACCTTCTACTGTTTTCATATGGCATCAAGTTCCAGCAATTTCAAGCATCTCAGCATAACAACAAGAATGATCTCAAGAACCACTTCACATAAAAAAATTGAAAAAAAAAGAAGAGAAAAAGGGACACATACAACAGACAGATGAAGAGCCAAGCCGCGCACAAACTCGTTTTAAAAATCAACAAACCTACATAGGCAACTGAAACATAACCAAGTAAAATGATAAGCCAATCCGTACCTCTAAGGCCAGGTTAGGCCATGAACCCAACTGCTTCAAAAGCTCAACAAAAGCGGACCCAGCACGATACTTCCTAAACAAAGGCTCTCCCTTCTCGTCCAAGATCCCAAGAACCTTATCAAAATCCCCAACATTTTGAACAACCTCGTCCGCCAAACCAGACACCGTTTTGCGGAGATCTTCACTGTATTTGTCGTCACTTCGAGAGAAGCTGTGGGAGAAAAGCGCGATGATGTTGGAGAAAACCCTGGTGGGATGTGAACCGGCGTCGGATTGGGCACAGAGATCGCGGGCAAACCAGTGATTTGGAGATTTTGTGAGGGTAAAGATATGTGGTGTGGGGAGTCTAGCTTTCGAAAATGATTTGTAAAGGCTGCCTGCTTGAGCAGCGTCCGAGATACTACACACTCGCTTCATCTTATCTGACAATAGTCGTTGGGTAGCATTTCGTTTTGGAGGGTTTAAGGAGGGTTTTTTAGTTGCTGCTTGTTCTTGCTGCGAAGAGATAGAGAGACGAAGAAAGAGAGAGGGTATGGACTGATCTGATAAATCTGGGCTAAATCTGATCCTAATGTGAAAGTCCTGAATTTTATGGGCCTAAAATTAGAAGGGCCTAAAAGATATATGTTTTAACACGTGGCATAGTTGATAGCGAGTGTGACAGGTGGTAATAGCAAATTACACACACACGGTCCTTTCAAGTGAATTGATCCGCTGTCGTGCTGTTCATCCGTAATCTTGAAATATCATTAAAAAAAAATCCGAGGTTTATCCACTGGCACGAGTCACTGGCTGGCCTCGACCCAGCAACCAGCAGTCTTGTTAGGTGTGTGCCTGTCAGTTACTGATTCACGTTCTTGATCATCTAAGTTTCTTTTGTTTCTATCTTAAAATGGTGATCTTAGCTTTTGATACTCTGTTTGAAACACTTGGAAGAAACTTTGAATTTTGAAGGTGTGGACATCTGGTTGAACTCTTGAATTGGGATTTTGACTTAATTCTGAGTTGGAAATAGAAAAGCTTGATCTTTTGTCATTAATTCTATGAAAGTCTGTTGAAATCATTGCATGCGTGTGACTTGGTGAGTCTGATATAATGATTGAAATTTCAGAAGTTTTGTGCTATAATTTGTGCCCTTAAATGCTTGTGGAGGTGGGGATATACATATAGACAAAGTGGTTTATGGTTCAGAGCTTTGAGGATTGTTAACAAAATGACATTTTCTCGTGCAAACTGCCGTAAATGATCATCCTGTGAAAATGGTTGTTAATTTTAACTACATGTGATGCGGAATATTAGATAGAAGTGAGATGATTATATCTTTAAGTGGTATGGAGGAGGATTGGGTCGTGGGAAGTAAATTACCGTCGTTTCTTCCTCAACAAATAATTCACTAGCCAGTGTCTTTCTTTGTCAATGATTTTTTATTCTTTTCGTTTTTCAGGTGTGACATGGAATAGGGAACACTCCAAACTGATGTGATATGAAGCAAAATCATGTATGAAAATTTGTTTTGAGCAAAATGTACTTTGTTTATAGCAGGCCTTCCATAGACGCAATGGGTTATGCAATGAGCAGACTGCAGATAGAATCTGAACTTTGTGATGGTGGAAAGAGTACAGATGAAGTTGGTAGTGGACAAAGTTCCAGTAAATTATTGAATAATTTAGATCATGAAATTGCACAGCTCACAAAGCTGAAATCAGGTCCTACTAAGCATCTGGGACAAGACATGCCTGGTAAATTGCAGTTGCCTGTTTCAACAGTGAAGATGCTGGCAGGACGAGAAGGTAACTATTCAGGTAGAGGGAGATTCTCAGCAGCTGATTGTTGTCATGTGCTTAGCAGATATTTGCCTGTCAATGGGCCTTGGCTTATTGACCAAATGACCAGCCGAGCCTACGTATCACAATTTTCTGCCGATGGTTCCCTATTTGTTGCTGGCTTTCAGGTGTTTCCATTTGTTGCTTTCTGTTGCACTGCTTACTTACTATCACTTGCATTTAACTTTCCTTACCTTCTTTGAAAAATGTTACAGGGAAGCCACATAAGAATATACAATGTTGAGAAGGGCTGGAAGGTTCAGAAGAATATTCTTGCCAAAAATTTGCGTTGGACTGTGACTGATACATCTCTGTCCCCTGATCAGCGATTTGTTGTGAGTTAATTCATCTGGATGATTAAATTTTCGCATCTTTGATGTCCACAATTAACAATATATATTTGAACCAAATGCAAGAGGCAAGCTATCAATTGATGGAAACAAATGCACTTAATGTCCTCATATACGCAGTTGTAGAAGATCCATCACATTAAACTAATGGTTCATGTTTTAAAAGTTCTGCCTGTATAATTGACATATCAGTATACTGGTACTGTTATTAACTTTATAAAGCAATGATACGACTTTTTTCTGTTGACTCCTTCCCTTTTACACCTAACATTTTCCTTTTCGTACTCGCTGATGGATAAAATTCTATTCTATTCACCTGCTAACTGTTGAGAAATCTGTTTGACATATTCTTTATTTAAGTATGTTTGTTCTTAATTATGATTTGTACGGGACAGCTTGAAGATGCATCTCTTAAAAGTCAGCAGCCTAAGAAGTGACATTCATCCTTTTGATAAAATTATTGTTTAATTTTATTGCAGGTATATGCCAGCATGTCACCTTATGTTCATATTGTGTACATTGGGTCTTCAGACACAGAATCTCATGCAAATATTACAGTAAGTATTAGTTTTTGACCTTTATAATCAATACAGTTAGTAAGTAGTTAACGGTACTGTCAGTCATTATAGAAAATAGTGTCTGTACCCTGATGCTTACTTATTATGGTATCCTTATTGTCTTTTGCTGGTTCTTCTACATAATCTTTGTATCTGGTTGGTATTCTACCACTAAAATTTTGGACTTTGTGCAATTTATTGCTGATTTACAAAGAAAACATCAAAACAAAACATGATTGAATTATGTCTTTTGTTCTTAACTGATGATGGTACAGTTGAAGCTAGACCAGAAATACGTTTCTGCAGTGTTCAAGGTTTATGCTGGGAAACCAAGCACTGTGTTCTCTCACACCATTAGTGCAAAAAAATTGTTTCTAACTTTGATTTTAACTGATTAACTTTTCTTCTTTCCAGTTGCTTGGATGTGAAGATGCTATAGATTTCCTTATGCAACAAAGCAGTTCATTATTGATTATCAACAATGTTAAGTATTTCCGTTATATTTTATTCTATTCTTTCACAGGAGATTCACGATCAATTGGATTTTACTGCTGCTGATGATGGGGGCTACTCCTTTGGAATCTTCTCTGTAAAATTTTCTACTGATGGTCGAGAAATTGTTGCAGGAACTAATGACGATTCAATATATGTCTATGATCTTGAAGCAAATAAGCTCTCTCTTCGAATTTTGGCACACACAGTGAGATTCTATACTTCAATAAGCTCCTTCCTGTGTCATCCTTCATATAATCATTGGTGGCTTGGTTCTTCCTTAGAATTCCCGGTGCATTGATCCTTCAACCAACTCTTGTATGAGTGTAATAGAGAAGCTTACCCATAACATGTGGACTAAAGAATTTATCCCCTCTTGGTTTGTTTCCTAGGTGTCTCTCCTGGGAGTTAAAGTGTATGTTTGTCAGGATGGGCTGTAGCTTACTGTCACAAGCAGACAATATATAAACAGTTATAACTAACTAAGACATGAAGTAAAGTGAATAAGGTGACTAAAACTTCTAAGAGGATATCTGAAATTCCTCAGCGTCGTTTTCGTCTTGGTTCCTTTTCTCTGTACTTGTCATTTGCCAAGGCAGCACATACAGGTATTCAAGCAAATGGAGGGATGTTAATTAAAAATTTCATCCTCTTGTTAGGTAAATGTGGTGCAGGCCATATATATTTTAAGGCTATAATGTTTTGACTTGTGATTGTTATGTAGAATATAGATCATTCTTCTGGATGAAAATGTAATTTGGATGCTAGAGATGGAAGGAATCAAGTCATTGTGATCAGTTTCTCATCATTCTATTATTGGAAGCTTTTAATCAATTTGTGGCTTCAATGTGGTTTCCACTCCCTCTCCCTCTCTTTCTTTTTGCATGACAACCAATAATTAACGAATTATTTATCTTATTTTCAGAGTCCTAAAGTAATTTGTATTTTGTGTTGCAGTCTGATGTTAACACTGTATGCTTTGCCGACGAGAGTGGCCATTTAATATATTCTGGAAGTGATGATAGTCTCTGTAAGGTAAGATAGTTTTATGTGCTGCGTGAAATACCTCTGTCCATAGTGTTCCTATTCAAATTCCAATTTCAGTCGCAACTAGCTTGCTCAAAGTTATTGCATTTGTTAATTAAAGAAAAGGGGTTTGTATTGTTTTTTAAAACAACTTTAGGGAACTGATTCTGTAAGGGTACTGGATAACTTTGAATGTTGCTTAGGTGTGGGATAGGCGTTGCTTTATGGTCAAAGGGAAACCTGCAGGAGTTCTAATGGGTCATCTAGAAGGCATTTCATTTCTTGATAGTCGAGGGGATGGTCGTTATTTTATTTCCAATGGTAAAGATCAGTCTATCAAACTATGGGATATCCGCAAGATGGCCTCTAATGCTACTACTTGGTATACTTCATCTCCAGTAGTCCTCTTCAGTCTAGCTCGTGTTGATGTTGATCTATTAGTTATATGATGCTCTTAAGAACATATGTATCTATTATTATAAGGTTTATGTTTGTAATCATTAGCTTATTGTAGTCTTATTATATAAACAATGGTGAATTGCAAGATAACCTACTCGCCTATTTTCATCATAAATGCATATTTTAATTTGTTGCCTTTCATATATGCATCATTATAAATCAAGCATTCTCTTTCTGGCATTGACCACGTGAGTTGTTGTGTGTTAAAAAGGGAGAAACATTTAGACTGCACGAATTGCTCTAATTATTCTCTTTCTTTTGGCAAGTGCTGTGGGTCTCAGGAATTATGAGTGGGACTACAGATGGATGGACTACCCACCCCAGGCCAGAGAGTTAAACCACCCTGGTGATCAATCAGTGGCTACATATAAAGGCCACTCAGTCTTGCGTACTTTGATTCGCTGCTACTTTTCCCCGTCATATAGGTAGGTATATTAATATATTCCTTTTCTTAATATTTTCCTTACCACTTTGCATTAGTGTCTGGCCATTGTAGACCTAATTCTTGTCCAAGAATCTGTCAATAGGCTACTAGTTTTTAACTTTTTGCCAGATTTGGCTATAACATTGGTAAATCTAGCTATTACCTACTCTTTCACCTGGTGGAGATTTTTGTCCTTTGTTTGGCAACTAACGTGTGCTTTAATTTCTTGAATCTCAGTACCGGACAGAGGTACATCTACACAGGATCTCACGATTCTTGTGTCTACATATATGACTTGGTAAGTAACTGACATCTACTGATTTTCCTTCATCTGCATGACTTGTCTGCCCATGTACTCCTGGTCTCTACTTACAAGTACGGATGATACCTTCTCTTGGCAGTTAATTAAAATGCAATAGAATGCTGTTCTTCTCAGCTAATGCCTTAAAGATCAATTAGCGTATGCAATTCTTGGTTATATTTACCAGTTGAACGTTCTATTAATTCTTAGTCGTTATCCTGGCTAGATTACTGGAGCCCAAGTTGCATTGCTTAAACATCACAAGTCTCCTGTAAGAGATTGTAGTTGGCACCCACATTATCCCATGCTTGTTAGCTCCTCTTGGGATGGAGATGTTGTCAAATGGGAGTTCCCTGGAAATGGAGAAGCTCCTGCCCCTATTATAAAGAAAAGAATTCGGGGCCGACATTTCTACTAGAAAAATTCTGTGGTAAATATATCTTTCCGTAACACTGATTATGTTGATTGCGTGAAAGAAAAGGATGAAGCAATTCATGTTTTTTCCATGTTCAAATAAAGTTGTATTCATGTATTTTGCCAAGTTCAAGTAAAGTTGTATCTTGTAACAAAAATTTGTGATTCTTACATTCAAAACAGTTTACCTGTACATAAATAATCTCCAATCCGGAGTTTGAGATGTGCGTACATTTTCTGTATGCCAAAAAGACACTTGTTTTGTCCATTTGCTTCATGTTTATGTATATATCCTGTAGCACACCAAATTTCATGATTGTTATTAAGAGTTAGAGCAACTGGTAATATTAATCCTTTGACCAACTTTCGACCTTCGCAAAAAAAAAAAGCCTTGTCAGGCCACTGCTAGTTGGACCACAAATACATTAGCATTTAGCAGTGGTCTGACTTCCAGTTGCCTCTACTGCTTGCTGGCGGTCTTGTAGTCGAGTATCTAGGTCCAGTTACATAGATGGACGATCATTTGGATCAAGTTCATTAAGTGAGGTTCGTAAAGAGAGCTGTAACTGAGAAAACGAATTTTCAAACTAGGGAAAAGCGATCCAAATGATCTAACAAGCATTCTTAAGGTAGATATGAACAGCAACCACCAACAAGGTGGGACCTCCTGTAAAGGAAATTAGTAACCACCAACAAGATGGGACCTCCTGTGAAGGAAATTGAAGGATCATAAGCTGGAAACAAAGCAATGGCCCAATCATTGTGTCTCTTTTACTGCAATAGCACCCATCAGATAAAACCAGAAGGTCCCTCTTCTGCCATAAAATTATTGTTTCTGTTGGTTGGATGGGCTATTGAGACTTAAAACATCCACTTGGAACAATAGGTTAATCAAATAGGGAGATTTACTTGGGAAAGAGTATTAATGATCATGGTTCCTTTAAGACAACGGGAATATCATAAGATATGAGGGCCCCTACTTTAACTCGGAGAATCAGAACAATCAGAGGTGTCTTAATACATTGTTGTAGGACATAGTCTGCCAGAATTTAGGTAAAACCCCGTCCATTGCTCCTCCGTTCACTTTAATAATAATCAGTCAAAGCCTTTTGTCTTTACAGATGTTCAACTAAAAACAAATGCTCTAACGTGCATCCAGATTAAGATCATTGTCTGAAAGTATGAACCGTTGATCTGATCTAGTTTGGACCCATAAGAATCGCATGGAAAGTGGTTGGCAGTATCAAACACATGAAATGCGACAAAAGAAAAGAACAGCGGCAAAGGGATTTTGACCTAAGAAAGGCAGGGACTGTCATGCGAAATGTGTGTGTTTTAACCTTTTGACGGCTTTCCAACCAAAACACAGACATGAACTGGGGTTTGCTCTAAGGATTTGGTCTTCAGATCTGTTGCATGTGACTCGGAAAACTTTATGTTATCCTACTCTTAACTAATCTCATTTATCTCTTGCTTTTTTCCAGAAGAAGATGAGTTAGTTATCCCACTCTAACTAATCTGATCATTTATCTCCTGCTTTGTTCCAGAAGAAGATGAGTTAGTTATCCTACTCTAACCAACCTCATTTATCTCTTGCTTTGTTCCACAAGAGGTTGAGTTAGTTATCCTACTCCAACTAATCTCATTTATCTTTTGCTTTTTCTCAGTTCCGGAATGAACAGATTATTACTTAATTTCTTTATGTTAATTATTTGAGAATGTTTAGTTTTTTTTTTAGTTTTTAGTTTTTGTTAGTTATATTTTTATTATTGATGATTGTGATATATTAGACAAAATTTAAAAATAAATTATTTTAAATTTATTAAATTTATTTTAATCTCTTATATAATATTTGTTAATAAACTATCAATAAAATTATTTTATCTTTAAAATAAATATTTTAAATGTATTTTAATTATTTAATTATATATATTACGTCATATTTTATTTTAAATAAATATTTTAAATGTATTTTAATTATTTAATTATATATATTACGTCATATTTCATTCTAAACAGTAAAAATGAGTTATCTCTAATTTGGGGGGTTTTATGATAGAATGTAAAATGGTAAATATGTATTACATAATATATTTTCAGTAATTTTTTATAATACTAATTATATCCTCAACCCTAATGACAAACAGCAAGACAATTCATCTCATTATTTGTTTTGTTCTGTCAAGGGTAGAATAGTCATTCATTATTATTAGACATACATTACATTTCATTGCATGCTTCTTCCAAATGACATTTCACCATATTACATTACTAACTTTTTCATCTCTCTTAAACAACAAATTTCTAATATTACATCTATTAATATTTTATCTTATTCTATTCCATTCCATTTTATTATAAACCCTCTTTTCAAACGATGGAATAATCTTACATTTCATTTTATTCCATTACTAACCGCCCTACTAAGGGGCATTTATTTCACTTCTGTTTTTCTATTGTATTTTTTAGTTTTTGTTAGTTAAATTATTCATAATTTGTAGTAATAATAAATTTAAATTAATTAAATATATATTATTAAATTAAATCATTCATAATTCTTATTAATAATTAATATATCAAATAATTAAATAATATATATTTAGTTGATATTAAACCAGATTAAAAAAATAAAAAACCACTAGTTTTCATAAATTTTAAATACTAGAACAAACCAAAACAAAATATAGAAACCAAAAACTCAAACAAACATTTTTTATTACTAAATTTGAAAATAAAAATAAAAAACAAAAACAAAAACAGACCTAAATCTTTTGCATGGCTTGCTAAACAAACAACATTATGTACACACCAATTTCTCAAAAAAAAAAAAACATTATGTACACACCAGCTATCTGTCAATACCCTAAACCAAAAGGTTTAAAGTGAATCCTTAATTATATTTATAGATAGTAATCGGATTTTCACTGTCCACAGTCTTCTTATTCCTTATATATAATAATTCAATTAAGAACAGACAAAAAATACAAGAACCATGTTGGTATTCTGGTTGTTGTTGTGATTGTATGTCAGCCAAAATCCCAACTTTACCCCTTCCACTCGTTACACTGAGCTGTAGGCCTCGTCTTCTGGCTTCCTGCTTTCAACGGGCACGGAGTCTGTAAGGGCGGCACCATACAGTTATACTGTAGACACAACGAACTACTCGCGGGAATCTCAGCCGTTGGATTTATCTCAATCCCTGTTAAGTAATTATGCTGCAAGTATAGTATCTGTATACTAGACGACAGTAACCGGTCCACAAAGCTGCCCGGAACCTGACCCGTGAACCGATTGTTATTCAGGTACAGGTTCTGAACCGTTGACAACATGGGCGATACTTGACCCGACAATCTGTTGTAGCTGAGATCAACGGTCGGTATCGTCACTTGATCAGCCGGTTGAACCGGTCCCCAAAACGAGTTTCTCTGCAGTTGAAGATTGGCCAATGGAAATGTAAAGACCCGAGCGGGAATCCAACCCGTGAACTCGTTCAGACTCAGGTCCAAATAGTTTAATTGATCAAGCCGGTCGATGACCCGGTCCAGGGGACCACCGAGGCGATTCCGGGAAAGAGAGAGGGATTGAAGCGAAGGAGGGAGGGAATTCGGTTCAAGAGAACCGGACAGATCATTTCGCTTCAAATCGAGACGAGTTAACGTTTTTGAAACAAAAGATGGAACTGAACCGGTGAGACGATTATGACAGAGGACAACATTGGAAAGTTCAGGCAGTGCACCAATGGACGGAGGTATAACACCAGTGAGCAGATTGTAGCTGAGATCAAGAGTTCTCAGATTGTGTAACTGACCCAAACCAGCCGGAATCTCTCCGTGGAGGAAGTTCCTACTAATCGCGAGAAACCGAAGGTTTCTGAGTTGTGATAGAGATTGTGGTAAAGTGCCGATGATCCGACCGGGTACAACGGTGAACTCAGCTAAAGCAGAGAGCTTTCCAATGGCTGGGTCGAGTCGGCCGGTAAGACCAGGAGTACCGGCCCTTGGATCACCCAAGTTGAGAGTGATCACCTTATCTGAGTCACAGTAAACTCCGGCGAAGTTACAGGGATCGGAAGTGAAGTCCCATGAAGCGAAGAAGTTGGAGCCCGGCATGTCGTCTAAGCGTTTACGAATGGACTGTAGAGCCAAGAAATCAATAGGGTCTAAAATTGCATGCACACAAAATTCACATTGTAGAAGATAGAGAGTTATGAGAAGCGAGCAACATGGTGCTAAAGGTCTGAGTTGCTTGGTGGCCATTGTATGTCTGAAGAAGAGAGTGGAAGAAGAACAGAGTGGTTAAATACAAGAAAAGGTTACTGGGAGAAGTATACCGATTTTTGGTGGGAAATGGTGTGAAAGCTTTAATGGCGAAAGTATCCGCATCAAAAGAGAGTGGCTTTGAAGAGAAGGAACCACGGGGAGTTGAGAATCTTCAAGGCTTTTCTTGTAGATGGCTTTTTCATTATTTTGGCTTGTGGGATAAGATGCAAATGGAAAACTGGATTCAACGAGTCCTCCGCGACTACTTTTCTCTCTCTTTCTCTGCTTAATACAAGTAAGTAAGTAAGCTGTTTTGTTGTTTCTTTATTGGGTTTTGGGTCGGGGTTTAAACTGTTGTCCGAGCCTAGGTGGCGGGGGTTAACGTCAGGTTCGGACCGTGATCACGTGACAGAGCACCCCAAATCCCCTGTCCAGGTTACCCTGGACCAACTCTATCCAGGGTAATCTTGGCCATCCACCATCCAAAGTGGATGGCCAGGATTACCCTGGACAGAGTTGGTCCAGGGTAACCTGGACAGGGGATCAGATCCCGTGACAAGAGGTTCTGCTAGCTGTGTGTAGTTTTTATTTTTACCATCTTCTTTCACACAACTCTTGTGCATGTACGTTTTTTAACAAGGATGTCCGTACGTAATGTAACCCAATTTCAGTTAATATAGTTTCTTGGGGCGAAAGGAAGACTCTGCTTCTGAGTAGCACCACCTCCTATCCGTCGCGTCGGTAGATTATTATCTAATAACATTAACAATGTGCTGAGTGTTGAAGTCAAAGTCAAAACGTAGAAACAAGAAATGTTTTGTTGGCATTATACGTGACGTGTAACAAAATACACATACCTAGAAAGAAAGGCTCATCATTGCCATGTGACTGTGGAGAATTTCAGATCCTCTGTCTAATATTATGATATTTTATTGTGTCTAATAAATCTTAGTCATTTATTTATATGGGTCCCGCAAAATAAATGGCTAAAATTATTTATTAAAAAATGGCTAAAATTTAATGAGATAAAATAAAACAAAATAATATTGGACAGAAGATCTGGACTCGGCTGTGGGTAGTAGTAGAGCTGGAATTTTTAAGTTAGAGTTGAGGGTGGCTTCATTATAATTGTTAATTTAATTTTTCAAAAAAAAATCTAATGTATACCCTCAAATATTTACTTAGATTTTTTTTTCATTTTCAAATTTAGTAAAAAATATGTTTGTTTAAATTTTTAATTTTTGTTTATGATTTTAGTTTCTTCATGTTTTCAAAATTTATGAAAATAAAAAAAGAAATTTTTATTTTTTATAATCTAGTTTATTATCGACTAAATATGTGTTATTTAATTGTTTAATATATTAATTATTAATAAAAATTATGAATAATTAAATTTAATATTATATATTTAATTAATTTAAATTAATTATCAATAAAATTTATGAACAATTTGATTTTATTTAATAATTTATTTTATTTTTATAAATAAATAAATAAATTTAATTAAATTTAAAATATTTTCAAAATACATAAATTTCAAATAAAGTATTCAAATATATTTAAAATAAAATTTAATTAATTAACAATAATTTATCTTTAAATTTTATCTAATATATAATTATCATTAATAATAAAAATATAATTATATTCATATTAATAGCTAAACAAGTTTTTATTTGTATTTTAAAAAACCAGAAAACTTATTTGTATTTCAACGATTCACAAATTGTAGCACATTGACATTCCCTCTTGTCCAAGTAATCATTTGTTTATTGTCCCTTTCATGCAAGAAAAATAGGAAGGAAAGTAAATAAACACTGTTTCTTATGATCTACATGGGGATTATTGGACTACGAGCTTGCAAAGAGAATAATGATGTGAAGACATTCTTGAATCTTGGCACGAAAAGGAAAGTACATTAGAATACAGGCTTTACAGATGTAAAGAGTTGCACGCAAGAGACGATTTATCCAGTCTCGTTACCAGGGTGGAGTTTGAGAAGAAGGTCCACTGAGTTAAACTTGCATGGGGAAATGTGTGGTTGATATGGAGTATGGATTACATGGCATGCGCCATCATCATCATCATCTTTCATCACCACCCAAGCCAGAAGTATATTACGTGCCGTGCTGTCTTTTTCACCCAGCTGCTCCCATCTGTCTGATAAATGGAATCATCACCTTACATACAGCGACGGAATGGCTTTTACCAATAATTTTCATTAATAGAGCCTAATTCAAGTTCCGAATTCAGAGTCCACTTGTCTTCCTCCATAGCCCATAAATGACAACAGAAACAGAAAGATGATCTAGCTTTTCCCTGCGTCTTCAACTTTTAGCCTCAAGCTGCTGTATGTTAGCTTCCTCTCACTTCATATCCAACAACTCCCACATGTCATCAAGTCATTACCTGCTGTGACCAACTGCGGTAGTTGGTCTCACCTTCCAATCATCAACTCAAATATAGTCGAAACAATTAATAACAACGCAGTCGCAGAAGCTATAGTTTTCCAATTGTACAAGTGACCAAGGATCTGCCAGCTCTCGAACCACTGCAAGTTAAGTTGGAAGCTGGACTTGCCCTTATGCTTATGGTAAGCTTTTATTGCTTGGTGGACTGTAGATGCATACAAATTTTCAGGGACCACAAATCAGAAATTATTACAGCGAGGCTTGCGCACACCTAACCTTATTTATTGGCAACCAACACAACTTCTTATGACATACATACATTCATACATACATGCGAAGAAGTAATAATTTCTGAACTGGCATATGTTCTGCTATCATGCAGGCTTTATTATAAGATTGACATTTCGTATTAAACATTCAAAACAAAAAAGAGTAAAATTTGAATGTTTTTAATTCGGGTGGCAAATGTGGCAGTGTTTGTTTATTCACACAGTAAATCTTATCTAGGGCCTATACAAGCTTTTTCAAAGTCAAAAACAGCATGAACAATAACTACCTCTAAAAGAAATAACAAAACAGTATAGTGTATGCCTACGAGCCACACTCTTCCCACTTCTTGTGTTTGGGTTGGAGAACATAGCACCAGAGATTATCATTGCAGTGTAGGGATTGACCCACCAGCTGTAACAAACTGCTGCTCCAACTGCAGTGCCAAACAGAAAGACGAAGAAGATTGATGAAAACTTAACCAAGAATGATATAATGAAGGATTCTTCTAAAATCTTAAGAATTTGTCATGGCTTTTACCAATAGTTTGGGCTGTGATTTAAGAAGAAAATAAAAAATGGGTAAGAAAGATGAGTTCCAAGAGGTGTACTAAAGAGTTTCTTCACCTGTATGTTCTTCCTTGATTACAAAATAAATGCTGGCCAAAATTTCTCACTTACCCTGAACAATGTTTGAAGTTTGTTCTTCAACAGAAGACGCTCATGATCCACTTCTTGCAGGCATCTCATACACCTGCACCAACATTCTTCTATTACTCATTTACAATGCACTAGGCAGTAGATTTGCAACTTTAAGTGCGAGTCATATGCATGGGTCCTTTCTCATAGGCACACAAACTTATGTTTTTCACTTCTACTACAGAAAAAAGCTCGTGTGTAATTTAAGCAGAGGAAGAACAACCTCATAATTGCTTGACAACATAGCGTCCAAAAACTGAAAGATCTCCTTCTTCGTTTCCCGTCAAAAAACATTATTCAGAGCAAATAAATTGTTTGTATCTTGTTCAAATTGAAAAAGGTACATCTTTGGCCAATATTTCCAGGTTTTTCTTTCATTACTTTAAGTTAAAGGATAGAAGAAAGCTCACCCTTCGCGATTTTTGGCCTCACAATAAGTTCTGAAGGCAACACATATGTTTTTAATTTTGGTTGCACCAATACTGTCAGCAACGTAAAGAATGTAATCATAACAAAATTCATTAAAACAGAACATCTGGAAAAGCAATCACAAACGAAATTGACTTCATGATACTACCTGGAGCTACTACCCTTCAATTGGTGAACAGAAGAATCGACTTGCTTGAAATCCACAGTCTGAGATTCTCTGGAATGGTAGAATATTAACCCATTAAGCAACTTCTCAAGCGAAAAGATAAGAAAACCAAACAAAAAACACAAAATAAAGTAACACTCACAGAGCCCTGGCCATGTTGGTAACAAGCTTTTCACAATCTTCAAAGAACAAAGATACAACCTCATTCACAAAATCAGGGGTGCTCTCATCTCGCAGCTTCTGCAGTTGAGTGAACTGCTCGTCCAGAAAACCCTTCTCACAAGCCACCATTCAACACATCATCATAAAACCCAAAATATTTCAACCAAAAGAGTCCGCTTTGCCACGAAAACTAACTCAGCGACATTAAAAGGAAAACTAGAAATATTCCTACGGTACCTCATAAGACAAATACCTAGTCAAACACACAAAGAATAAAACCTGACCAACCTCTCGATGTAAGGAGGCCGTAAAATCAGCAATTTGTCTATGCAAGTGACTGAGAACATCCATGGATGAAGTTCTCACTTCTCAGCGATCTGGCAAATTCAATACTGATGAAGGAGAAAAGAGGCGATAGATTTTATAACCGAAACTCGGAAGTGAAATAGAAACTGTATCCTTTTCTCAGTGGAAAATGAATACAAGACAAAATTGGAGGCACTAAGCTTGGTTTACAGATTGACGTCGGAAACCACTTGTGCTCCAAAATCTTATCAAAGATTCCCCGCACATAGCAAACCAGAGGTGGGTTTTTTTAAAAAACCATTTTTACATGGGAATGGGATTGGGATTGGGATTGCCATGAAAATGACCAAACTAGCCTATTTCTCTCACTTGGGCTCTTTCCTCTGTCTTGTCTCTGTCTTTGTATTTTATTATCGTTTTGTCTCTCTTCCTACGTGTGCGCGAGTTGACCTCTATTGAGTCACAAAAGATGGGTACAATTCTTATTTTAAATTGTTTGTTATTTTTTCATTTGAATTTGTGGATGAAGATAAGATATTCAATTATTATATATTAAACCGACTTAATAATAACTAGAGGTTTTTTTTTAATTTACATTAAGTATCTCATTCAGTGTCCCGAATTTCGTTCGGTTCCGGCCAGTATATACCGGCCGGAGAACGGAATTCGAAACTCACTCTCGGTATCGGCCATAAATACTGGCCGGTACTGGAGTTTTCCGTTGGGCATTCCAGAAAATTCCGGGCAATTTCGGAATTTTCCGGAACTCTAAGGACTAAAGTGCAAAAAATTTATTTTTCCTAAAGTGAAATTTTTTTTTTAAATTTTAGGGACTATTTTATAAAATTAAAAAATATCCCGAAACGGTACTCGGTATCGACCGGTATCGGTACCGTTCCGTTCTAGAGCTCAATCCGGTACCGAGCCCGGTACGGTATTCATAACATTGATCTCAGTTTAGTCGGACTAATCTTAGGCTCTAAGATCACACTCCAAGAGTTCTAGAGGAGGTAAATCTAGAACCCCAAAATCTCTTAGGTTCTTATTTAACCTGCACACTTCTGCGTACAAGAAGTCATCACATGCTTGATTGGTCGACTGTTGATTGATCACTGGCCACCCTGCTCAGCATCAGGTTTCCAGCAGCCCTCGAGTTCCTTAGTAGCTTCAACTCCCACTCTACCGCTGAAAGCAAGGCTTCCATAATTGCAGCTAAACACGTATCCTTAGTTATTAAGACATTACTACTAAAACATATTAACCAACAAGTTAGCTTAATGATGAAAATGATTAACTTATTATATTTGATAAATATTTTAATAAGTATTTTGAAAGCATGACAAAAATTTAAAAGTGATATGAATAAATTAGGAAAACAATGTAAATAATACAATAATTACTAAAGATAAACGAAACATCAAATACTGAAACGTAAATGCCAATTGTTAATAGTTGTTGGTAAGAGAAACATAAATGCTAGTTTATTAGTTATTTATAAAGTAAATTTGAAATATTATAATTTGATGGATCACAAAACCAATTCATTATGAATTATAATATTTATAACGGTAAAATAAATAAATCAAAGATAATACGAATATAAATAAGCCACGTTTTATTTTATAAAATATTATGAAAAATAAAGTTTTATGGTGCCAAAAGACGGTAATGTTATGGATATGCTATCGGTATTGAATTATTGATACAAATTTTAGTTTTGATAGGCACAATATCAGTACCAATCAACATCAAGTACTGTTTAAGATAATTTTAAAAATTATAAAATAATTCTTGTCTTTTTTAAAATTACAAAATAGTCCTTTAATATATTGTGCTATATAATTTTTAATCTTATATCGACCTTGACACCAAAGTTCATAATAATATAAATTTGAAATAACAATTGTCTTTATTTATATTAATATCACAATTAATATAAGAAAAAAATCATTTACACATCTCATATAATAAAAAATAATTATACCAAAACATCATATAATAAGAATAATATAGGTCTATAACTCTATAAGCATTATAATTTATAACAAGAGTTTATGTCAAGGAATGCAACTAAGTAGAAGTGAAAACAAAAATACTTATAATCAAAAGTTTTATATTTACGTTGCACATATAAAATTTAGCATATATATCAAATACAAGTGAAATTAAAAGAAAAGAGAAGAGATAAAAAAAATTCTAGGATTTCATTCAAATTGCATTGACCCAATTTTTATTTGGTACAAAATTTTTATCATTAAAAGGAGTCTCGTCATTACTATTATTCAAATTTATTGCACCAAATGATATTTCAATACTTTCTTATTTAAGATTTTCTTTAAAGTCACTCTTATTTATTAAACTTGGTTCCTCATAAACTGCAGCAATAACAACTAGTGACAATCCTGGTGTCTAACAGTAAGTAGCCTTACCCATATCTAATAGAGGGGACTATTTGTGATAGACCGACATATAATACAAAAATAATAATACAAAAATATGTATAAATAAAGATATAAAATATGTAATGCTATATATAAAACATGGTAAATATTAACAATAAAAGACAAAAATAAGTAAATAAATACACAAACTAGAAAAAAGAAACCACAAGAATAAATCAAACCAGTCATTACAAGAAAGTAATTAAATTAAGTAAGAAATTGCTTAGACTAAATAACTAAGAGAGAAGCGCTATGTAATCAAAATATTAAGGCTAATTATAAAACAAAAGACTTGAAATAAAATATTTAAAGACTTAAGAGAACGAGAAAAACCTCCCAATATGAGATCCTTTATCTATATCCTAGTATACCAAAATTTTCTATTACAGGTCATATCCTTGGTAAGTTCTCGCAGATTCATATTATTCTTGATTATTTCCTCCCAATTCTTCTTAGGCTTTCCTTTTTCCCCTCTTATAGTCTTTAAGTACTATTTTCTTGCATCTTCTCACTAAAGCATCAGTGCGTGTCCTTTTAACATGTCTGAACTACCTAAATCTCGTATCTTTTAATTTTTTATTAATACTGGTCACTTTTAATTTGTCTTTTACCAATACATTCTTGGCTATATCTCTCTTAGTAAGGTTACACATAAAATGGAGTGTAACATCCCGATCCATTATTAAGAGTTAGAACCTGAAAGCACAGTACATGAGAGATCAATGAGAGATTAATAAAAATGTATTTTTTATACTCATGCATATTGTTAGCAATGCGAATTGTTTACAATGCGAATTGACATATTCCGGGTATAATTGGTTCATAAATTTGTTTACAATGCGAATTGTGGATTGTATGTGCTGCAGACTGATTTGGAGAGTATAAATTGTTGAATTCGAATATTGGGTGATAATGTTTGTTGATTTAGAAATTTTGGTGAATTTTGGGGGAAATTTCCAAAAACGTTGAGTATTACTGGATTAGGAAAAATGCCAAGTGGCAAGTAAATTGATAAATGGAAATAACAATAAGAGTCAAATGATATTGAATAATTTTATTGATGACTTTAGAATTTGTAAGAAAATGATATTGAAAATGCGAAGACAATTGTAGTAAAAATATTGGAGTTGGTTGGACTAGTAAGATGAGAACTAGTTAAAGCCTTAAGAGATGGATGAGTGAAAAGTGTCACATGTTGGACCCCAAACTTTTCTTGGAAATTAGAAATTATTAAATAAAAATTTATGAGGAAATATGGTATGATTCCTTGTAATGAATGAAAAGTATGAATGAATCTATGAGCATTTGATGAAATGAAAGACATTTGAGTTTTCTTGTGTTTTTGCATATGTTTAATAAAAAAGTGATGTACTATGGTTTTGAACATGACCACGTCTAATAAGTAAAATGGTGTTTTGAGTTTAAAATGGAATTGATAGTGAATGAATTGGTTTGAATGGAGTTGAAAAGCAAGAAATGAATAATGAAAGTGTTCGATTTTGGAGAATTGTAAGTTTGAATTTTGTTTGGGATGTTGACTTTTGAGCTGAAACTTTGTGAACTTTTCTGGTTTGATCTAGGTAGATTTTGATAAAAGGGTCTTCATGGAAGTTATAGCTATTCTTGATAGCTTCATATCGCTATAAAGTATAACATTTTTCGATATCGGGATTGAAAGTTATGATCATTCGAAGTTAAGTTTATTTTGCTTTGTTTTTGAAAATGTTCATAAGGGTAGGTTTTGTATATGTCGGCTTTGAGGAAAATTCTGGACTGATATGGTTAGAATTTGATTAAGTAGCCTTCTTAAAAGTTGTAGAGGGATTTCATAGCTGTAAAATGATGTGTTATATGCCATTTGTGGATGTGGGAATTGAAGATATGAAGTTTTAAAGTTTGGATGTTGTTTAGGTGATTTTTAGCATGGAAGAAACTTTGATTGAAAATTTGACTTAATTAGAGGTTGAAATTGCTTTCAAATTCTTCATGAAAGTTATAGATTGTGATTTTGTCTTTCCATTGATATGAAGTATGGAATTTTTGGACAATGGAGTGAACAGTTATGATGTTTAGAAATTCTGATGTTGTTTAGGATGAAGTTGACGAACAGTCACTTTGTTGTGAATTTTTGATCCTTATAGAGACCAAATTTTTTTTGAGTCCTTCATAGAAGTTGTAGAGCATTCTTTTATCGTTCCATTGATACCAAGTTTACATTTTTTGGAGTTCTGGGTCAAAAGTTATGGATATTAGAAGTTGGGGAGCTCGCCTGCTCTTCTGACCGCTCAGCGCTCGTCTGCTCTTTCGTCCGCTCAGCGCTCGGCCGCTCAACACGCGCGGCCGATTTTCTAATTCGACCTGCCTTCACTCTTTTGACCATAACTTTTTTGTCCAACCTCCGATCGATTTGATTTTTGAAGCGTTGGATTTCTAAGACATCCCTCTTTCTCTCCATAAAAATTTATAGGTTTTGATATTGAATTGAGAAAGACCGATCGAATCAAAGTGGGAGGATCGATTAAAAGAGTATGAGAGGATATTTTTTTTTTGAATATACTTCAGTATTTTAGAGATGTCTTGAGCTATAGAGCTCCGATTGAGTTGATTCTTGTTCCTAATTAAACTAAAGACATGGAGCTACAAGTTATCTGAAGGAATCGAATGTTAATTCAGTCCCCAAGATGTTCAATTTCTGGAGTAAATTTAGGTGTAATGTTCAGTCGTGGTTTAGTATTAGTCTGGAAGTGTTTTGGCCATAACTTCTTCATTTCTGAATCGAATTGAGCATTTTTGGTGTCGTTAGAAACGTAAGACAGAGAGAAACATTTCTTTAGAAGGAAGTGTTATCAAATTGTTTCATTTACCTAATTGAAATAAGGAGTTAAGATGTCAGTTTTAAAAATAAAAAGAAGGGCATTGTTAGAAGTTCACTTAAGGTTTTAAGTTATAAGGCTTATATGTAAGGGCATAAGAGTCTTCTCTCATTCATTAATGGCAAGTTGGTAAATCAGAAGAGTGGGCTTTAGTATAAAGAGACTGATGCACGAAATTGAAAGGGAGAACAGAAACAAAAGAAAAGAAAGGAGAAAGAAGAGAGAAGAGGGAGAGCTTCGGATGGAGAAAAGGAGAAAGAAGCAAGAAACTTAGGTTTTGATTTTTGGTGAATTCCAAGTGCGAATTTGATGTAGATTCAAGAGGGAAAAAATGAAGAAGAGCATGAGAGCTTTATTTCAAGCCAAGAAATTTCTTCTTTTGGTGAAAGGTTAAGGTAAGAGAAAATTTTGATTTGTTAAAATTTGAAAGAGTTTTGGTTTAGATAGCTTAAGGATTGTATGGGTTTGAGATTTCTAGGATGAATTTTGGTGATTATATGTTATTAATTGTGCAATTTTGAAATTCCTTTTGAATTAGGGATTTTTACAATTTATGAAGGAAGTTAAGAAAAGGGAAGAGAAGAGGCATTGACAAGTATTCAAACAAGGATATGAGGTGGGTACCATGTTTATAATTTGAATTATGAGCCAATTATAAGTTTTCAAAAAATCAAGAAGAGAAATGATTTGCAAATTTATTGTTTTCAAATAATTCGATAAATAGCTACAATTGTAAACTTCTTTGTTTATAAATGATTTTAATAAATTGCTACGATTTTTGCATTCCATGTGTTTGAATGATTGAGAATTTGATATGTGAATTTGTATGACCTTGTGATAAAGGTTTAATTGTGAGCATGATTATGCTATATATTTTATCATGGCATTTTGAGTAAATGGAAAGAAGAAAAAATCATGAGAATGTGAATTTGAGAATGATTGAATTATGCATGTGATTTGATTGTGTTTGGGCGAGAGAGGAACGTTTCGTTAGTCACGTGCACGTCGATGTCTAACCTTATCCCGGCTGCCGCTTGAGGCCACGAGATTCAGAGAAATCGGACTCGTTTTGTTCACGGTTTAAACTTCGGTTTAGCCGTTTTATTCCACAGAACTCTCGAGCCATTGTTTGTGCATTGCATCTTTGAATTTGTCAAGTATGTTGCATAAATTGAGTGTTTTGTATTGATGGTTAAATGGATTATGCTGTATTGATGTGATGGTATTTGGATTATGAGTTTTGAGTTTGAATTTCGTATTTGACTAAAAACGAAGCATTTTATGAAATTATCATGATTTTTATATGACAAATGAACTTTTCAACAGTTTTGCTTATTGAATTTGAAAATATGTGACATAGATTTCAATTTGAACTTTACAATAGTTTTTGCTTGTTTTCGGTTATAAACTTGTTACCCACGAGCGTAAAGCTCACCCCCTTCATTCCCATCCACAGGTGATGAGAAGAAGATCGGGTGAAAGAAAGTGAAGGTTTTTGTTTGTATGTGTTCATCTTGTATTGTTTTTAAGTTAGATTGTTGTTGAGAATTTGGGGATTGTTGTATCTTGTGTACTTTGGATTTTTGGATATTGATGTTGTATTATGGCTTGAAAATGCCATTAATATTTTCTAAGCATTTATTTCATGATGTAAATGAGTTATGGATTTGTGTATATAATTGAGATGTGAATGTGTTAGGTATTGAAGTATTATGATGATATGAATGTGATTGATTGCGTTTGGATTCCAGACAGGAGGTCCGATGATTGTGATGGTTGGTCTGAATTATTGAAGTGTTTTTTTTATGTATGAATTGATGGTACTTAGACATGTGTGGGATTTTATGGCAAAAGAGAAATGAGTTTTTTTTTAAGTGATGAGATATGATGGAATTTGAAGAATTAAATGGATTGAGGAATTGGAATTGATGAATTTCAAATGGGGCATTGAATTGTTTTGAATGATAAAAAAATATACCGATTTGGAATTGGGCTTAGACCCAATTATCTAAGCGGATTGAGGTAGATTGGTTCGTCTTTATAGTTTTTCAACGCATTTGTTTCTTTTTCTAAAGTACGCATTTTCGGATGTCGGAGTTAAGAGTTCGTCCTTAAGCATTTTGTTTTCTTTGATTCCGAACCTTTCGATTTCTTTGGTTTCTGCACACCTTTCGATTCCTTCGCTTTTTGATCCGATTTGATTTTCTTTGGATTTTGCTCACTTTGACTTTTGCTTTTGATTTCTGTCCGTTCATTCGTTTTGCCGTTTGGCCCATTTTCTATTTATGATTCGTTCTTTCACTTTCACCCTTTTGTTTTTCAATTTTGATTCCGAGGTTGGGTTCCGAAAACGGATCCCAACACATGTAAAGTTGATCTTAAAAAATTTACTACTGTCCTTTTTAACTTTGAAAGACAAAGACACTGTTTTGTCTTATCTTAAAATATCTTCTTGTTGGCTTTCTTCTTGAGGCTTCTTCTTCTATGGATCTTGTTTCACCAAACCTTCACCAAAGCTAAACTTTGCTTTCCTCTACCTATTGCTACTCCCATTTTGTTGTCTCTTTCTTTTGCCATAAGAAACCTAACCCTACAACCTTGGAATGTGGATGATCTTGTGATATTGAAAAGCTAGAGTTTAAGTGATTTTGAAGATGTTGAGCTTTAAACAAGTAAGCTTGTTATGGTCCTTATTTTTGTATAAGATGAAGCATGTATCACGTTAGCTCACTGTTAAATGGTTAGGAAATAGTAGTATACATTTGCTGAAAAGTGAGTGAGGAAATTTTTGGTATGTCGTATGTGTGTTCTGCATATTTGATGATCAATATATTATAAGATGTTGTTGAAATGATTTTTGAGTTAGAAAAATCATTGAAGGCATGTGTAGGGAGAGTGCAGAAAATTATGAAAAGTTGATACGTGTATACTCTGTTTTTATGGGCTTTACATGAAATTTTGGATATTTTTATAAATGAACAAAAGAATGAATTTAGAGTTAGAGAATAGTTGTAAGATAATGGTTTGAGATGAGAAGGTTGTAGATCTTTCTTTTAGCTTTTTACTGATATAAAGTTTCAATCTTTAGAGTTCTGGATTGAAAGTTATGGAGATTTGAAGAGAGGGTGTGCGACTGGGAGAGTTGTTCAGACGATCGCAACGTGTTAACCTTGGCTATCGTCTTTAGACGATCATAGTCCGCTATTGTCTTTAGACGATCGCCACGTGTTAGCTCGTTATCGTCTTCAGACGATCACCATGTATCAGCCCGCTATTGTCTTTAGACGATCGCCATGTGTCAGCCCTGCTATCGTCCCCAGACGATCGTAAGCCCTATCGTCTTCAAACGATCGCGACTTTGAAGGTTGGAGGTTGACGAATATCCTTCAGTATTTTGGCTATATTTCCTTCGTCTGACCTCCAAATGACATGGGACTTGAACTATTGGACTCGTAACACATTGATCCTCATCTCCACCAATAATTATAACCATCTGAAATCATTCGAGAGAGATTGATTGATGAATTTGGGACGGAATTAATGAGGAGTTCTAGAAAATGATAACTGGAGCATTTTCACTAAACATACTTCGGTATTTTAGGCATGACTTGTTATGTAGTTATTGAAATAAGATGATTTTTGATTTGGATTAAACTAGAGACATAGGGCTACAATTTTTCTGAAGGTGTTGAAATTTATTTATGTCTCTAGAATTCCATATTTTTGAATCAAAGTTGACTGTTTGAGCTTATGAATAGTCCGAATTATTCTGAATATAACTTTTGGTGTATTGAACAAAATTGAATGATTATGGCGTCATTAGAAACTTAAGACAATAGGAAACAGTTTTCTAGAAAAAAGTGTTACCAAATTACTTTATTTATTGATCAGAATGGTCATAGAAAATTAACCCAAAAGGTCTGGATTTTTGGAAGTGATATAGGACTGAAATGAGAGTTTGGATAATTGTTTGGTCTTGTAATGCTAGAATTACATTAATGAGTGAATTGTTGGTATTAAAGTACCAAAGACGTGTATAATGGAGATGAAGCGGTTCATATGATTAAAGTTGTGATTCAAGAAGAGGAGGAGTAAAGTGTGTCTAGTAAAAGTGAATAAGAAATGAGTTGTTATGAAAGCAAATGATGCTAAAAATGAGAATGTGATAAAATGTGAAATTTGATAATATACCCGAGATTGTCATGAAGATGCATTGTACATATTCCATATTTGTGCATAAACGAATACTTATAACTGTGCAATTATTAATGTGTGTGCAATGTGTATATTGCATAATTTTGATGTGCAGGATGAATGTTCGCAATCAGTCGTTTCCAGATCATGGAAGCTAATACTAATCTGGAGCGTCCTGTGAGTCGACCTAGATGGTCTCATTTCATTGTTTGTTCTAATTTCAATTTCTGCATTGAATGAATACACTTATTATTATTATGCAATGTGAATATAATTGATATGAATGCGATTTGCTTATGTTGACGCCAGACAATGAAGGTCTGAGACTTGATCCATAAATGTGATATTGAAGTGCTACTTATATAAAAATTTGATTGAAATAAGTGTACATAATGTGATTGTTTTAAGCCGGACCCCGGTCTGATGATAAATGTGTTCTAAATGTGCATTTGCATATGAATGAAAATGTGATTCTCAACTTTAATGTTGAATGCTGGACAAGGTTCGATGGTATGCGAATGTGATTGAATGAGGATATACAAATATGATTGATGCATTTCATTACATGAATGCATGAAAGATAAAGACAGTTGTGACTGGAGTAACTACCGAAAAAGAGCTTAAAGCTCAGACTGTGAAAAAGAGCTTAGAGCTTAGAAAGTGATCAAGAGTCAAAGGCTTACTATGTAAAATGAGCCTGGTATCTCCAATAGATATGAGACAACTATTAATGAGCCCGGTATCCACAACGGATACGGAACAGTTATCAATGAGCCCGGTATCCACAACGGATATGGGACAGTTATCAATAAGCCTAGTATCCACAATGTATACGGGACAATTTAGGCACTTAGTCACAACAAAGTAACAAATGGAAAGTGAGTCTCATGAGCATTGCATATGTATGCGATATGCATGATTTAAATAGTTCGAATGATTTCTGAGTGTGAACTGAATATGAAATGAATGTAATTTTATGACTTGTATACGTTATGTGATTGAGTGAGCCATCAATAATGGTCACTCACTGAGTTCGCAAAACTCACCCAAAATTTGCAATTATTTTTTTGCCTTTGAAGAGTACCCCGTAAGGCTAACAGGAGTACAGACACTTCATTCAAGTAAGAGACAGAGGTTAAGATCAGTTTGCGTTTGTATAAGTATTTCCATAAATTTTGTGAAAGAATGTATTCCGCAATTTTTGTATCATATGTATTTGAATATTTCGGTATGTAATAACCTTCGATTTTGATTATTGATTTTCCACAAAAGTGTTCATTGTTTTAAAAGGAAAAGAAAAAAATTATAATGAGATTTTACTAACTGAGTATGCTAGCATGCCACCCTCGCGGGGCACGAATCCGGATATCACTTAGGATGTCGGGTACGTGTCTTACAAGAGTGGGGTGCTACATTGGTTGGTATCAGAGCCCAACAATAGTATCTTACACGGGCATTTTCGAAATATATGTCAAGTTACATGCATTTTAGATATGTCTTAGCATGCAACGACTACTTATTCCTAGTCTGAGTCACATATATGAGCACTTATTAAGAGTTTGAGTTGATAGAAATAGTGACAAAAATGACGATCTGTCAAAAAATGAGAAAATGAAAGTTTGTGGATATTTGGAAATGAAAAATAATATATGGGTAAATATGTCAGATAATGATTCAATGTATTTATATTTGTGGCTGTATTATTAAACTTGTACTGTGATGGTATACCTTTGATTGAGATATAGACATGAATGGAATATCATGGGTTGATTGAGGAAAATAAGGATATAAGTAGAAATGATGAGATTAAAGTGTATAAGCCAAGTTGAAGGAAAATAAATTTTTCTATGACCTTGAAAGGTTGAACTTGGACTGAAAATGGCTATGTGATTATCGTGATAAGAGTTTATGATTCAGTTTGAGAATATATATGTGGAATGGAGACTAGAGTTTCATAATGGTCATGTCTCTATAATTATGAATTGATTGAGAATATACATATGAGAGATGAAATAAATGATAATAGGAAGATGAGATAGAAATGAGATAAAGAAAAAAGATGATGAATCCTTTGAGAAGGGTTAAGGCACCCAATATGGTAGTTGAATCATTATGACTTGATATAACACTAGAAAAGGTTAATCCTAGAGAATTGGAGTAAAGTTGATGATAATATATGTCAATGTGAGGAAACCTCAATAGTGGCAAGGATAAAGAGAGAAATATTGTCTATGATCAATTGAGATCAAAGTATTACTATTGTAAGATAATTGGTGAGTTGTTAGAAATAAATCTCTGGATAGAATGGAATGACCTTGATGATATACACTTAAGCATATGTGACAATAGTGATGTCTACTACTTCATCGGGTTTTGGTAACTAGAACATTATGACCTTGTAAGAAACAATAGGAATCGATCTTCTTGGGGTACTAAAAATGTCTAAATAAGTAGTGACGAAAACAGTGGATTGATAAAGGTTACATAAATAATATAGATGAAAGAAACAAGACATTCTTCTTTCGAAGAAGAATTTCACCGAATTAGATTAAGGAGACTAGATAGTTTATTCTTAAGATTGATCAATGAAAGATCAAATAAAAAATGATCATGAAATGAATCGAAGGTGAATATTGGAGACTCAAGCATAAAATGTAGAATATGCTACTAAGAGTGTAAGCATTTTGTTGATGTTCATCATCCAACTAAGTGATTGGATTTTTGAATTCGAGGTGATATTTAGTATAAAAGATACAAATTAGATAAGATGAATGTGTTATCAACATAGGAAATTAAGATTTCTAGTAAATCAAAATGTGTAGAGAAACTAGTATGAATGAACAGACATTAGAACAAATCAATGTGAAATCAGAGAAATCGAATGAATTGAGAAAATCATTCAAGAGAAGAAGTCCATTAGGAAACCGAAAATAACATGAGATAATACTACCTCAATAAGGAATTAGATACTTAAATAATTACGAGAACAAATCATGGGCACAAGGAGTTTTGGGTTATATATGTTGGAGTTAATAGTGCTCCGATAATATTATGGTATTGAAGATTAAAGTGATCCAAGCAAAATTGGATCAATTGGTGACTGCGATCATAGAGGATGTTTGGAGTGTATTTGAAAAGTGAAGAGAATATTTTTGAACATTTGAGATTAATCTTACATATCATGGAGATAGAAACAATTATATGCTAAGTTTAATGAGTGTGAATCTTAGCTTGATCAAATAATATGTTGGGTCGTTTAGTATCGGAACATGGCATATTTGTATCATTGAATGTTTAATATCAATGTTTGAGTTTTGAAGGTGAATTTATGGTATATGAAAAAAAAATATTGAAGAATGTTTGCATTATGTACTTTGCTTAAGTATGTCGTCATTGTTTATAATGGCATTGAATATCAATGTTTGGTTTATGAATGTGAATTTATGGTATATGAGTTATGAACCTTTTTGAATGTGTGTGTTTGGCAGATGACTACTGTGAGTGGTCATCTAAACTATGTGTTTCCCTACTAAGCTTTCAAGCTTAGCACGAGTATTAATTCGTGTGGGTCTAAGTCATAGGAGTGAGGTATAAGAAACATCTGTAAAGACCAAGGCCAACTAATAGAAGAAAAAGTACTTTTGGAAGGCGTTTTTAGTTAAAGATAATTGTACATGTAATAGTTAAAAGAAATTGTACGTTTTCTTTTGGATTACCATGTAATTGTAAAGCTGTATTATTACTGTTAAATGATAATGTTAAGCATTGGGGAGTTTTACAATGTGTATATGTATAGAATTGAATATAATTATATACCTTGAATGTGTGTATAGGAATTTGGTTGCTATGTGTGTAAATGGTTATAGGATCTTTAAAGTGGGTGTTAGATTCATTTTTTTAATCGTCTACGACTTCACTATATTATTTTTTAATTGTCCAATCCATAAATCAAGTGTTTGATTTAGGCATATTCCAAAAGGCCAAAAGGACTAATTAGCCCCTAACGTTTTCACGAATGTACAAAATAGACCGTAACATTTCAGAGTGATCAAATTGAATCTTAAAGTTTATCAGACTTTCAAATAAGACCTCAAGTTTTGAAAACCATTCAAGTTGGACCTCGAGCACTGACGCCGTAAAGGCATCATCAGTCATCCGCTAACATGGCTTGTCAAATGATGACATGGTTAATTTTTTAAGTTTTATTAGATGTGGGACCCACCATTGCTGACATAGACATGAAGGTGGGTCCCAGTTCAACTCCAAAAATGTTACACCTCCTCCTCCCTCAGACACGACATTTTTGGATAGAAACACTACATTTTAATAAGGTCTTATGCATCTTTGTGACAAACGCACCGATTTCCTCTTCATCTTCCTAAATTAGGTGTTTGATTTGGGCATATTTTAAAAGGCCAAAAGGACTAATTAGCCCCTAACGTTTTCACGATTGTACAAAATAGACCATAACATTTTAGAGTGTTCAAATTGAATCTTAAAGTTTATCAGGTGTTCAAATAAGACGCCAAGGTTTGGAAACTGTTCATATTGGACCCCGAACACTGACTCTGTAAGGGCATTGTCAGTCATCTACTAACGTGGCCCATTAAATGCTGACATGGTTGTGGACCCATCGTTACTGACGCGGGCATGAAGGTAACGGTGGGTCCCACATCAGCTCCAAAAATGTTGCATCTCCTCCTCCCTCAGACACAACATATTTAGAAAAAACGCTACATTTTAATAAGGCTAGACGCATCTTTGTGACAAACGCACCGATTTCCTCTTCATCTTCCCAAATCCCTAATCCCTAATCCCATGTCTACCATCCACAGACATCACCATTCTTCAATCTTCATACTTTTCTCCCATATTCTTCCGAAATAATCCCATTTTCCCATTCCCTAATCTCCCATCTTCTTCTGACAAAATCCCTCATCTTGCACGTCTTCTGTCCTCTTCCCTTTGGGTTCTTCCTCAGGCGACATTTCATCGTGGTAGGTCATTGTTGTCTGCCTTTTTTTGCTTTAAGTGGTCCCCTAAATCTGTCTGTTTGTGTCCATTGTTGTTTGCCACAATGTGTTTTTTTTTGCTTTTTGAATATTGTATGTTGTGGTCTCCTATGATTGTTGTGGTGTTGAATGTAAGTTGTGGTTCCTTATGCTTGTTGTGGGGTTGGATGTAAGTCATTATCCCCTACAGTTGTTGTTGAAGTTGGTATGCCAGTATAGTATTAATGCAATTCTCACCTTCATCATGTTCTATCTAGTAGAAATAAACGCTCTCTCTTAAAATATATTCTTATTAATGCCTATTGATGATTGTTATTATTGAAATTATTGATAAATCTATGTCTTGATTTCCTTAACTCTATGATCATGTTTAGCCTCCATTTCCTTAAAATGATTCTGCTTAAAATTTTCAAATTTCCTCTAGTCATGTGATCTAATCTCTTTGTTACGATACCCACTGTTATGATTAAAGATATATGATAATTCTTCATATAATAAATAAGAAATTGAGAGTTTAAAGAGAGAAAAGAAAAGTTAATGATTATATTCCTCCAGCAACTTTTTAAACTAACTTCCTTAATTGGTCATCACATTCAATTCCCTTATTCCCTATGTTTATATGAAACATGTATTTTTATTGGTATTCATTAAAAGCTTACAAAAACACAACTCTTATTATTATCTTCTTTTGGATTATGTTGTTTTCTTCTCATCTCTTGCAAGAATGATGAAAAAGAGGAATAACACACATCAAAATCTAGAAATTAACAAAGTTGTTATTTTGTTTAAATATTAAATAAATTAATGTTTAAGTGTTAGTTTATCTTAATTATATAATATGGGATAGATGCACTAGGAACCCATGGAATGAGTTTGGATCCTGCATCTCTAGTATTGAAGTGCCTTGAAAAATATTCACAAGTAGTTTATTGTCTGTTAATAAAAGTACATACAACATATTATTTGGTGACAGTAACTAGTGGCAGTGTTAATTTACTATACTGCAAAAAGGGATATCATACAAATTAAAGAGGTATGGTCGATCCATTATTTGTTGAATATGATTGAGTAACATGAAAGTGAACATTGACTATAAATTGTAGCTTCAATACACTTTAGTTGCACAGTTGATTAGACATTATCGATCTCAAATAGCAATCTTCCTTCATCATCGAACTTGACTTTTGACACAATCTTTAGTTCCCTTTTAAGTTTAACATATAGTCCAACTTTCAGGTACACATACCTCCTCCTCCTTGTCTCACTACCGCACCATGCTCCTCCATTAGATATTTCACTTTTTTGTTCATAAAAACATAGTTAAAAATTTTTTGTTCATAAAAACATAGTTAAAAATACATCTTTCCAATAACTTTCCTACTTACTCACCAGATGTTTGATTAAAATACCTAACCACACCTTACTAGATATTTGGCCCTTAGTTAACAAAAATAGGTGGGTATTTTCTCACCTTTCATCTACTCTGACACCCTTTTCATTTTTAGAAAGGAAAAATAATCAACTTATTTGCTTCCCCTGATCAACTTCTCCCTACAACTCTCCTCTCAACTAGCTCTTTCCCTGCTTCTCTCGGTCATTCCCTCTCTACCTTCTCAACCTCAAACTTTCATCTCTAAGTTAGGGGACTTCCCATTTTCGTAAAGTGCTTTAGGCATGAAGGAATAATAACATAATCACCTCACTAAAGGTAGAAGATGGTAGTGCTATTTGTAACCAATTTCAGGAACATGCATTGGAATATTTAAATGTATGCTTAAAGAAGATAATAGTAGCTATAAGATTTTCAATAAAGTGCTTTAGGCATGAAGGAATAATAACATAATCATCTCACTAAGGGTAGAGGATGGCAGTGTTATTTGTAACCAATCTCAGGAACATGCATTGGAATATTTAAATGTACATTTTTTTGGTGAAGTATCCATTATATTGTTGATAATTTCATATAAATGTATGCTTTTTAGTGATATACTTGACTTTATATATTTTTTTTGAATAGGTATATAATGTTTGAACATAGAAGCACAAGGTTGTTTTATGGTGGAAAGTTTGTTGAAGAGCCAGAGTCGAAATATGTTGACAGGAAATTAAGCATTTTTAATAAAGTAGACCTGGATTTTGTTAGCTATAGGCAAATATGTCAGATGGCGAAGGAGTTAGATACCTTCAAGTCGATAAGGCCTATTACAAAGAACCTGATTTTGAGTTTAATGAGTCTTTGAAGTTGATTGAGTCAAATGAAAGTTGTCTACGACTTATTAATCTGAAGAAAAATCACGAAAGTATTGATGTATATGTAACTCATATGATCAATATCCCATTATTTGTACCTGAGGTATTGCCTATATCGGGAGGAGAGGATGGAGATGGGGAGGGTGACGAGGAAAGTTGTGGAGCCACAGAGGAGGAAAGTTGTGGAGCCACAAAGTGTGAGGAGGAAAGTTGTGGAGCCATAGAAGGTGTTAGTACTGAAGGTGTTGGTTTAAGAGTTGATGCAAAGGTGGATGATGATGATAATAAGGATGACGACGGTTTCAAACATGTTCAAATTCCCGATGACCACGAACCAGTTGAAATTAAGTCGACAAATTTTGGTAGTTCTATTGATAGTGATCAATATCCTAGTAGAGAAGAGCCTAATGAGGCGTTGCGAAGACCAATTAATACTATAAGGCATAATCCATCTGATGCTGAACCAAATTGGAGATTGAGAATGGAGTTTGACTCTACAAAAGAATTTAGAGAGTCTGTTATGAATTATGCAGTGTGGATAGGCTACAATGTAAAGTTTGAGAAAAGTGAAAGATATAGGATGAGAGTGAGATGTATTGAGGGATGCCCATGGCAGTTGTATGCCATTTGTCTCAAGAATGATGGTTTCTTTAAAGTGGTGACATACAATGATGAGCATAGGTGTTTTACAACCAACAAACCAAAATTGGTTTCTGCTAAGTTCCAAATGAAACAATTGTAACCCTGGATCAACAATTGAGTTAAAACTGACTAGAAATTAAGAAACTAGTTTGTTACAGGTATGCAACTATTAAGTTTTACATGTTATTGATAATGATAATTAAAACATGTAGTTGTCTATGAAGTTTATTCATTAATTCTTACATCTTTATCTCTTTTTTGTACTTCAAAAGATTATGCATATGCTTTGATGCAATGAAAAGAGGATGGAGACATTTGAGGCCCATCTTTGCTATTGATGGTTTTTTTAAGACTGAATTCCAAGGCCATCTGTTGAGTGTAGTTGGGATGGATAAGGATGTAGGCATGTATCTATTGACATGGACAATTTTGGAGGTAGAGAACACTGATTCGTGGACCTGGTTTATAAGTTTGTTGGCTTTAGACTTGAAGTTGGGTAGTGGTGAAGGACTAACAATAATAGCAGATATGCAGAAAGTTTTTTTATTGATTAATGATCATATTATATTGTATCAAATTTATATTAACTTTATCTATTCCATTATTATAGGGAATGATTAGAGCAGTGGAAGACATAATCACATGTCACTTATCGTATGCGTGCACGTCACATATACCATAATTGGCATATGAACATCAAAGGAAAAGACTTGCGAAAGCAATTTTGGAATTGTTCTTGGTAAACATACATAGAAGATTTTAATGTGTAGCTGAAAAGGTTGGACAAAATCACATCTGGATGTGAATCATTATTGCTCGAATATCTGAAAGAGAGATGGGCACGATGTTACCAGTCATTTGAATCCAAATGTCCTGTTGTTGATAACAACATGAGTGAAACATTCAATGAATGGTTATTTTCGGCTAAAGATAGGCCAATTATAAGCATGCTAGAAACAATCAAAATTATGGTGATGAAGAGGCATGCAGCGTGTAATGTCCCACCCCCGATGAAAAGGGTAGAATGGTAATTTTGGCAAAGAGTTAAGAGGGTTTACGATTTATTTTGAAATATTCATGCATACCTGATATGGGAATAGTGAAATTGCACATGAAAAGAACTGTACATACATTCATGACATTTCCCGGTCTATGTGCCTAAATGCGATTTTGTTGTGAACAATGTGGTATTTGTGTTTTAAAAAATCAATTGGAGTGGTTCCTTGTGTGTTTTATATTTTAGGGGAATTTTAGAAATTCTTCTGAAATTTTCGGGAAAATTTTCCGGACCGAAAAAATCGCCAAGTGGCGAATCGGTTGATTTTCGGTATCGAAAATTTCTGTCCAATGGCACTGAAATATTGGGTACATTATTTTGGGATTATAATTGGAGCCATTGGAATTAAATGGGTTAAAGATTTCCTTTATTAGGGTTATTAAATGATATTAATGGATATTTTGTCTTTTTCTTCATTTGCATGCCAAGTGGCATGGTAACACACCCTAATGCATTAAATTCCCTTGTCTCATTCCCATTCATTTTCGACAACTTCAATTTGAAGGAATGAAGAGAGGAGTTTGCAAGTGTTCTTGCTTCATCATCCGAAACCTCTCTTCCTTTTTCTTCATTGGTTTCTTTATTTATCTTACCTAAAGAATTACTCTTCTCTTCTCCCTTAAGTGCCTTCCTAGCATGTATACAAGCTTGAGTTTTCTACCTCCTTTACATGGTGATGATTGTGAGTGATGTTGAGAAGAAGATAATGATCATTGGTGATAAAAAAATGTAGGAAAATTGTGAGAAGTTAGAGAAATTGAAGAAGGTTGAAGCTTACATAGGTAAGATTATGTTCTATGTTTTTTACATGTATAATTGTGACACCTTATGCATCAAATTGTATGAGAACTATATTGGTATATGTGGGTATGTAATTGGTTTGCTTAATTGGTGGTTGAGTGAGAAATGATGAATGTAAGTGTAATAGTTGTTGTATGAAAATTAGGATGGTTTGGAAGTGGACTTTGTGATTAAAGATGAGTGGAAACTAATGAAAATTTATTGTGTAGTATGCTGCCATTCTTATACCTATTTATCCAAGTGCATAACTTGATGAGATTAAGGTTGAATTCTTGGCTAAATTGGATGCTAAGTGGAGTGGAAATGGTATGGGAATGAAGGAATAGAGGTAGGTGTTGAAATCTGGAAATTTGCTTTGCACATGTTTTAGTATTTTGATCATAACTAGTTGTGTGGTCAAGCAATTGAGGTGAGGTTTGTCCTCAATTAAAATTGAGATATTTGACTACATTTTATGTGAAGGAAGTTCTGCCCAATTTTGCTTAGAAGAGTGTTGAATCTTGTCTTGAAAGTGAATGATATGAGCTGTGTAAACAGCACCCGAAGGTTGAAGAGGTTCCTGTCATCTTTTTATTGCCACTAAGTATGCAATTTTTCGACATGGATGTTGAGAGTTATGACCTGTTGAATGTTGGCTTTTTGTGTGCATTATGTTGGAACCTAGCCCTAAATGTAGGTTTTGTGAGTATTATGCTTGGAAGCTAAATTATAGATTTTTGTGATTCTAATTGGCTTAAGTGATCTTCTGAAAAGTTGTAGAGGAAGGAATTAACTTTAAATTGAGATATAGCATGCAAATTTTGGATGTCAAAGTTGGGAGTTATGAATTTTCAAAGATTGGACCTAAAACAGGTAATCTGCTAGTTATCAGGGCACCCACTTTCATGGAAGAAATTGACCTAATTAGAATTGGAGTTGGCTTCCAAGCCCTTCATGAAAATTAAAGTATGTTGTTTGATCTTTCTATAGAGCTAAAGTAGAGATTTTTTTAACATTTGAGCAAGGAGTTATGATTTTTAGAAAATGGTTGTACTGTTCAGGTCAAATGTAGGGGCAACATTATTAATTGAATTTTTTTGACTCATTTAGCAATTGAATTTGGTTTCATGTTGTTCACGAAAGTTGTAGGACATGTTCTGATTTTTATTTTGGCATAAATCTTATAATTTTTAGCAAAGGGAATGGGAAGTTATGGATTTTGCAAAATGCTGCACTGTTTTGAGAGATTTTATGAAGGCAGTGACTTTGAGTGTATTTTTGACACCCTTAGGGGTGAAATTGATTTTTGTGTCCTTCATGAAACTTGTAGAGTTTTTCATGATCTTTCCAATGAAATATGGTTTGTAATTTTCTAATGTGTGTGTAAAGAGATATACAAGTTTGAAATTCGGATGGAAAGATGGAAAGAGGGAGGAAGAACATGGGAACTCGCGATCGCGAGATAGTCTTTTACGGCGGCTCGCGTCGCAGATGCGAAATGGCCGTTATGTTGAGCACGTCTCGATCGTGAGACTCGTCGCGATCGCGAGCGGCTTATTTGGAGCGAGCCCTCACCTCACGAGTGCGACTCCTCGCGAGTGCGAGGCAGGCGGTTGTTCCGCCGCTCGGGAAGCACTTGGTTTATGTATTTTTTTAGGCCTTCTTTTGCTTATATCTTTTTCATCCGATATCCGATTGACTTGATTCTTGAGGCATCGGATTCATGAAAGATTTAGTTTCATGTTATGCGAAATTGGGAATTTTTGAACGTGAAATTGACGTAAATTGACTGGGTCAAAGTACGAGGATTGGGAAATTGTTTTTTGGTCACTATTTTATTAATTTTTGGACCTATCGAGGTCTGAATTGAGTGATTCTGGTGTTGTTAGATTTCTAATTTTTAGACGGAATTTTTGTGATGATAATAATTGGAAAGTGCCGGGAATGTCACGAACATGCATTGTACATATTTTAATCGCTACATATGCATTCTTAAAGACTTCTGATTGGATAATTGGTAATGTTTACATACTATAACTGTTATAGAGGCACATTTGGAGCGTCAATCCACCGAAGTTACTGAGACTTCCAGGTATTAGCTCGGAAGTACAGGTGAGTGACCTAGATGGCTCTCTCTCAATTACTATATGTTCACTGTGGAGATAATGGTGGGTCTTGAGATTATTTATGTTGTGGATTCCGAACAGAAGGTATGCATTGGGAGATATAACATAGAAGTGTTATTTGGTTGTGAATCTGTGAACTGGATGAATTATGTGTATATATGTAACTGTTAAAATGTGTATTTGGATATGGATGAAATTGTGAAATGCTCCGCTTTTGTGTACATCTGTGACTGTTAAATGTATATTTGGACACGAATGAAATTGTGTAAAGTTTCGCTTTAATGTGGAATGTCGGACTAAGGTCCAATGCCATGAAAAAGTGATTGTGAATTCCTTGCTTCTGATGCTGTAAATTGTCGTATGTGATTAATTTTGTATACAGTACTGCTTAATAGTGACACGTGGGTGGATAAATTGTGATACGATTACTGTGTAAATTGAGACATATGCATTCTATATATGAATGCATGACTATAATGAGAGTTGTGACTAGAGTAGCCACCGATCAGAGTTGAAAGCTCAACAAGTGGAAAAGAGCCTCGAGCTCGAAGGGGAATAGTGCATACCCAGAGGGCTCTCCTACCCCTAAGACGATTAGAGCTATAAGCTCAACGAGCGATAAAGAGCCTCGAGCTCGCAGGGAAGTAGTGCATACCCAGAGGGCTCTCCTACCCCTGTGACACGTTTAACGCTTAATGAGCCCTATATGGGACAGTTCAGGCACTCGGTCACAACAAAGTAACAATTGGAAAATTGGGTTTCATGGGCATTGCATATGCATAATATAAATGATTTGGTAAATTGAATGTGAAATATTACGAATGATTCAATGTATTGAATGGGGAATTGTGATTTATGTGGTATTTATAAATGTGCAATTGTGAAACAATGGTGATTGGTTTGAGTGAAGTCATGTGGTATTTTAAATGTATAATTGTGAGCTATTTGTGAATTATTTTACTGTCGCATGGATTGAGTGAACCATCGATGATGGTTCCTCACTGAGTTCGCAAAACTCACCCAAAATTTGCAATTATTTTTCAGGCCTTGAAGAGTACCCCGTTAGACACGGGAGTATGCCTGCTGCATGCAAGTGAAAGATAGAGGTCGGGATCAGTTCACGTCTGCATTAGTGTCATTCCCTTTTTGTATAAAATTGTATTCCGCAACCTCTGTAAAATAATGTTTTGAATTTATAGTGGGCCCAATTTGGTTATGGCTTTTTGTAAATTAAATGGCTGTTGTAAATTATTGTAGAATGTTTGTAATGACTGAAAATGTTTACATTTTAATGTGGGCTCAAATTGTCTACTTTTTTCCGCGTAATGTATGTTATGTTTAAAAAAATTTATACTGAGTTTCGTCTAAGTGATGTAGCACGCCACCCTCGCGGGACACGAACTCGGATATCACCATCGATGTCGGGTTTGAGTCACGCAGGAGTGGGGTGTTACACAGCGAGGAGACAATATGCACATGGCTGGAAATCAGAAGTTGCACCCAAGGTTGTCAAGAAATTAGAAATGAATAAGAAAGATGTTATGGAGTGGAGAATAGCTTGGAATGGTGATGAAGCGTATGAAATTAGCAAAGGTGATGCGAAGCATATTGTGAGGATTGGTAAGAACCAATCATGTAGTTGTTGGGCGTGGGAGCTATATGGATATCCTTACAAGCATGTTGTAAATGCTATTCACCATTCGAAACAACGACTAGAGGCATATGTGGATGAGTGCTATAAGAAGTCTAAATTCATATCATTTTATGAACATGTCTTACATCCTATTAGAGGACCTATTCTCTAGCCTACTTGTTGGCCCCCGAAATTTTTCTTGATGAATTAAGCATGATTTAAATGAATTATGAGGTTTATAGATAAAGTTTTGGAGCTAATTATTATGTAAATGTTAGTAGGATTTTATTGAATGGTTTGGTTGTATTAATGTTATAAGAATAAGTGAAGGGCCTTTTAGGCAAGTCACTTAAGCATATAAGGATATAAGGTTTAATGGAAGGATAAAATAGACATTGCACACTCTTTAAGGGTATAAAAAGAAGAAGAAAAGGTTATTTTGTGGGAAATTGAAGAAGAGATCATGGAGGAAGAAGAAGAGAAAAAGAGGAAAGCTAGGGTTTGTAAGATCTTGAAGAATTTGAAGAATCGTGGAGCTAAACAAGTAGGTAAGAACTTTAACCCTTCTTGATTGTTGGATGAACCATGTTTCATGATAATTAGAAGTGAAAATGAAGTTGAATGTGTGTAGGAGTTATTGATAAATGGTTTAATCTTTTAGGGTTAATGATTGTGTTGTGTTTGTGAATGATTTTGGGTTGGAATGAGCCTAGAAATGAAGTAAGAATGATGTTTTAGGGTTAAGATGAGTTGTTCTTGAAAGATGGGAAGTATACAGATGGAAAATGTCGAAAAAATAGGTTTTCAGGAGTTTTTGAAGTCGTACGCTGCGGCGCGCACTTGCCCTCGCTGCGACGCACACCAGCTTCCTCGCCACGGTGAGCTCCAACTTTCCAGCACTGACATGTTTTAGTATTTTGGGCATAACTTTTGCTGTAGATGCCCGATTGAGGTGATTTTTATTCGTTGTAAACTAGAGACATAGGGCTACAAGTTTTATGAAGAAATGAAGTTCTGATTCAGTTTCTAAAGATCTCAAATTTTGGATGGAAGTTGAGTATAGATTATTGTGTCAGCTTAAGGATAGTTCCAACATGTTTGGAGTATAACTTCCCCATTTTTGAACCAAATTGGATGATTTTGGAGTCATTAGAAACTTAAGACAACAAGGAACATTTTTCTAGAAGAAGGCATTATCAAATTTTGTCATTTACTTGATCAGAGTGATCATGGAAAATTGACCCGAATGTTTGAACTTTTGGAAGAGTT
>JAOQMR010000004.1:8988677-9023074 GCA_027563865.1 Erythroxylum pelleterianum
GCTAATCGGGACACAACCCCCGACGTGCCTTCTTTGTTTTGCAGGTACCTCTCGTTGAAACTCTTGCGTGAGACGATTGATTCATGGATCCGAACGACATCGTACAATTCAGCCAAAATCCGGCTGAACCAGTGTTTTTGTGAGATTTTGATTTACGTAATTTGAATAAAAATTAGAATGGAGTCAATAATAAAAAGAAAGGTGTGCCAATTTATTTTCACAAAAGAAAACCCAACTTATGTAGCTTCTATATAGTTAAAATAACAAAAAAAGTACAATAAATTAATAAAGAGCCTACGAAATATTTGAGATAAAAATAATAAACCCATTTGAAACTTTTTCTATTTGTTAAATTTGAACTTAATAAGGGATCATGTTTCCTCCATAATCATAAGTTATTTGATATTTTATAAAATTAAAGGACTCACTTACAAAATAATAATAAAGTTCTTTTTTTATATTTCAAGATGATTGAAATAATATTTTTATGATATACATTAGAATTAATGTAACATATATTCCATGTACTTTATTATTTGTAAAAGGTTAACGCATCCCGTACACAAGACTTCTTACTTTACGAGGGTGGGAAAACCCTATGACCTTACGGTCATAAAGAAACAACTTTTACCTATTGCTCGCTCCATCGTGATAATTAAAAGTAAAATTTTTTAGTTACTTTTGAACTATAAGTATACTATATTATATTAGCACTCAATTTTTTAAAAAACAAAAAAACTATTAAACGTTACGTTACAATTATGGCAATTGGCCGGTTAAGATTAACCGGACAAGTTTGATTAGAAAGTAATTGATAAGAATCAATAGAAGAATGATCCATTAAATATACCTAGTTTAGTTTCGTTTTTAATGATAAGAACAAGATGTTTTGAAAATCACTTTGCATACACATCGATTAGTGAAACTGTACACAAACCTGTTGCGAGTCAACCATACTAGTCTCTATCTTTGCGTGTCATAAACTGTCATCACCAAGTTTGTGGATACAAAGTCTCTTAAAACAAAATAATATTTACTGAAGGATGCATCGTCACCACCTGAATAAACAACCAATCACCATGCATCAATGCAAACGCAACGGACAAAGCTGCTAATTTTGACTATTGGGGACTCTCTCTGAGACTAAATTTCTAGTTATAATTTGCCATTTTTATAAATTAAGTTACTGGTACAGAAATAGGTGCACTACTGTTCATATTATTTGAAGAACGGTAGTTGAGTCACAATAATGCTTGAAGCGTTGGTGACACTTTCCGACTGACTTTTATGCTCACTTTCGAGCATATGACCAATAAACACCAAGTTTGTGTAGTTTGGTTCATCGGAGATTTTATTTTACCGAGAAAGTCACATCAGAGGTCCTCTAAAATTCTATGTATATCTTATAAGCCAAAAGGGAACTAGGTCGCGTACTTCTACGATGTAATACACAGCAACTTGTGTGAAGCTATGAAGATGCTGCATTACGTGGGAAAGTTCAGACAAAAACAATTTTACTGTTCTTTCTTACAAGATGACGTTTCTTTCCTCGTCCTTTTTGTCTGAAATTCTGCTGCTTAGCTGTGAATTTCTGTAACAGCGCTGCCGTGTCCATGTGGAAGTGTAGAGCAATTGTCTTACTTGTTCTATTCTCATCAAAGCGCCAAGACCATCCACAAGTTAGAGATTATTTAATGTAATATCCTGACCTGACCGCAAATAAAGGAATTCCAATCGAATATTAGTATACATGCTTTTTGGCCTTTATTGTTCCTGTATTAACTTAACAAGGCAAGTGGCTTAAGTCCATATGAAGCATTAACCCTGTCAAAACTATAGTCTATGAGATGCGACTTATTGCTTGAGAATTTAAGTTTCTGCCACTTCTGCACATCTTCTTCAATCGTTAAAGCAATTCAGTGAAGCCCTTCTCTTTCCCATACTCGCACACGTTCAGAGTTGATTAGGAAGAGCCATGGCCATCAAAGAGGACGTTGAGAATGCTACTGTTGGTGAAAATGAAGCGTTAAGCCAACCATTGATGGGGAAGGATCTGCCAGATAGAGGACAAGGATCTGATCCCCAGAATAGCAGAAAGGGGAGTAAAGGGATGGTTTATCTCAGCACTTTCGTTGCAGTGTGTGGTTCTTTTGCATTTGGATCATGTGTACGTACTTCGCTTAATTTATTAGATCTGGCAGGTGTACAATTAAAGACTGTCCTGTTTATTACTGCTGCTTAAAAGCGCATGTCTGTTTCTAATTAATTTCAGGCAGGGTATTCGTCACCTACACAAGATGCCATAACAAAGGATCTTTCTCTAACTTTAGCTGAGGTAAGGCAGAGACTTGTCATCCTCTCAAGAACAGAAGTGTTTGAATGTTCACATGAAGGCATGAACCAAGTTAATTAGCATTTTCTGAAACAGATCATAGTTTTCTCTTCGTGGGAAGTTTATACAATGACATAGATTCCACTGTCCGCATACCGATAAAGCTTCCAATCCTAGGGCTCATTACGTTCACGTTTAAAGTCATTCCTTTTTAAGTCTTGGGATGACTATTAAACAGTCTTAGCTTGTGTAATCCTCATTACATTACACCATCATCTATATACCAATCTCATTCCATTCCTTTACATACATGATAAATTTCTACGTGAACAAGGTTTCAAGAACATGACGGGACTATAAGAACTTTCAGGAGCGGTCATTCTATAACAAGTAGCACATATAAAAGTTACCGATTCCGAAGAGCAACAATTATAGGCAGTGACAGAGGGAGTAGCCGTACATTGAAGATCTAGGATTAGCTACCACGGACCATCCCTTAAAATAGCATTGTGAATCTCTACTTTAATGGATTTGTAATAGTTGGTGTTCGTGTGCAGTACTCCGTCTTTGGTTCCATATTGACGTTTGGTGCAATGATTGGTGCAATCACAAGTGGTCCAATTGCTGACTTTATTGGCCGTAAAGGGGTAGGTAAAGGGTTGCTCTGTTAACCATTGAATTTGCAATGGATGAAGAGAACTTGTGCAACTTCTTCTTTCTGAGGAAATAATTCATTTGGTGGATATTCTTTTTTAACGTTGAGAATGCATGCAGACAATGAGAGTGTCCAGCGCCTTCTGTGTTGCAGGCTGGCTAGCCATTTACTTCGCAAAGGTTTTTGTCAGTTGATTATAGCTTTCAGTTTTTTATTTGAGGTCAATGTTTTCATTTTCCTGTCTTGATTGCAATAACAGGGGCCTTTGTCGTTGGACATTGGACGTCTAGCAACGGGATATGGAATGGGAGTGTTTTCCTATGTGGTACCTTTCTCATTCTTCCAATATTTATTTCTTGTTCTGCCTTTTATATGAACTAGAGAGTTACTTAATTGTGCATTTCGCTCGTTAACTTTGATTCCATGGTTTCAATTGATGCAAGGTACCTGTTTTTATTGCTGAATTTGCACCAAAAGAACTTCGAGGAGCACTAACGGCTGCCAACCAGGTAGTGCTGTTTACTTGGAAAGTTTGATTTGAGAAACTGATCACGAGAGCTAATTCGAGCATAGAATATCAGATATATAATGCAGCTTGTATGCAAATGCAAGAACATATACGTAATGATTCTATCAGCTCTTTCAATATTATTTCTGCAGCTTATGATCTGCGCTGGAGTGTCAGTTGCCTTCATAATTGGAACAGTATTGTCATGGAGGGCTTTAGCCTTAACTGGTAATTACCTTCACCAAAATGTGTATTCAACAGACAATATAAGCAGTATATGAACACTTGAACTGTTATGTAATGGTTGTCACCTGTCATAACTGCTTGCAGGTCTTATCCCTTGTGCAATTCTGCTTTTTGGTCTGTTCCTCATTCCAGAGTCACCAAGATGGCTGGTAAGGAAGAGAGCCGCATTAAAATTTATGTCAACCATGGTCTCTGCACATGAGTTTTAAAGGTAGCTTGACATATTCAGGCAAAAACAGGGAGGGAAAAGGATTTTGAAACTGCATTACAAAAGCTTCGCGGCAAGGATGCTGACATTTCTGAAGAGGCAGAAGAAATCAAGGTTCTCAATACAAAACTTAGTACTCAACATTCCCGTGTTAATGAGCCACGGAATTGGTGTTATTACCTGGAATAAAACATGATAACATTGCAATTGTGACAGGACTATATTGAGACCCTCGAACGTCTTCCAAAAGCCAATTTTGTAGACTTATTTCAGAGAAGATACCTGCGATCCGTCATTGTAATCACTCATCTCTCTGAGAATTTTCATATGCCATCTGAGTTAGTTTAATGTCCAAAAATTCAATCATTTGATTTTAACGTTTCATGTATTTGGGCAGATAGGGGTTGGACTTATGGTCTTTCAGCAATTTGGAGGAATCAATGGAGTCTGCTTTTATGTCAGCAATATCTTTGAGTCAGCAGGTAAAGAGGCCTAAACAAAACATCAAACAATTCAAATTCAAAAGATTGTTCTAATTGCTCTGCTCACAATACTCAGGATTTTCTTCTTCTGCTGGAACCATTATATATGCTATTCTTCAGGTTCTCCCATTGCCCTTTATCAACTTAGAAAACTATCTCAATCCAATTGGAAATGATAATAAAGTTCTTGTCTTTTAGGTGGTAATTACTGGACTTAACATAGCAGTGATAGATAGAGCTGGGAGAAAGCCTCTTCTACTGGTGAATTCCTGTCTGAGGACTCTCTTACTCTGAAATTTCTTCATATCTCTCTACATTCTGTGCACTATAACTAAGTCTTCTTTCTAACAAAGGTTGCAGCAACAGGATTAGTATTTGGCTGCCTGCTAACGGCGCTTTCATTCTATCTGAAGGTTACATCCAATCTTGTTCATAGACCCAACAACTTCTCAATTCATTTTGTTGCATATTAATCCTGAAGCAACCTTCTGTAAACCAGGATCATGAATTGGCACTCAAGTCAGTCCCTGGTCTTGCTGTAGCTGGCATTTTGGTAAAGTAACAACCATGCTCATACTAAATATATTTAATTAGGTTTATCTTTAATCTGGACTTAGATTCATCTCCAATAATCATCATCTGTGGGTTCAGCTATATATAGGATCATTCTCAGCAGGAATGGGTGCAGTTCCTTGGGTGGTAATGTCAGAGGTAATGAAACTTGCAAGAAGATGAATTGACAATGACCCTCACGAGTTGATCCTTCCAACAACTTGAGATCTTTTTTTTCACTTTTGATTGCAGATATTCCCCATAAACATTAAGGGAGTAGCTGGAAGCCTAGCAACCCTTGTGAACTGGTTTGGTGCATGGGCAATTTCTTACACCTACAACTTTCTTATGTCCTGGAGCTCTTATGGTGATTGAATCTATACTTCTATCCCTTTAGCAATATGATTCTGAGGGGAACAATAAGCACTAGTGACAAGAAATTAAGTGGTTAGGATGTGGTTTTACAGGTACGTTCATTATTTACGCAGCAATCAATGCACTGGCCATAGTATTCGTGGTCTTTGTGGTGCCAGAAACAAAAGGGCGTACCCTGGAACAAATCCAAGCGGCCATTAACGGATAAAGAGGCATGGGAACAATAAAGATCATTACTTGGAGCAAAATAAAGGTCATTTCTTTGACAGCTGTTACCCATCAGCAAATATGGGTCGCAAAAGGAAAGCTGATGAATGGTTTTGCTATTGTTTCTTTACCATTATCTTCTACGAATTAATTTAATCAAACTGCTTCTAGTTTTTGGTTGTTCTATCTTTATCTATTTTTTTTTTCCTCTTGTTAATGCTATTTCTTTCATTTTTAATTCTGATCGTTGCTACTGCTCGTACTCGCACCTGAGTTGCAATTGCTAATGGTTGGATATTTCTTATCAAGAGAAAAAGCTTGTAAAGTTACAATGAACTCAGAAGTCAGCACTGGAAAATACAGACCAATGTCAGTTTCCTTTGTCACTGTGATTTCATTTTAGAATGGTAGATTTCAATTGCTGGTAGAAACAGGATTCGGGTGCCCTGTCTTCAACATGTATATAATGTCTTAGGAAATTACGGGGTGAGAAATATGATTGTGACCTCCCAGTTTCCACTGACACAGCAAAAGTTCGTATCTTTTTTAATACAATAAAATCAGAGCAGTTCGTATATAGCACACTTGGTGAGTTGTTCTCTACACACGAGCTTGTAATAAAAAACTTCATTATGTTCCAACTTTCTCTACTGTGCTGCTAAACACCACGCAAGTAAATTAGTTATTATCTCTTCACAACTTCAAGCACTCTCTTCCTGCAACTAAGTAAATCACGAGTTCTAGACAAAAGCAAATGATTTACAAATTGAAGGAAGTGGAAGCAGATGCTTATTATCTGCCTCCTGCTTCAAAATGAAAGAAACCAAAGAAAAATGAAGAAGAAAAAGGGAAAAATGACAAAAAAAAAAGAAACTGATTATCGAAAACTATCCTTCTCTTCTGCTTTCCATTTCCATACACCTCTGGAAGAGTTGGTTATCTTTACAACTTTCTGTTTACGTTGGCGTCTCTTTCTACCAACATGTTCCTGATCGTTATGGTTTGCAACTATTAAATCAACTTTCACAATGTGATGATCAGAAGTCCCTTTTGAAGAGAACACTGAGTAGGATCCTGGAACGAACTTGTAAGGTGAATTTGGGGATGTTAATATATAGTCGACCCGAGTCCCATACTTGCAGGTCCCTTGCACGTCTGCATACAGGCAAATTGGTCGTGACATCAAAGTTAGAAACTCAAAATTAATATTTAAGACAGGTTTTACAAAATTATGAATGAATTGGTTACCCTGGCCTTTAGCTATCATGACTACTGACTCGCATTCTCCTGCGAAGTCCTTAGCATCTGTGTAGTGATTACTTTTCAAAAACCTCAACACTTCAGCCTTTGGTGTTGGCTTTCCCATCTCTTCATAGTACTGCAATAAAGCGCAAATAATTGCATTCAAATCAGATTAAGTAGAAAAGGGAAGAGAATTAAACCGTCTTTCTTTCAATTCAATGCAGTTTATAAGATAGTTCTCTGGCCAATTTCACTGTGAAAAAGTTGGTAGAATTACCTTTACAATGTCTGTCCATCTCTCAGGAGAGTAATCAGTTTCGTCTAGAGAGTTAAGTCCTCCTGCCAAGATATGAGGGCCATCACTTGATTGGATAATGGCATGGATTTGCTTCATTCTCCAAGTCTCATCAAGATGATCGAGGTGGGTGCAGTAAAAGTTGATCTCTCCTATCCGGGGCACATCGATTGTTGCCTTAAGAATATTTCTGGATTCAGAAGAAAGAACTCAATTCTGGTGTGTCATATTTCTTCTTGTTGGTCAATCATTTTCTTGAACACCAAAGGCTCTTAAAATATACGACTCACTCCAAAACTTATATCTTAATATGCAAACTCAGAAGAACTTCACAATCCCCAGAAAATGCCATTAAACAATTATTAACACCAGATCTCTAGTTGCAAGTACAATGGGATTAGTTATGATGTTGGTCAAAGTATTTGGTTTCTTGAAACTTGCCACTTTCTTAAGTTTCGGTGGAAGTCTAATAATTTAGTGAAATGGCTGCCTATATTGCAGCTATATCAATGCACTAACTCACCCAATTCAAGAAACTTAAATAGTACTGTCACGTTTCTCTTTTTCATCGAAACTTGAAGGGCCTAACTCCGAGAAGATTGTGGATTAGCTGTACAGATTATTGCTTACGGCTGCTTAGATCCATTATTAAGCAATTACGTTCTCAGTCTCCTAAACGACCAAATCTGTTTCTCCCAAAAGCAGAATTGGTTTTTCTTTTTCACCCCCTAGAAAACTGTTTCTCCAAATTACATAAAAGTTATCGTACATGCCATGATTAGCTGTACATATTATTGCTGGACTTTTATAAAAGGCAGAAACTTTTTCTCTTTTTTCCAAAGCTTTTGGCCCACGCACCAAGTAATCATGTCCGGTAAAAACTATTTGATGAGCTAAAACAAAAGTCAATCAAAAGCAGAAAGGAACAGGGGAAGCTTGCTGGGTTCAACACTAACGGAGAGAAGAATTTAAACACACCTGAAATCGGTATCATCAAAGATTTTCTGCACTTTCCATCTCTTAATTGGCCACTTGGATAAGATAGCATTTCCATATTCAGGAGCCCAGCTCTCAGCAAAAACGTAATTCATCCCCAAAGCGTCAGCTAGATCGGAGAGGGGCTTCATTGCTTTCTCCTCCTCTGCTTTCACATCTTGCAAGGCCAATATATCAGCGTCCAACTCTTTCAAAACTTCAAGTATCGTCCTACTACTTTCATATCTCTCTTCCTCAACACCATTCCCCCTGTCTCTCACAAAACTGGCACTTTGTGACCTCACAGGAGCCTTTCCTTTGAGATTTCTAGTTGAATTGCTATTTGAAGAGCTGCCCTCGTTTTCATCTTCTACAAAGCTCAATTGCCTGTTTTTCAATAATGATATCTCATTATCTGGCAAATTGATTGACACCCTCAACTTGGATTTAGCAAATTTTTGCTGCCTAGTAAGATTAACTTCACCATTCATGGAATTTGGATGCAAAGGAGACTGCTTTAGTATGCCTCTTGGTCGATCATTAGCAGATTTTGTCCGCAAACTACCCTCTGTAGACTTTCTAGTCCTGACAAGACCTTGATTTTCATCACCGAAGCTCGAAAAGCTCACAGCTTTAGGAACTGCAGGTGCCATTGAGAATAGTGAAGCGTTGAAAGTTGCAACCTTTAGCTTTTTCTCTTCAGACTTTGGATGAACCACAGCAGACCCATTAATCGCGGAATCATGTTTTGTTGTCCCATTTTGAGATTTCCCAAAATCTTTTATGACAATTTTAGGCTTCAACCGCCGGCGACCTGGCCACTGGAGACGGGAACAGAACCGCCTGAACCTTCTACTGATCACTCTAAGCATTGCAAAGAAGTGGGCACCAAAGAAAGTCGATTCAAAAGCTGGAGTCTTTACAGAAGATGATAGCATGAGAAAGAGGAAGGACGTTATAGAGCTAGTTTCAAAGGCACAATCTCTCTCTCTGTCTCTTCCCCTTGAACACTCTTCACAGTCTTGTCACAAGACCATTGGTACATTGACTAACATTTTGGCCTTGAAAGAGAGGGGATGGAGGATTCTTCCGGGAAATGGGTTGATGACACTTGGCCACGGTGTATGTTCTCAAAAGTTACAAGGAAGGGAGAGATAGGGAGACCTGACCAAGTAGCTAACTGCTCCAAGTGGGAATGCGTTGGACATAGATATCATAGAGGCTTTATGTTTCTTTGATTATAATAACAATTACTTTATAATATCATAAGGAAAAATCAGAAGAGTCTAACAACTCCAATCCATGCAACTAAGATTCTTATTTGGAACGCCACGTCACCTGAAATCCGGCGTACATAACTCCCATGCTTTCCTTCCCAGCTGAAAATGAAATGCATATTTATGTATATATATTGTGAGGTTGATTGATTTTTGGAAAAATATCCTTCTTTCAGTTATAATTATAATCATAAGATTGTTTCTGCTTCTGCTCGTGGGATCAAATCCAACTCCGTTTTGCTATGCTATAATATTCTTAACAACTGAAACTGTATAGATAAATGTATATATTAGTTGTTGAGATGTGATTTAGTAAGATATTTCAACCTATCGAACCGATCGAATCAATGTGACGTCATAATTATGCAATAATTATATTTAATTATATATAATATTAGTAATATTAAAAAAATAGAAAAATATACCAAATAATATAAAAATATTTAAAAATAAAAAATAATAAAAATTTATTAAACCAGTGGTCGAACCGGTTCGACCAGTCCCGGTTCGATTGATTAATTGACCGGTTCTTACCAGTTTCTACTGGTTCAATTGGGAACTAATTTTTAAGGGTCACCCGAATTAGATAGCCTACAAGTTACTGGTCAAATCGGTTGATCCGGTACAAGTTTCAAAACCATGTATCACATCGTAAGTTATTTACAAACGTAGTTGCTTACCCTTACCTTTAAAGAATTTTAATAACTTTCAATTTCAGAAGTAGACGTAAAAATTAAAGTAGCCTATTAGCAATTGGCCGGTCTCACCTTTGCATGCACGAGTAGGGACTGGATAATATTTGTTGCTAAAGGACGTCAAGAAGTTGACAGAAATGCTATAAATTTACACGCACTTGTCATGATAAATAGGGTTTTAAAGAGGAGTTAGGTCAAGTACGTAGCCTTTTTGTTTATAGGTATCTTTTAGCTTGATTTGTTATACTAAAAATAAATAAAGTATACTTTAACCACCTCATTCCTTCATTTAACCACCTCATTCCTTCATCTTTACGTTCTTCTTCCATTCTTTTTATAACCATAGAAATTTCAGCCGTCATTTCTTTAGTCAAATACGAATGCATATAACAATTTCTAAATAAGATTGTAAAGTGGAATTGGGTAAAGGATGTGGATCACCCTTTCGAAGGCTTTATCTCCACTTTTGAATCCTTAAATCCATGGGGCATTCAAGGACTGATGTGCATATTCAAAGCATAAGAGAAGTTGAAGAGATAATGTATAAAACATATTGTGTCCAATATAAAAGATAAATCTATCTAATTGTTCATTGTCTACTATTAATTTTTGGCATGCATTAAGAACAAAAATTAAGGAGGAAGTCCATGATGTAAAATCTCAAAATCTCTACGATATTGAATTATGAACTCATTTTTGTGTATAAAATTTTCCTAATTCTTGTTTCGAATTGAAATGCACACAATTTGATATTATATTAAATTTTTATTAATTTATAGTTTAATCTTGTAGGTGTCAACATATATCTAAACTTTACTTACCAAATATTTATTTTTAAACATGAAAAGATGTGTTTAAGTGTATGATTCTCACATCTACTAGAAACATGAAGTAAGGAGTGTTTTAATAGATAATCAATTATTAATAACAAGCAAGAATTGTGCAATTAAGTCAAATTATTCAAGACTTGATCGTATATAATTTGTCTACCAAATTTCATGCTTCACATATCTGGCTAATAATGATGTAAATTATGAATTACATACCAACTATTTCATGTTTGTAATATCTTATATTTCTATATATAAAGCCTATTTATGCACATAGTAAATCATTATAAAAAGAAATACATAAAATTACTTGTTTATAGTTTTATTATGGTATCACTACTATAATTCTCACGCAAGGTTTTATCTTTTTTTTAATAGCCAATCTAGTTGAATCACCAAACTCTATTCATATTGTCTATCAATAAGATATACTTTTATAAAAAAAATACCACAACTTATCATTATCAATGTTACTACTCAACTCCCTTATCCTACCAATTACTCATCACAAAAAACACTTTTGAATCCTTATTAATTAGTTATGATCTGATTATCTTTATCCTTCTGACAATGATCCTTCTTCATAATCTATCCATATTATTTGGATACGTCAAAACAAATTAATTCTCTATGTCACATTGACCTTTTGCATAGATTCAATGTTTTGTTTTAATTTGTTAGTAACAACTTCTCATAAAGCATGGAAGACATTGTAATGCTTGTTGTTAGTACAATCATGATATTGCATTATAAATTGTGGGAAAGTCTCATTACAACTTCAAAAGGAAATCAAACAATAGTAAAATACTTGCAATCTATCAAACTCATATGGTCAAAGACCTTGCACTTATTAATACTTTCCTTGGTGATGATGAGATAACTATCCGTGTTATCAACAATATTGGGAGTGAATACAAAGAAATTTTTAGCTCTATCCAGTCTCGTAAAAAGGATATATTTTTTTCCTAAATTACATGATATACTGATTACACACGAAAGTTACCTCAATCTCTTATAAAATTTCAATGAGTTAATGGTTGTTAGTGTTACTTTTCTCATAAAAATAATCCTCAAAGCGACAAACTAAACAAAATAAATTAAAAAAATGAGATAATCATTTTTCTTATGATAGCTTAAATAACCATAACAGAAGTCATCAACAACATTGTTTTGATAAACCATTGATTATGTGCCAGCTTTATGATCAACATGGCCTTTCTGCTAAGCAAAGACAACCAATAAATCCTTAAGCCAACTATACCTCTAAATCAAGAAACAAACTGTGGTTACTAGAAGTATTATAGTAAAAAGACTTTTCCAAAATAAAAAACCTAATCGTTGACTACTGCTATCTCCTTTACTTGGTCATGGCTGACAATCTTGCCAGCGATAGCCACCCATTAGCGCCTCCATATCGTCCTTTTTTCCTTCAAGTCCTCAATTCCTCTCCAGGTATAGCGTCCACAGTAACTACTTCTACTTTACCCCAACCAATAATCACTATACACCGTGATGAACCTTCAATTATATTTCCAAAATCAGTTGTTAATAATATGTCCCTCCCATTCTGTTTTGCTCTTATTGGCAAATTTTCCTAGAGAAGACCCGTATTAGATTTAATTAGAAAATTCTTTGTTTCAAGATATCAAAACCACAGTTGGTTTACTCGACTCTCGCCATATTACTATGAAGATGGATATTGGATATGATTTTCATAGTGTATATTTACACGGAATTTGGTACATTGATGGCAAACCTATGCGAGTTTTTAAATGGACTCTGACTTTTCATATTGATCATGAATCTTTGGTGGTTCCAATTTGTGTTACTTCGCTTAAATTGCCAATTCAATTTATGAACAAAGAAGCTTTGTTTATTATTGCAAAAACTTTTGGCCAGCCTCTTCGATTAGATTCTGCGACAACAAATTTTAAACGACCCAATATTGCATGATTACAAATAGAGATCAATTTGATGAAACCACTCCCTGTGTGTATATGGATACAGATGGAAGACTGGATAGGTTTTTGGCAAAAAATTGTCCTGGATGAAGAGATACCATCCTATTGTCCACATTGTTAGCATGTTGGCCACTCTAAAGATATCTGTCATGTCAAGCATCCATAATTAAAAGTTATCTCAAAACCAGTAAAATCTGTGGCTTCTAAGAAGGTTTATCAACCAAAACCAGTCCAGACACAACTTGACAACGAAATCAACCCAACTATTATTGAAGCCCCTATTTCGGTTGAGGACTTTGGTAAATAAAAAATTGATCTCTTACATAAGAATCTCTCTTTAGTTGCCAATCAATAGCCTCAAGTCTTGACAACAAGAGATGATCTATTTGACAAACAAAAATCAGCAGTTGAAGTGATTAATGATCCTTTGCTTGACAACCAGAACAATCCCAATATTGAAATCGAGTTCACTATATGTCCAGAACTTTGAGGTATAGAGTGGTATCAGAGACTGAATTTGACACATGAATATCCTCATCTATCTTGTGATCAACGACAAAAGTCTAAAGTATTATAAAGAAGTTCTTCTAATATATGCCAATATGAGCTTCCGCAACTTCCAAAAGATGAGATGATTCACAGTTTCAAACTCTTTAGTAGTGCATATAATGACAAGATATCAACATATGATACACAAGCAAGAAAAACCAAAGAATCTAGAAAGAGACGACCTTGTAAAAATTATTTTGACATGCCCAGGACTTTTTTAACCAGATCATTAGCTCCCAACAAATTATCTTATCTCCATGATAGTGACGACAATGTTGTTCTGGAACATTAGAGGAACAAGATCGCTGCAATCAATATGTCATCTCAAAAATTATAATATCTTTACCAGCCTTCTTTGATTGCCTTTATGGAACCAATGATTTCCCTTGATAAGTTGAATTCTTTGCAAGTTTTGTAAGGCTATCATAAAGCTATCTTCAATGTTAATAATAAAATTTGGGTTATATGGAAGTCTTCTTATGCCGCTACAATTATTCATAATCATGAGCAACTTATTCATATGGAGTTGATAGATCAGACATCATTGGAGCCTTTGTATATAACAACCATATATGCCAAATGTAGTAGAAGAGATAGAATCATTCTTTGGTCTAACATAGAATGTATTGCTGACAACATGAATGATAAATTATGGATGTTTAGAGGAGATTTTAATGTTATATCTACGATTGATGAATATAGAAGGAATGCTACTCCATACCAAGGAACTATGGAAGATTTCAAAAATTTTCTCCATACTGTCGCAACTTATAATCTTCCATTTGAGGGTTCTTTACATACATGGATGGGTACTAGACCTCAAGGGCATGTATGGAGGCGACTTGATCATATACTCTGCAACATTCCATGGATCATTAAATTCTTGGATTATAAAGTGAAAATACTTAGCAGGGCTACCTCTGACCATAGTCCTTTTTGTGATTTTAATCGACCAAGAACGCAGCTTAAAACGGGCAGTTTTAAGTTCTAAAAAATGTGGATATATAGAGTTAATTTTTTGATCTTAGTTGAAGAAAATTGGAAAGAAGAAGTGGGCAGTTATGGAATGTTTGATTTAATGAAAAAACTTACAAGATTAAAATGTTGTTTAAGAAAATAGAATTGGGACCACTACAGGAATGTGAGGCTCAATATGGAAGCAGCTGAAAAACAATATAAAGAAATGGAAAACCCTTTTGATGAGAACCCATCACCAAAAGCTCAAGTTTAGATAAAAAAGACTCGTGTTGAATATATGAAGGCTTTATTTGAATAAGAGGTTTTTTGGAAACAAAAATCTGGCATAAGATCGCTTAAAGAGGATACTTCAATACAAAAAATTTTCATGCATAGACAACAACTAAACCTGCAAGATTGCACATTACTAAACTCAAAAACGATGACAGCGTATGGCTGGAAACGCAAGAGCAGTTGACTAGTGAAGCTACCAAACATCTAGGTTAATTCACATAATTCAAACAGAAGCGTATATATAATTGAGATTACACATCTAGGTCAACTCACAGTATGCTCTAAAATAGTTATTGTCTTGATAACCTGACAATGTCTAGACGCTAACGATCAATTTGTGCCTCTATATCATATAATACACACATATTTACATATTACTAACTTGTTCAATCAAATGCATATTCAATCATACACATATATACATGATATGTTCAATGCATGCCCAATTAACTTTCCCAGGTGTGTATCCTTAACCAAAAGTCTTGATCATACATTCATCGTAGCTTATATACATCTAGTTTGCAATTAGGTTATGCCTTAAGTAAGTTTGATTATTCTCAATGCATCAATCATGCATTTATCAACCCTTTTCTAGCATTTTATATTTACATAATTTTTCCAATTCTCATTCAATCATACCTAATTCATTGCTTATATCCTTTGGAGTACAATTGTATTCATAAGAACATCCTTATTTCATTAATAACTCATACTTCCCAAATTCATATACACTGATATTAAACAATTCATTCCTTAATTTATAACCTCAATTAATGACTTAAACTTATCAATCACTTAATCAAGTAACTTTTTAGGTTTATTTCAAGCCCTAATCATGTCCTAATGCACCAAAGTAAAGTAACTTACCCTTATATGGTTTAACCATCACACAAAACACATTTTTTTCACTTCAAAGCATTGCCATGATCGCGGGATAGGTGAACCAAAAGTTCACCTTCATTTTCTTTCAGCTTTTCTTCCAAATTTTAACACCTTCATGATAGTCCATTAATTATACCTCATTTATACCTTAAAGATACTTCAATTCCTCATCAATTTATCTCTAATTCCAATTCAAAATCATTCAATTGGTAACTCTTAAACAGTTTATCTTTTATGCATTAAAAACCAAACAGAAGCTTTCATTCACTTTTATACATGTAACCCTAACTCTTTCCTATTTCAAGAACACTACACTAGCACCTTTCTTTAGCATAAATTCACCTTCAACATACTTCAATTCTCAATCTAATTCATCCTTAAAACAACCTATAACCTAGGGTTTCTATGTATCAAAAACAAAAACCAATTCATCCATTAAATTTCAAGCACACTTCATCATCAACCCTATATGCAATTCATCTCAGTTCATCCCTAATCAATCATCATGAATGTTATGCTCACATATGTCACAATAGGGCAATCAATCACTTACTTGTTTGGCTCAAATTTCCCTCAATTAACAAGTTAACCAAGCCTTCCAAACATTCAAGCATATATCAAGAACAAGATGGAAAGAAAAGGGTTTCAATGACAAAATGAAGGCTGCAGAATTTTGGCAAAATTCAAGGTTATGGAGATTGTGTGGGTGTGTCGATAGTGAGGAGGAAGAAGAAGAGAGCATGGGACCAAAAATATGAAAGAAGATGGTCTTTCAAATGTGGGAATCATGGGTTACAAGTGTGTGGTGAGGGGTGAGACATATGATGTGATACTTGTCAAGTGGAGAGCTATATCATGTGTCTTCTTCTCATGCTTCCAATTGTCACCTAATGCTTGGTCTATTTGACACATAGTTTCCTAGGCCACTTGTCCGTTGTGTATTCAAGCCATTTGTCATCCAATTAACTAAGCCATTTGTCACTTATTCCCAATGTCACATGTCACCACTTCATAGATCTAATCAACCTAAATTCTCATGTATCAATTTATCTTGCACGTTGACTTTTTCCCTGGAGTAGATGCACACATCATTCCATCAATCACTCAATTGCAACATCAAATTTCTAAATTACTAATTATAATTTGTCCAAACAAAATTCAAGACATAATCAACACACAAGTACATCATAATCAGTTAAAACCTTTTATACCCTGGAATATGTCAATTGAGTGCATATACTATATTTACAATGTCTCTAAATCATGATTCATGTGTGGATGCGAATATGATGCATGCAAATGAAATGCACTTCATGTATTCTCATATGATATGACTCAATCTGACAATTAAATCCTTAAGTATAGAAATGGGCTATTATAGTTACAATCTTTACAATAATCAAGCAAGTATTCCAAAATTTATTATATAGAATAATAATATAAATCTCTTTTCCTTTCACACCCTTTGATAATTCATAACTTAAAAAGTGTTTACCTGTCACTAAAATTTGAAATACTTATCTATAATTATATAAATACTTTTTAAAGTTATAAATATAGTTACAAACGAAGGAGTAACATAATGGATATTTTCAACCTAATCTTCTTGCTTTCTTAAGTAACACACAAATATAAGATTTGTAATTACAATCTTAGATGCATAGGAAGTAAAATTAGGAATATGATTTATATAACCAATAACTTTTAAGATAAGGTTTATGCAATAAACAACACATGGAGACTAATAAATATGCTTATACTTTGATTATAACAAGTATTCAATTGATATATAATTAGTTGTATAATATGTAATGAAGTGTATAATACGTTTTAGCCCAACCCACTCAACAATTTTAAAAAATAATTCTAATAAAGTATGAGCACTTTTTATCATATCAAAAGCATCAAAATACTTGATAAAAGCTCTTCAACTATTGTAATAAATTAAGCAATTAATCAATACTATTTATTTGGTATCAGTCCACCCATTTATTATAGTAGTGCACCATGTTGTTTCTTAATTGACTTATATGTATTCACAATTAATTAACATTCTTTTTCTAAATCTTGGAATAAATATATACAAATCTCATAATAAAAACGTGTCTTAAATCCTTGACCTTTCATTATTGTAGAATATATTACTCTTAAAAAAGGTGAATTTAAATAGTTTAAAGGAATATATAAATGATATAACTATTTATCCCAAGCTTGTTAATAATAGCTTTCTTTTTTCTTTTATCTAATACTTGTTGTACTTCATCATCTTCAAAAATGCATTATATGTCTCTTTATTTTCTTTTCCTTTTTTATTTTTTTTTTATAAATAATTTATAATCCCTTATGTACATTAAATGCTATTATTTTTAAAGATGTAATATTATCCTTAACATCAATAAAATTTTCTTTAATTCTATAAAATTATCCCTATTTAAACATTACACTACAAAATATATGGTTATATTGAATATTTTTATAAAATATTTGAGAATAAGAAAATTAATTCTATATTGGATCAACCTTACCACAAGTAGAAGATGTTAATTTCATTTAATCATCTTTTGATGATTTCATATTCTCCACTATAATTTAATCTAAAAACATGAGACAATAATTTACAATTTGATTATCAGAATGTTCAAAAATAGTTTACAATTAGTATAATATAAAGGGCTGTTAACTTATGACCAAAAAAAGGATAAAAAGAAACTAAAAGAGTTTTACAAATCCATTTATTAAAACTAAGTGTGTCTTGCCCATTTCTCTCTCTCTCTAAGGGTGCAAGTTTAGTCATGCCTTCGTGCATGTTTTTGTATTGCTAGTTAGCTCATTCTGTTTCGTTTGTCGCGGGTTTTTTTCCTCGTTAGCCATGGAACTTGAGTTTCAATGTCTATCCATCCGTGAGAAAGAAGACATTGAACTCGTAAGTAAGGCTTCAGAGATAGAAGGGAGTTGCATCGATTACAACCTGAGTCTGTTAGGCTGATTTTTGGGCGAACGAAATATTAACTTTGATGCCATGGAAAGGAATCTTCTCAATCTATGGCGTCCCATCAAAGGCTGTTCAATCAAACCTTTTGGGGGGGGAAGGGCTCTACCCGTTTCAGTTTTTCCATGTTGTTGACCTTCGGAAAATATTGGCCGAAGGGCCATGGAGTTTTAACAACTGCATTTTGTTGGTACACCAGATGAGGGAGGGTGGGAATCTGGATGATGTTGAGTTTCGGTTTGCTGATTTTTGGGTTTGAGTGCATGATCTCCCGCCTGGTTTTGCTTCAGAATCTTTAGCGATCAACTTGGGAAATATTATGGGTTCTTTTTCTAGAGTATGATACGGGTAACAAATGAAACTCCATTGTTCAGTATATGCGCTTTCGAGCTCGCTTAAACATAGCTGAATCGCTTATGAGGACCAAGCGAATCCGTAAGGAGGGAGTGATTTTTTTGACGTATCCTTTAGTTATGAAAGGATACCTCTCATATGTTATTTGTGCGGCATTGTCGGCCATAGCGAGTCTAGCTGTGTTAAACTTACTGAGTTGCCGGAGGAAGACATCAAAAGGGAGTGGCCAAAGGAGATTCGATTGGATGTTCGTGATCAACTTAGATTCCGTCCAAATCAGTGGCGACACAATCCCACTTTTCACGCACATTTTGATAGCAGGTCCATAAATCAAGGGAATCTATATCCGGTAACGGCAAAATCAAAGCAAAACAGAGTCGTGAATACTTATGGCTCTTTTCATAGGAAATTTCAATTTGCGCCAGCTGTTGACTTATCTAAACCCGTTAATAGTGTTTCTGAGCCAGAAAAGCTTGGCACTAAATTGGATTTCGCTACTGTCCAAATGAAAAAGGAATGCAACGTTATGATTATTGATAAAGTTAAAAAAACGTCCCTGCGAAATTTCTTATATTGGCACCAACCTCGATGAGATGAAAGGCAGTAGATATTTATCTTCTTCGAATGCAACCTCTAGCTCTACTGATTTATCAACAGCCGGTCTTGTTTAGGAGACCTGCCAATCACCATGAATTGTATTGCTTGGAACTGCAGGGGCTTGGGCAACCCACATGCAGTGAATGCTCTGAAAGATATTCTTCGAGCCAATAAGCCTCATTTTCTTTTTCTTAGTGAAACTCTTGTCACTTCACGTAGGATGGAGGAATTACGTATTTTGTTGAAGTTTGATTGCTATTTTTGTATTGATCGGAATGGACGTAGTGGGGGTCTTGCGCTCCTTTGGAATAGTAATAGTAATGCTAATGTTTTGGGTTACTCGAGTAATCATATCGATATGGAGATTGTTCAATCTAATGATTTTAAATGGAGGTTCACTGGCTTTTATGGTTTCCCTGAAACTCACAGAAAGCGAAGTAGTTGGGAACTACTCAAAGCTCTCTCTGGTCGCTATACTTTACCTTGGGTTTGCATAGGAGACTTTAATAATATTCTCTCTGTTAATGACAAGTTTGGTGGCCGAGATTACCCTATTTCGCTCATGGATTGGTTTCGTTCATGTATTGCTGATTGCCAGTTACTCAAAATTCCTCTTGTGGGCTTTGGTTTTACCTGGGAACGGGGTAGGGGTTCGGATTCTCTGGTTATGGAGCGGTTGGATAGGGCTTTTGTCTCTGTGGATTGACTTACTTCTTTTCCTTTCCACAAACTTTATAATTTGGTAAGCTCTTATTCCGATCATAATCCCATTAAACTCTTTGCCAGCTCTGTGTTTCCGGTTAAAAGAGTCAGCTGGTTTAAATTTGAGAATAAATGGTTGCTTGAATATGGTTCTATGGAGGTTGTGTCCTGCGCTTGGTCTCAGGATCGGACCGAAGGTGTATTGGACAAAATTTCTGCTTGTAAGTTGGCTTTAACTGATTGGCAGAACTCTCAGGATCATAATTTTAAATATCGGATTACTCTTTTAAAGAGAAGAATTGACGCTGCTCGACAGGCTAAATTGGATGATGTGCTTATTGTGAGGCTTAAAACTGAGCTCTCGACCCTTCTTGCACAGGAGGTCGTTTACTAGAAACAAAGGTCCAAAGTTTTTTGGCTTAAATATGGGGAAGCAAACTCTAGATTCTTTCACACTCAGGCCTCACGTAGAAAGCGGATTAATCATATTGAGTTTTTGGAGGATGATCATGGAAATGTTGTTTCGGATATGGATACTATGTGCTCTATTGTTATGGACTATTTCAATGGCCTTTTCGCAGCTCCCTTATCAGCACTGAATATTGCAAAGTTTGATTGTATTACCCGAGTGGTGACGGACAGTGATAACTCTTCTCTCTTGACCCCCTTTATTATGGAAGAGTTTAAAACGACCATATTTGAAATGCACCCCGACAAAGTGCCTAGCCCTGATGGTATGAACCTAGCTTTTTTTTAGAAATGTTGGGATATGGTAAGAGTTGACATTCTCTCTCAAAGTTGCATGTGGTTGGAGAATTGTATTTTCCCCGACTCTCTGAACAACACTACTATTGTCCTCATTCCGAAAAAAGATAAGCCTAGTAGTATGAAGGATTTACGACCTATCGCTCTCTGTAATGTGATTTATAAAATCATAGTCAAGGTTATTGCCAACAGACTCAATGTTCTTCTTCCTCGGATTATCTCCCCCTTGCAGTCAGCTTTTTTTCCAGGAAGACTAATATCCGATAACATTATTGTTGCTTTGAGATTGTTCATTATATGAAGAATAAAGGGAGGGACTCTAGTGGTGATGTTGCGTTTAAGATTGATATCAGCAAGGCGTACGAAAGAGCCAACTAGGGTTATGTTGAATTTATCCTGATAAAACTGGGTTTTGATGTTCGGTGGGTTAAATGGATCATGCTTTGTGTTTCTACAGTTCAGTACTTGGTTGCTTTTAATGACAAAAAGGTGGGCCTTATCGTCCCTTATCGAGGACTTAGACAGGGAGAACCACTCAGTCCTTATCTTTTCATTTTACGTGCTGAAGGGTTATTTGCTCTCTTGAGGAAGGCTGAGTCTCGAGGAGACATTCACGATATTACCATTTGTAGAGGAGCTCCCAGTGTTTCTCATCTGTTTTTCACTGATGACAGCTTCTTTTTCTTTAAAGCTTCTTCGACTGAGTGTCGCAACATCAAGCGGATGCTCGCCACGTATGAGAAAGCATCAGGTCAAGAGATTAACTATCAAAAATCGGGAGTCATGTTTAGCTCAAATACGAAGGAGGAGGTGAAGCAGGATGCGATTTTGATTTTTGGGGTTTCAAATCCAATTGATCATGGTCGGTACCTGGGTCTTCCCTCTCTAATTGGGAGAAATAAAAAAAAAATTCTTTCTTGAAGGATCGACTCAGTAAACGCATTCACAGCTGGAAAAATCGTCTGCTTTCCAAGTTGGGCAAGGAGATCGTTCTCAAGACTATCGCTCAAGCTCTTCCTACGTTCTGTATGAGTGTCTTCCTCCTTCCTAAAGGTATTTGTGATGATTTACACAACATGATGAATTCTTTTTGGTGGGGGTCTTACTCATGCAACAGATCTAAACGTCACTGGGCCAAATGGGAGAGACTATGTGCTCCAAAGAAACTGGGCGGTATGGGTTTCCATGATTTACATTGCTTTAATTGTGCGATGCTTTGTAAGTAAGATTGGAGATTCTTGTCTCACCCGACTTCGCTGCCAAGTAAGTTGTTTAAAGCTAAATATTTCCCAGATTGCAATTTTTTTCATACTAGAGAAGGTCAGAACCCTAGTTTAATTTGGAGGAGCATTTTCTCGGCACAACATTTGCTGGGCAAAGGAGCTCGTTGGAGAGTGGGAGATGGAAAATCAATCTCAGTTTTTAAAGATCCTTGGTTGAATCGCGATGATGGTTTCTTTGTGCATTATGCTCCGTTAACCGTTATGGAGAATATGAAGGTTAGTGATCTTTTTAATTCGGATAACTCGAGATGGGATTACTCTTTTGTTAATGGCATTTTAGCACTAGGTGATGCTTCTCAAGTTTTCAAAATCCCCATTTCACCGTCATTGCCTTCTGATTATTTCTGTTGGCATTTTACTAGGGACGATTTGTATAGTGTTAAATCGGGTTATAGGATTGCTACTGTTCAGTATTCTTCTATCTACTCTTATCTGGTTCAGTGTTCTCTCTGGAAGGCTTAGCTTCCCCCGAAAATAAAGGATTTCCTCTGGAGGCTGCTGCGTGACTTTGTGCCCTACAAACAGAGACTTTTGGCTAGGGGCATCACTCTTAATGTCTCTTGTAACAGATGTGGTCTGATTGAAACCATGGAAGAGTGTGGAATGCTACAGGTATCTCTTTATAGGGTGATGACATTAAACGTTGTATCTCCTCGGTGTTAGTTGGTAAAAATTCTGTTTTGGGCCACCAGATTTTAGCTATTTGTTGGAGCCTTTGGTTCCATCAAAATTTGTTGTGTTTGGAGCAGAAGGATACTCATCCGAATGCCATTATATCTTTTGCTGATGAGTTTCTTGCGAGTTGGAAAGAGGCAACTTGTGCTTTTAATCAGATACAATTGAATGGTAGCACCCTTTCTCGCTGTCATTCTTGGAGCAAGCCTGACGTGGGTTGGTTGTAATGTTGATGCTTCGGTCTCGACAGGAGACAACAGCTCGGGTTTTGGGGTTGTCCTCGGGGATGATCATGGTCGGTTTGTAAAGGCTCACTCGGGTCACATACCTTGTTGTGTGGATGCTTATCTTACAGAAGCAATTTCCATCAAAGAAGCTCTGGCCTGGCTCAAGAATCAACGCCTGGATAGAATTATCATTGAGTTGAATTGTCTAGAAGCGATTAACCATATTAATAACTCATCCAGTAATTTGCTAGAGGTTGGTACAGTGTTTGCTGAGTGTCTCTCACTTAAGAACAACTTCCACCATTTGTCCTTCCATTGGACTTCACGGAATGCTAATAAGGCTGCTCATTCGTTAGCAAAGGTCGCTTTATTATATACAAACCATTTCGAGTGGGATTCTATCCCAAGTAGTATTGTTTCTGTTCTTCATTATGATTGTCCGTCGCTTGTAATCAATTCAGAAGAAGTTTAAGGTCCGAGTGTTATAAGGTAAAGCCTATTGGCTTTGGGTTTAGTTGCTTCTTCTGGTTTTGATTTCTCGATATTTTAATGAATTTGCTTAGCTTCAAAAATAAAAGAGTTTGACAATCAAAAATTTCCTTCAATGATGAAACTTTTCTTATGTGTTAATTTATCTCCTTTTTTAGTTAGTTAAAGCCATATGTGGGACAATGCCCTTGGAGTTAGAACTAGGGCAGAGTTAGAAAGTTAAGTTAGCGGGAACAAATTATTTTCTTAATTACATCAAGTAGTTAAAGACTTTTTTTTTCGTACGCCTTAAGCTAACCATGTTTATTGTTTTATTTTTTTCTATCATAATTTATTTACATTCACGACAATCGATTAAGTTAGATCGTAACTCAGGCATTAAGAAAATAATTTGTTTGTACTTCTCTTGTTTATGAATCCTGAATTGTCTAGTAAATTAATTTCTACTGATTGTATGTACGTGCCAATAGATATAGTGAGACTTTATTTTAGACATGAAATAGATTGTTGAAGGTAAATATAAATTGCTCAAGGTCATGTATTAAATTATATTTTTTGGGAAAAGATAGACATATATAAACAATTCCTTCTAAAAATTGTCAGTCTACGTGCTTAAGGTCAAAATAATTCAATTATAAAACAATGATCAATTTTAATTACAAACAACAATCACCGACTAAGCACGTCAAATCATAGAAAAAGAATATTTCTAAACCAAAATACTTAGCTTCCTACCTATCATATACCCCATAAATCATAAATGAAACAGGAGATGATACGTGCCATTAACCTGGAACATTTTCCATTGGTTAAATCACCAAGACTTTTAGCAACTAATTCAAAAATTTTGTGGAATATGGTAAGTACTTGAGGAGTAACATAAGGAGATACATAATGCTTCCATAGAGTAACAATAGTCATTTTTATAGTTAAAATAAAAGATTGTATAACTATTGACAATTGATTTAAAAGCATACTTGAGTGATCTTAAGCACCGGAAAAGTATTTTGTATGTATTTTTCTAGAAACCTAAGATCAAGCAAAAAGAAAAAAAAAGCATAGCATAAAATGGTAAAGAGACTCAAGAAGAATAATATGGACAAAATTGCTGTAGCGACCCCTGTGTTATACGAAAGTAGCTAATTAAACCCTGCGATATAAAATGTTACTCTATTAACCTTATGTTTTCAATTTTGCTGCAAAAAAACCCTTAGTCGTGTGTTGTTAAGAGGTTGTGAGTTAATAAAATTTCAACTCAGGGTTTTTTTTGCTAATTTGTATATGTCATGATTTTTTTAGCAATTTTTGAATAACACAGGATTATTAAGGCAATAAATTCGAATAATATGTATTAGTTGTAGTGAATATTGATTAATCAAGAGCAGGCATAAATAACTTGGATCTTAGGAAGAACAATAATTATATTGATTGAATAAGAGAAACCTTTAAAGGCCAAAACTAAAAATTGTTCAAAATAAAAAAATTGATTGAAAAAAGTAATTGACAATAGGCTCTTTTAGATTTTTTAAAGAAATTTCAGCTTACAAATTTATTTAATTTATTAGTTCACACACAAATTATTTTATAAACTGAATCAAAAAGTTGACTAATTCTTAATTATTACGGTCAAATCATTAAATCCAATTCAGTCTTTTAAATGTTTATAACTATGAACACATTCATATATTAAAATTTATACACGAAATCCACAACCGCGAAAGGAACTGTTGCAATGAATTGCTCAAGAAATTGGAGTCAACGCGAATCATCAAATTGTATTTATATTAACAATATCATTATCTCACCTATTGTTGTCCGAAACGGTCCACTGCCCATTAAAGCAAGAGATGAGGTTATTGGTGTTTAAATACCAAAGAGTCCTTTTTCATTGACCAATTTCACAGAAGATACCAAAACATAAAATGGGAGGGAGCTCAATTGTTGCTGCTGATGGAAAACATCTTCTTTCATTGAGCACAAAATTTTTTTAACACATGTCGTCGACAGCAGGGTTCGAACCTGCGCGGGCGAAGCCCAACAGATTTCAAGTCTGTCTCCTTAACCACTCGGACATATCGACTTATTGTACATGTTTCTTTATCTGATCTACAAGATAGGCTCGAATGTTTAGTTAGAAAATGTGGATGATAAATAGTAAAAGATTTCATTTAGTTCAGTTTATGATTCCTATTTTTTTCATAACTTATAAAATCATAAAATGTTATTTTATATTTTTCGTTTTATTCTTGTCATACTATATTTTTATTATTAATTAAAAATATTATTTAAGAATTATAATTAATACAGATTAATTATTTAATTTATAACATATTTTAAAATTTAAATTGAAAATTGAAAATAAATATTATTTAAAATAAATTGTTTCTAAATTTGATAATTATTTAATTTAATAAAATACAATAAATTTATTAATAAATACCATAAAAATGTTAAAACAAAACAAATTATTTAATTAATTTGTATAATTGATAATTGATAATATTTTATTATTAATAATAACAAAAACGTAACTACTTTATTATTAACGTTAAAGTAAAAAGTAGAAAAAGGAACAAACATATTTATAACATCTACTCCTTAAATGGTATTCTAGTAGCTAACATGCTTCAACTTCATTTACAGACTCGAAGGTGATGCCTTGAGTCGTTGTACTTATTACGACGTGCAAAAGCACTACGTGCTCTGCTGAGATGCTTTGTAATATCCATGAAGTACAAATTCTTTAAATCTGAGGAGTATTGAATCACTGTTGTTTTGGAACGTAAAAATAAAGCGATCATGGCTGTCCTCGAAACAAAATGCTATCGGGAGGTGAACTCTCAGAAAAGCTAAAGTTCATTCTGCCTGTTTTTTTCCTTGCCCACTTCTTGCAGCAGCTCAACCACCTTTTGCTTCCAAACCTTTAGCTCTTCCTACAACAAGCCTTTGTGTCCTTCCTATGGTTGCATATCCTTCTGGACCATCAACTCCCCCTCCAAAGCTTCCTCACAACTTGCGATTGACTCTACAGCTTTAGTTTTAGCATTTTCCATCTTCTTCTTTCGCAGGACCTGTTCTTTCTCATGTTGGTGAGCAGTAGACTTCGTCTTCTCAACTTGAGCATTGGCATTGTTGAAAGCAAACTTAGCATCTTTATGTTACTCTCCTCCAAGATTCTTTCTTCTTTTTGATCCTTTTAGCTTCTTCCTTCTTTCTTATTGTTTTGAGCTCAAGTATGGCTTTTTGTAAGTCCACAAGAAGCGTCCATGACTTTCTGATTGGCCCAATCATTCCAACTCCTGATCTCATTCTATAGATCCTAAATGTGATGAAACAACTTCAGAATCAATTCATCCTTCTCATCTCGTGGGACATAATTCCCATAGACATATAAAATGCAATGTAGAGTTGGAGGGAACAATATTTAGTGGGCTAAACACAAACTTTATTATAGTGCAAATTTTACGAGAGTATTAAAAAAAAGGACACTAACTCATAACTCTCTTCACCAACACCTACTCTAGCACTCACTCTTTTATATCTAATTTTTGGAGATACACACTTCAAATGAACATACATATCCTATTTATAATAGCTGTTGCCGACATAATAGATAGTTCTAGTAATTTTTAATTTAATAAAACAACTAGCAATTGATCAATTCCGCATACAATTTTAGTACTTCTAGCTCATCAAAAATGTCCAATTGGCTTGCATCTTGCCTAAACCGCAAACAACTTGATCTTTCTAGCTAGCATATGAGTTTCCAGCTGGCTCCAATTTGATGAAGTTTCTAGGATACCACATAATCGGTGTTGTAGTTTAACACTCCCCCTCAACACCGACTTACTGCTTCATCCTTGTTGTGATTCCAAGTTTTATTCAAAATACTGTAAATTTACTTCCATTGAACTCTTTGGTAAATATATCCGCGACTTGATCTTCTGTATTAATTTTCTCCAATTTGATTTCTTCCTGAAGTATCTTTTTTTGTACATAATGATAATGTACTTCCACATGCTTTGTTCTTGCATGGAACACCAGATTTTCAGCTAAACAGATTGCTGATTGATTATCACAATATAATAACACTGCATAGTCTGTAAATTGATGGAGATCTTTCATCAATTGTATAAGCCAAGTACTCTCCTGAGTTGTTGCCACTGCTGCTTTATATTCTGCTTTAGTGGTTGACAACACAACTGTTGGTTGTCTTTTGCTACACCAAGAAACTGCACCTAAACCAAGATTAAATACATATCCTGTTGTTGATCAACATGCGTCATGATCGCTAGCATAATCAGCATCACAATAGTCGATAACTTTGCATTCACTATCTTTCTTTTATGGTATATACCATGATCGAATGTACCTTTCGAGCACCTAAGAATTCTTTTAACTGCTTCCAAATGTGGCTTCTTTGGATTCTGCATGAATCTACTAATTATGCCTACTACATAGTAACTATCTCGTCGAGACAAAGTTAAGTAGGTTAAACTGCCTACCAACTGTCGATACATAGTCGCATCTTCAAGATCTTTCCCTTTTGCTGAACATAATCTAGCATTTGCCTCCATTGGTGTTGATATAAGCTTACAGTTAAACATTCCAAATTTCTGTAATAAATCCGAGGCATACTTTTGTTGACACAGAAACAGACCTTCTTTTGTACGATCCACTTCTAGTCCAAGGAAATGTTTAAGCTCTCCTAGTTCTTTCATCTGGAAGTGAATTGATAAATTCTCCTTCTTTTATTGAATTTCCTCTTCATTATCTCCAATAATGATGAGATCATCAACATATACCAGGACTGCTACCATTTTTCCATCTTGAACTTTGACAAATAAACTTGAATTAGCTGGTGCTACTGTGTATCCACATCTGACCAAGAATTCTGCTATCTTTCCATACCATGCTCTCAGTGCTTGTTTTAACCCATACAAGGCCTTTCTTAACTTACGCACATATTGCGGGTAAGTCTTGCTCTTGAACCCCCCGAGGATGATCTATGTAAATTTCTCGATTTGATTCTCTATGTAAGAAAGCATTCTTTACATCCATCTGCCATAGCCTCCAAAACTTGCTAGCGTTATCACTAGCAGAACATGAACAATGGTAAGCTTTGCCACAGGACTGAATGTTTCATCATAATCTAATCCATACTACTGTGAAAGACCTTGAGCAACAAGTCGAGCTTTATATCTCTCAATTGTTCAGCTTATAAACCCATTTTCAAGATATGGGTTTTACATCCTTGGGATTAGGCACGCAATCCCAAGTTTGATTCTGCATAAGAGCCTGGATCTTGTCTTCCATCGCATTCTGCCAATTATCATTTTGAGATGCCTCGTCAAAAGACTTTGGTTCTTGAACATGATATTCTTCAGTTAATGTTACATTCGCATATCTTGGATTTGGTTTTCTTTGGCTACTTGATTGTCGCAACTGTTATTCTGTTGATACTTCTTCCTGAATATGCTGCTCTTCTGAACTTGAGTGATGCACACCTGTCTACCAAGGACTTTCTTTCTCTTTCTCTTTTATTGGGTCAGGTTCTTCTTTAGAACTTGATTCTTCTTTTGTAGACTCACCAAACTTTTCTTGAAGCTTCTTCTCAATTTCTTTATAGTCAGGCAATTTTATTTGCTGTGGAGACCACCATCATGATGCTTCATTAAAGACAACTTTTCTAGAAACATAGCACTGGTTGGTTGTAGGATCGCAACACCTCCATCCTTTCCTTTTACTATCATAGCCAACAAATATGCATTTAATTGCCTTCTTGTCGAATTTGCTACGAAGATGGTCTATTTGAAACATATAATATACACAGCCAAATACACAAAAGTGACTCACAATGGGTTTCAGGTGCCATAGCTTTTGAAATGGAGAAATTGATCCAAGCCTTGGTTGGGTAGCCGGTTGATTATATGAGCAGCTGTCTTCATGCACTCTGCCCAGAATCGACTAGGAACATTCTTAGCATGTATCATACTTCTGCAGGTTTCTACAAGATGTCAATTCTTTCTTTCTGCTAGGCCATTTTGCTAAGGAGTCCCAGGGCAAGTTAGTTTTCTACATATCTTGTGCTTTTGTAATAGCTCAGAGAATTCTTCTGAAGCATATTCTCCTCCATTATTTGTACGTAAACGTCGTATTTTCTTACCAATCTCATTTTCAGCTTCTTCTTTGAACTCCACAAATTTTGCCAAAACTTTTGATTTCTCCTTCATAAAATATACCCAAACATATCTTGAATAATCATCAATAAATATCACCATATAGCGATTCCCACTGATTGATGGCTGCTTCACTGGTCCAAATACATCTGAATGAACAAGCTCCAATGGCTCTTTAGCCTTGAACTTCGACTTCTCATATAGTAGCTAATGTGCTTTACTATATTGGCAACCTGCACAAATAACATCATCTCGAACATAAAGTTGTGGAAGTCCTTTCACCATCGACTTTGTTATCATCTCCTTTAATTTGTGATAGTCGACATGTGCTAACCGCTCATGCCATAGATCTGTTGTATCATTTTTTTGCGTCTTCTCCACATATGCGGACTCAACAAACATCACGTAGATGGAGTCAAGCTTTTCCCCTTCCATAAATGGTGTGTCGATAATCTTCAACTTTCGATATACCTTGACTTCATTTAAGACCAAACACCACAAAATTGCCTAGGGTAGTTTGGACAAGAGAATTTTCTTTATTCTTGGGACATGGTATACACCTTCCAGTTGGACTTCTTTTGAACCATGCTTCGAATTAATTTTAGTTTCACCAATATGGGTGATTGGTAATCTGACATTATTTGTTGTCACTACCATTTGCTGGCCTTTGTACTCCAACAAATTCTGCACCTTCTATTTATCTCCTGTCATATAGTTAGAGCAGTCAAAATCAAAGATCCAATTTTATCATAATCAACTGTAGTCGGCTTACTTGCTATTAACACATCTACATCTTGTGCTACCAGGCTTGTAACAGTATTTTCCATTTTAGAAGTATCATCCTCTTCTTCTGTCGTTGATTCCACTGCTTCAGTTGGATATCCTATGTCAACTATAAATGCAAGTGATACTTGCACATCCCGTTCGGTTTCATTGTTGTCTCCATCCTTTGACTTGCTCCAAGTTGTTGCATTTTCTTCTATTAATTTCTTTTTTGACCAGCAGTCTCTTGCATAGTGTCCTTTCTTGTCATAGTTGTAGCATTAATCTTTTTGGTGTTGATTATTACATCGACTTCCTTGATTCCAACATTGTTGAGCTCCCCCTAAACTCGAGCCTCCATTATTCAATCTCTTTGGTCTGTTTCATGGATGATGTACAAACTGTCATCATTGATTTAGCGCTAGGCTTGGAGGACCTCTTATATATTGGTGAGAGTCTGATAATTAATGAAAGATTAATGGTACCATATATATTTCTCAATCAAATAATATTTTAAAAATCATTGTATATTTTATCAAACTATAAATTAAATTTATTTTCATTACTATCTCAATCGTTTATACATTTTTATACAATATAATAAAATATTTAGAATGGACTTTTTTATTAAAAAATAAACACCTCAAATATTTTAATGAATATTCCTCAAAAAGTTTAGTTATGGCTTGATCTATTCGATTATGTAAATATCTATTATTATTAATTCTAATATTTACTGGAATGTAGGAAAAGTACAATTGCCTCAATGGATGAAATATTGTGAGTATTTACTATTTAAGAGTTACGCTATTCTTAACCAATCTAGTGTTGGTGACATATATGTCTGTAACATGAGTTTATGTCTTTAACTTCTCTGGTCATTATATTTATACCAAGCCACAGTCAGTTAAGACTCTTTCCTAATTGTATTAAGTCTGCCTACAAAGGACCTGACAATAATTCTTGTAACAGTTAATTTTAAGAAACATTATTCTAATTACTTAACTTTTGTTTACTTTTTTTGTTGCTGAAACAGGGCCACGTTATTGGGTTTTTGCTTTATTTGTAGATATCATTGACACTTTCAGTAAGATATTTTTATCTTGTATCAGCATTTAAGATTTATAAAATTGCACAATATAATATAATTCATATCTTTTTTCAATAGAGGTGGAATCATTTCAATGCTACTTTGTTTTGTTATTTTTTAAAAAAATTTGTAATTAATTGTGTATAATAAAATTTTATAAATTAGAAAATTACATTAAATCATTCTGATTAATAAAAGATGTTCATCATATTATAATTCTTCAAAACATAATAGTAATATCATTTTACAATAATAAACATAAATCAATTAGAAGTAATATAATCATTTTGCAACTGTCTAGTAATTTCATCTCACTTCTATGACATACTTAGAAGTTGTGTTTGAGTGATATTATATTCCACTTGAGAATTTGAATCTTCAGTTTCACTTTCCCTAATTTGATCATTTTCAGCACAATTGTCAAATAACTCGTTACTTTGTCCATACATTATAATATAAAATGCATGGCAAATGAGTAATAACAAATAATATTTTGGATTGGATTAATTCTTTTACCCTTTTATGATATTTGTTCATCGGTCAGAACATGTTCATAAATATATGTACCATTTATTGCTCTTATACAATCCTAAAAAAATAAAGCTATACTATTAAAATAATTATTAATCATAAGGACATAAATACAATAGTGATTAAATATAGGAATGTACCTAATAATATGAAATTTTTTTTGAATTATGTTGAATCTCAAGAGGTGTATTGGGAATGAATGGTGTGAGTAATGACTCTTTTTGCAAGACGATTAACTGCATATAAGACTTTGCAAAAGTACTTCGAAATTGTCTATGTTAAATATTGAAAGCATTTTGCATTGACTCTAATTGTCTCACTATGCCCTATAGTCATCAAGAAAATTGCTACTTGTTCCTTTACAATTAGATGAGTTGTGGTCTTTAAGCCTCCTAAACTCTTTAACTCATCACATAAGCTTAAGAAGATTACCTTGCTTATTTCTTAAGTTTTCATAAATCCTTGTACGATTCCCATTCAAAAGTTTTAATATCTAATCATAACCTGATAGAGAAGAAGTTCTACATGATTGCTTTTGTAAATGAAAATATTTGTTCTCTCCCATAGTTAGAGAAATAATGATTACCTTCATTAGTTCATCATCAGAATCTGATTCGAAATTTGATAAGGAATACATGTATCTACAATGCTAACATTAAATAATCAATAAAACATTCAGTCAAAAGATTTAATCAAATATAGACAAAATATTCATACAAAAAATAAATTTAAAATATTCATAAAAAACATAAACTTAACATTCAGTCAAACATTCATACAAATCACAAACTTAAAATGTTCAAACTATAGAATAATGCTTAATATAGAAGTGTCAAATTAATAAGAATTTAGTATGCAATAACATGAAAATATAACTATAATGTTATAATCCAATCTAGCTTTCTTACATTTGCCATCTTCATAAAAATATCTCTATAAAGTGAATAATCATGTAAAGTCTTCATAGTTTTTCCATATTACACACTCTTAATAGCCAATTCAACTAAGGAATTCAGACATTCCATTATTATGTTAGACTCTTGCTTAATTAATGAAGCTCCATATCTATTCTCTGCAATGGATGATGTTTCACTTAGTTTTTTCTTCATAAGTACATCATTCTTCCTTTTTGATTGTTCACCAATTATAACTTAGACATCTTCTAAAATATTAGAATGTGTATTCTTAGCATTCTTATTTTTAGGAAATTTCTTTCTCTTAGATAGTGAACTTATAACGTGATCTCCTTTTTCATTATACAAGCAATCTTCATCAATATCAATTATATGTTCCTTTTTTGTACTAGTTGATAGAGATTTAGTTTATGGATGTGCATGTAAACTAGATACAGTAGTATCTCTAAAAAGATGACAGAAGTCTAAAAGCTCCTTACATCTTTTTTTCTGTAATCTATGAGTCATTTTATGCACCTATAATGATGAAAAGGAAACATGAGAACAAATATTATATAATAAGATATCGTAATAAAACAAAGACATATTTTACCTTAAATAAGTTTTCCCAACGTTCATTTGTAACATTAACTTCACCGGTAACTGATTCCTGTTTCTTTGAGTAAGTTTTTGAAATTCTTCAATCTAGACCTTAATCTATTATACTTATTTTGCAATTGAACATCAATATACTTCTTGTTGAATTTTGTTTGAAGATCTGACTTAATATTCTTCTGACCAGATTTGGAAAAGCTAATAGTCATTCGATTTCTCTTCTTCACTTCTTCAACCATGAATAAGATTAAATACATCTCTATAGTACTATTCCATGCCCCATTTTTGCATTTATTTCTGCACAATTATTGAAATTAGTCATATTATTCAAAACTTTCTTCACTAAATGTAATTACATATAAGTGACATCAATCACAACAATGTTTACAAAGTATTAAATGATAAACATGGCTCAAAATAATCATGAGACAACCATATTAAATGTTGAGCTACATATAAAGGCATAGAAATGATAAAAAGAGTTAAAGTGAGAAATTAAATGAAAGTCAATCAATCTTTATAACAATAAACAAAACAGAGAGTATAATATGCGAATATTTTTTATTTTGCTTGAGATATGGGGATTTTACTATTCGAAGGAAAACTATGATGCAATGTGTGTATTAATAGGATTCATTCATGATCAGTGTAACACCCAAATACCCCCTGGGAGGATATGTGGATGCCACCCAAGACAGTACAATCAAATCAGACTAGTTCACAC
>JAOQMR010000004.1:9027845-9057019 GCA_027563865.1 Erythroxylum pelleterianum
CTAGGAATGAAATTGCAGCATTTTTAGGGGCCAACCCCAACTACAAAGATGTGCCCATCTCTCACTTCAGTTTCACTTCTCCAAAGGTTATGGAAGATACTATTCCTGAGGATGTTGGGAAAAAGGTTGCTACTAGTGGGAATAGCAACAAAAAGATTAAGGCGTCCAAAGATTAAACTGCTCTGTCACTGATGACCGTTGATTTTGTATTTTTTATATTGGTCTAATTAGGACTTTCTGCATATTTAAGAAGGTTTTTGTTTATTCAATTTCATATTGCTTTTACTCCTCTCTTAGGAAAGAAAAACATTTTTTACAATTAGTTAAGCCACGATTAGCATTAAACTGCTTATGAAATTCCAGGTTAGGTTATTTAGTTATTCAAATTAAATTTTTTGCATCATTTCATGTATCAAATTATAATGTAGATCTACAAAAAGGCCTTTAAATTGAAATATATTGTAGTGTTACTTAATGAACCTCCAATTTAACTGATCATGATCTTTATTGAGCTTATCTGCCATTACTCAAATATGATTCATTTAGTGAACAAAATATAAATTGAAGCTTCGAGTAGATAACCTTGCATACTAATACTGTTGTAATGCAGTATAGTGCTGGTTACTTTGCCTCTGCAATTAGTACCAGTAAAGAATAGTTGTATGTATAATTACCAAGAATCATATATATGTACGCAGCACAATTCAAAGCTTCTTTTAGCTTGACTAAACAAATCTGATGCCTATTTTGCAGCATCTAACCATTAGAGTCGAATCAGAAAAAAACGAACTCATTTAAAAGGTGAGAATAACTTCAAATAAAGGCGAAAAAAACTACACAACTCTAAAGAAAGAATACCAGTAAAAGAGAGGAAGTAGATCTTAAAATAACGGCCAAAACATGTTGCATAATTAGTTTTCACATTTTAAAAAAGGATCAATTCTACTTATAACTTCAAAGGAGCTCGAGCGGAGCTTCTGCTTGGGAGGGTAAGCTATGATCCCCTTGGCTCAAACTTTAAAATATCATTCTTCACCTGATCATCTCTAAGCCACGCTTTCCCACGTCCAAACCAAATTTTGCTCTGCGAACATAGTAAAGCTCACTTTGCAATGCTCTGCATCTACTCATCATCACTATCTTCTTCGTACTCAGAAGCAGACTCATCACTTCTTGATCCTATCAAAGTATTCATGTCAAATGATGGCATTTCCATCTCCTCCATGTCAATAGTATCATACTCCATCCGTTGATTGAACTTTTCATCAGAGCAGTTGAGGAACCATGAAAGAGAGCACTTTAACCCCTTTTCGGCAACTTTCCTATGCCTTGGTTTAATAGTAGACTCCAGACTATAGGTAAAGAATGCTGGGAAAGAAATCAAATCATCCATAGGTCTTCCCATCTCCTTCTGGAAGTAATCAAAACTACGTTTCATAATGTCAAGGTTCAAAGCAAGTAACTGCGGACACTTCACAATCATCACCCTCACTTGTTGCAAGGATAACCCACAATCCTTGAGGAAATCCACATGCTTTACAATAGGAGTTCTACCAAGGCTGACCACTTGTGGCATCTTCTCAACCATTCTAGCAAAATCCTCCGGACATATTTCAATAACTGAACAAAGCAAATCTCTCTGATGAGAGAGCTTTTCCTTCAGGTCAACTCCTATAATCTCAGGGTATTGTGCTACAATAGAAGGAAGCAAGTCTTTCCTTACTTCGAACTCTACTAAGGATTCAATATTTGATTTCACCCTGTCCTCTACTCCAAAACCTAGAATGTGAGGACTCTTCTCTATCAATCTAGCAATGGCTAGTCTGGGGACACCCAAGCTTTCGAGATACTCAACGAAAGGCTTGATCACCCGGCCTACTCGCATCCCTAAAATCTCTGGATATCTGGTCAAAACCCCTCCAATTTCTCTCCTTGCAACTCCGATACCAACCAAATAAGCCACTGATGTGCTCATGGTTCCTTCGAGCTTGAATCCTAGAACTTCTGGGTATCTCTCGAGCACCCTAGCAATATCAGTTGGCTTGATATCCATCCCCTGAAGGTATTTAACTACAGGGTCAAGGTCTACAACAACACTAGCATGGAGTACCTGTGGATACCTCCTTAAGAACTCAGTAAAAGTTGCCTTCCTAACCCCCAATCTTCCCAGATAGTCAAGCACGGGAATCATGTTCTTTTTCACACTACAACCGAGAACAAGTGGATAATTATTAATGTCTTCAATAGTCAGTCCTAATTTGTGAAGAAAATTAACCCGTTCCCTCATAATTTCCACTGTCACAGGAAGTTCCAACCCATCCAGCTCATCAGGAACAATACCAAGTCCCCTTAGAAAGTCATAAACCTTGGCACGATTCACTATCTTCTCATTCTGCATTTCCCTCAAGCTAGGATGAACATAAAGAGATGAAGAAGCATGCTTCCGGCCCGACTTAACATTGTCTGCCCTAGATGAACCCACAGAACTTGACCCCACTGATCTCTCAGAAACGGAATATGCAAACCTTGTAATCAATCTATTTCTTCTCGTGAAACTACTTTGAATTCTTATAGCTGAGAAAGAATTCAACTGCAACTTAAGATACATAATTACAGGTATTTCTTGATGTACAAGCAAGAAACTGGGTCTTGTAATGCCAGCATGACTTCCAATCTGCATCATGCTTTAGCTCGATCAAAGAATCTGCAAAAATACATTCACAATACGCGTTTGCAAGCAACGAAGCAACTATCTTCTTAGTAAACAGAAAGCAAGTTTATCAAGAAATGAGCTTTTCACCAATAAGAACACCACACACATTATTGTTAATGGGGAAAGAACGGAAACACTAACCCTCCAGTGAAATTCTGGTCGTTAAATTATTTAAAAACTAGAGCACAATATGAACATCAATGAAATGGTGAATTAAGCTCGTATTTTGGTCTCGGCTTTGATTATAACACAAACAAAGAAGGAAAGAATTGGACGTGGCTTCAAGCATCGACTTTTACCTTAGCTTTGAAGGACTGAACTAGTGGGCGAAATCACCGAGGCACAAAACCAGTGGCATTCCAGAGAAGAGCTATAATGGGTCAAGCTCACCGTCGCGTGCAGCTATAGATATTGGGAAATTGGGGAATGAAGATAAACCTTTGGTGTATGTTGTTGGTAGGGTAAATCGTTAAAGAAACCCCGAAAACTGTACTGTAATTTTTAGATTTAACTGTAAAAACGTAACTTTTAATTTTTAATAAAATAATTTAACATTAAATTTAAGTCGGAGTCTTCTCGATTCTGGACCTTTGTTTGTTTATAAGAGCAGCCCAAGCCCTGAAACTTTCAAAATCCAGAGTGGCCGGTTTGGTTACTGAGAACCAGAAGGTCATAGAATCTGTCGGAGAAAGAAAATGATGAGGCCTCCTCTAATTTTAGCCTATTTGTTAATATTTCTTGTTCTTCCGGCAATAGCAACCGGAGCCTCCTCTTGCTCTATTAAGGGTAAGTTCTTGTCGTTATCAAAATTGCTTGTTCTTTTTCTTCTATTTCCTTCACCTTTTTCTGTTTTTTCAATTTGATTTTACGGGCGGAATTCTGTAATATATCTGATTCTGCTACGATGGCTATAAAGTAGCGTTCTAGATTGTGAGAGCTAGGGAGATGCTTAACTAGCCATGCTGTTATTTGAAAGTATTGCTGGGAATTTGATATGAACGTTTGTTATGTTTTGACATATGAGGTTACAAGTGAAGTCCCAACAATCATGCTTCCATGTGATATAATCTGGAAAGAAAATGCTTTCTCTGATATGTAGTGATGGTCATAGTACTTTTTTGTGTTATGTAGGTTTTCCTCTTGTGAGGAATATCAGTGAGCTTCCTCAGGATAATTATGGAAGGGGTGGTTTGTCCCACATAACTGTTGCTGGCTCTGTACTCCATGGTCTGAAGGAGGTGTGCGCCCATGTTTATGTTTATTGTGACCTATTCTGATCTTGGTTTATATGAATAAGACAGTTGTGCCACATCTTTGAGTGCTACATTGTTTGCTTGGAACCTTAAATGGCTTACCATTTGACTGGTAGCTTGTAACTGTCAAGAAAATACGGCCCAATAGTCGTTGCAGAACGTTGGAGGAAGACCTATATTAGCACTATGTAAACATCTGTTATAAGTCAGATTTTTGTTATCCTGTGTTGCAAACTGGAATATAGGTGCCTTCTATGTCTGTATCTGAAATTGGCAACCTGTAGAACTATATTTTTGAAACATGATTAATCCAATGTAAATTATGACTGGCAAGCGGATGCCTTAATAACATATTTCCTTGGATTGAAGGTGGAAGTGTGGCTTCAAACATTTTCTCCAGGTTCAGGCACACCGATTCATAGGCACTCATGTGAGGAGGTTTTCATTGTGCTGAAAGGAAGTGGTACTCTCCTTCTTGCTTCAAGTTCCCATGAGAAGTACCCTGGAAAGCCACAAGAACACTTCATCTTCCCCAATAGCACATTTCATATACCTGTTAATGATGCTCACCAGGTATGCCTCTCTCATATTATTGTCACAGAACAGGTTATGCAATTTATAGGTGGTTGTGTTATGGAAAACCAAAGAATATGGAAGGATAAGCCAAATCTTTTTGTGATAAATAATCATTTTCTGGCAAGTAAACTGAATATTTTATTTCGTGTTTTCTTTTTCAGTAATTGTTTCACAAACTTCAGTCTCACAGATTTTGAAATATCTTCATGTCCACATTTCGGTTCTGCATGTCTCTCAACCAAACTTTTTTATCTGCGTATTGCATATACAATCTGGTGAAGCATGTTTATTGCACTTGTTGGACTACTAAATTAAGACTGAATGTAATCGTGAATTACATACAGATATCCAATTCTATAATTTGCAGTTGTAGTTTGATGTTTGCAGAAATGCTAAGGTGTTTGAACTCCAATTGTATAAGTTCTGGGAAAGTGAAGGGTTTCTGGTTGTAAAATTTCCTCTTTTTGTGCTTACGATTTTATTAGTACAGCATTGACATCCTCTTTATTATTCTTTTGTTCTTCAGTTTTATCCCAGTTTACAAATGGAGATTAAACCAGCGATTTAACCATTCTCTGCTAAGTTCTGATCTAACCAATATCTTCTTGTAGGTCTGGAATTCAAACAGACATGAGGATTTGCAATTACTTGCTATAATATCTCGTCCACCAGTAAAAGTGTATGTAATCTATTTTTGTTTTGCACTAGCCGTACATGGTATCGATTCATCCATCCATTGATTCTTGCTCTAACCAACAGCATACTGCTCTTCTTATTTCTTTTGTTCTGTTTATCCAATGTAGTTGTACGATGCAACTTGGGTCTTCCTTTGTCTTGGTTGAAATATTGGTTCCCCTTGCATAATCATATGCACAAGCGAAATGTTGAAACGTATAGTTTCTGCTAGTATCTGACTAATAGAATAGGGCTAGTTTCTATTCTAGATTTAGTTTCACTTTTTTTCTTAAAAGTATTAGGTCATCCTTGATATGAACTCCTAGGACTCACTTCAGGTTTAATTATCAAGCGGCAAGATCTTATAATTTATAATTTGGTTTCTGTTACCAGGTTCATATATGAGGACTGGTATATGCCCCATATTGCTGCAAAGCTCAGGTTTCCCTATTATTGGGATGAACAATGCCGTCAAGTGCCTGAAAAAGATGAACTTTAGTAGGGAAATATATTTCTTGGGTCACTTTTTGTTGCCCAGTCGTCGTTGTTAACCATAACGATGACATTTGCAAAACATGATTGTTCATCTTTTAGTCAAAATGCAATTGCAAAGCCTTCATTTAGTGATTCAAAAGGTTCTCAATGTTTCGGTAGAAGAAGTTGTGATACTGAGCTCTACACATGGTTGTGCGCATTTGGCAGGATGATCAGTACAACCTGAAAATTTTTATTGTCTACGATGCCAGAAGACCTCACCCTAAGCAAACACATGCACTGTTAACAAATGCCATCGTGTAACAATATTTCCATCTTGAATTAGTCAGTTTTGTTTTTCAGTCTATATAACTACAAGAAAGCAGAAAATATGTTGTTGATGAAAATTAACGTTTCATTTTCTGTTCTTTTGGTCCCTCACTGGGAGAAGGATTGACGGAAGAAAACATCAAACTACACTTACACAGAACATCATTTTCCTCGAATAAGAGTATTCTCTAAAAATACGTAAAGCACTTTGTCTGAGCATAACTTCAGCTATACCACTTTATCTATGTTTAAAATTCTCGTCTAACATTCAGAACATAGCTTAGCGAATTTCATTAAAAAAAAAAAACGCAACTTAGTGAAACAAACTTTTAGCATCGAGAAAAAATTGGAGGGTAATGAGGTTTCACGATATGCATACATTACTTGGTAGCTTTACAAAAGTGACGAAGAAAAGAAAAGGACAAATTATCAGTTCAAATGTTTTCAATGGCCAACTGATTACGGATAGGGGAAATGTTGCCATAGTTTTTTTTTCTGCCAAATGAAGAAAATGACTTCGTAATTTGTCTCCTTTACAATTTCTGAACAATAATTAATTAAGAAATTGATAAAAGTATGTGTGAATCTTGTATTTAATGACACTGTTTAACAATAAGCTGATTGTATTAGCTGTTAGCTGATAGCTGCCAGCAGATTGCATTAGCTGTTTGCCATTTGATGTTTGGTAAAATTAATTATTTAGTATTAATTATTTAGTATTAGCTGTTTATGTATAAAATGACTTATGCGGGCATGACTTTAAAAAAAAATAAGGGTATGAATATTATATATCTTAGTATTTCATTAAATATTCTTATAGTAATTTAGATTTTAAATATTTAATTCTACAAAAATTAAGTTTATAACTATAATAAAAAAAACATAGAACATAATAATAATAATAATAATAATAATAATAATAATAATAATAATAATAATAATAATAACAACAACAACAACAACAACAATAATAATAACAACAACAACTCAAATCCATTACTAGAATAATACTCCAAATTTGTCCCTCATAATTCATCCATTCCAAGAAATTAGAAAAAGATGCCGATTCCTCGCAAAAAGCAATCAACTTTGAGATTTGGAAATATACAACAGATTTTTCTATAAATTAATGAAATCAGGACATCCACATAAAACAAGCATTATAAGATGCTCTGATATTATATATACATTGATATTCCAACAACACACACGGCTTGTTAGAAGAAAGAAACGCCAATGGCTTTCCTTCAGTTGCTGAAGCAAAGTTTGAAACTTTTCTAACCTTTATTCATCCTTTTTGTTACTAGCAATAATATCCTTAAAGTTTGTCTTCAGGAAGCGAAAGCTGAATTATCCACCGAGCCCTCCAAAGCTACCCTTCATCGAAAACCTCCACCAGCTTGGTTCCATGCCTTATGTGTCTCTTCAGCGCTTAGCAGAAAAGTATGGTCCTATCTTTTCCTTAAAACTTGGAGAAATCCCAACAGTTGTGAGATCTTCACCTAGGTTGGCGGTGGTCGTGGGTAAGCCTGCTCCCCTGCCGCCACCGCTGGCTCTCTTATGACGTATGTAGTTCTCTTGCCCTATTTACATAAGATTCTTAAATCCCAAAAATATCATAAGATTATAAGCTAAGTATGAATGTTTGGTGAGGGTGAGAAAGATGGGGTGAGATGTAAGCCTTAGGATTCTCAGCAAAAGCTTTGATCATAATCTTCGAAATCTGTATATTAAACACAAAGAAGAAGATGGAAAAGACCGAGAGCAGAGAGCAGATAGTAAAGAGGGGCAATACCGACATAAATCAATCAGCTATCTTCATACACTTCAGTAAAGGAGCTAGTGAAAAAATAGCTGGTAGGGTTGAATCAGCCAACCTAACCAGCTCCTCATCAAACATATAAAGAGCTTATTAACATGGGTCAAACAACTAATTTAAGTCAAACAGTCAAAAAATAGCTAAAAAGTTGTTAACCAAACACGGCCAATATCATTGTTAGTTGTTGAATGTGTGTGTTTCCACTATGTTTTGTATTTTCATTATGAATTCGATATTTATTTCTTAGTAATTGATGGTTACTTCCATATGGTTAATTGATGATTATGTTTTTTATTGTTGCTTGGTTATGTTATGGACTACAGTAAAAAAATGGAGCAGTTGGGATTGGAGACGTAATTTTTCAGGTTTCATCTATTAATAGTTCTTCAGCTAGCATTTGAAGCATATGTAGTTTCAATGCTTGTTTAAAAACTTCATGAGGTAAAAAATCGTAGTTGTATGTTTTATGAGTGCCCAAAATATCCTATTAGTAGAAATATTTTATTACGGTATTCAATATAGGAACAAAAGTATAACAAATGTGTTAATGAATATTAGTTTCGGTGATGTTTAGAAGGTTGGGAGTTGTAAGTTCTTCCGTTGGCATGATGACTCCTTCCTAGATAGCATTATTCATGTTATTCAAAGATTGATGAATGATAATGCTAAGTTAAAGCAATAATTAACATTGAGTTACAAAAGCACAATTGAAGACGAGGTGTGTAAAGGAGTTGTTAGTATTGGTTTATGCCCTACAGTCAATCGCTTTGGTTTGAGTTTAGTGACAACTTATTTAAATACATTATTTATCTTGTACATGTTTATATGTATATGATAAAGTTTATGGGATAATTGTACATTGCAAATGAAATTATAATGAGATTCATATTGCATTTATGTATTATTCCTAAATGTTCCTAATCATTGTTCTATTAAGATCGGACATTAATAGAACATAAAAGACTAGCACACATTTTGTTTTTCCTTATGAAGAAAGTAGTCAATCTCATAGGCTAAAATATAGAGATACTTAAACAAATGTTTGAGTGTTTGTTAGAGAACAAGTTCACTGAACATACCCGATATAAGAAATCTATTTGGAACATTACTTGTATGTCTATGGACTTCTCATTGTGATGATTGTATAAGTAATCCTTTGACTTGAGGTCCTTAAAGTTATCTTGTATGAGGATTGCTATGTTTTGATACTACTTATGATCTATTTAATCATGGATCGTTTAATCGATAGTCATTGGATGTAGCATGAACTATATGGAAGTAGTTGAGTGATCAAGATATGATTCATTACCCTAAAGTAATTAGGGAAAATGTTTTGTTGTTCTCGATTAGTATTGATTCAGGAAATCCTTGGCCAAGGTGAAATGATGCTTTGTAAATAGTTTACAAATGCCATTAATTGAATCAATAACTAATAGAGGAGAACTAATATGATTATACTCAAAATAGAATAGACATTAATTTCATGCTCTATGTTTAATCGGAACATTGTATGATGAAATGATTGAATTATAGAAAAACAAAATCATGCACAGAAAGGTTAGTCAAAACTATTTTGACATTTCTAAATATTTGGGTGATCATGATGCGTTGCTAGACACTAATCTTGATCTATGATTATAAATTGTTTAATTGGAGAATTAAAGATAAATTAAAAAAGAGCTTTAATTTATCTAATTCTAAGAATTAGATTTTATAATCATCGCCAACATATTTGGGAACCTAATGAGTCTCACATATAGAATGGGTTGAAGACAACAAAGTTAATTTAATCAAGTTGGACTTGATTGTAAAATTTGATAAACTTTATGATTAAATATGAAATATTTAATAAATAAGGATCAATATGAGATATTAAATCTTATATAGGCATAATTGGTATTTAATTAGAATCATTTGTAATTATAATTAAAGATTAATTGAAATTAGAATTTAATTTCAGTTAAATTACTAAAACGTTCAAAGCTTATTATAAATAGACTTAAGCTCTATGGAGCTAGCACTTCTTGCTTAATCCTCTCTATAAGAGTTACAGAGTTCTCTCAACTCATTCTGTGGATACCATTAGAGGCCGAACATTTATACGGCTACGGTGGATGAGATAGATCAATTTTAGAAATAGTTCGAGGGATATGACAAAATAATGATCAAGCTTTGAAATAAGGTATGAATTAAGTTTTCGATTTATTATGATTTGTGTTAATCATTTTATAGAATTAAAGAGATATTAGCTTTCAGGAAATCAAAGGTTGTAATTTTGGTACTTGGTTTTGGAAAACAAGTACTTTAATAATAAGAATGCGTGTCTACGGTTTCTTGAAAAACTATACTCCCATGTTTTAAATCTTTGATTTTGCGTTGGAGTTATTCTTTTTCTGGTTGTCTAAATAAGAGTGTTGTTTGCGGAATAAGCCTTGGTCTATATAGCATGTGTGGGATGGGTTGTTACTGGAAAAACTCGATATGGGTATCTTGAAAATCAACTAGCTACATGGATCATGGCCTCTGCAATTTTGTTAATGGAAAAATCAAGAAGTTGTACGCGGTTTTAGAATGAAGATTGCGAAAGTTGGGTTTGAGAAACTCATCGCATTCTTGTTGTTTTGCATTTGTTTGGTTGTTGTATTGTGGTCGGATTTTAAAAAATCACTTGCTGCGGTCTGGAGCAGTTTGCCAGAGAGAGTGCTGGCACGTGCACCCATAATTTTTTTCTTTTAATAATATTTTAAGCCTTCATTAATTAAATTGGTTTAATTGAATAAATTATGTTCAAATCCTGATAAATTTGGAAAAGAGTTTTCTAATTGTTTTCAAAGGGTCGTTTTTGTTAAGATTAATTTAGAATTTAGATTAATTTTTCAAGAGTTAAATTATTAAATTAAATTAAATATAAAATTCAATTTTCAAAATTAAAGTAATTATTTTTCTTAATATGATTAAAATTAATAATTATATTGATTCCTAATATAGTAGTTTCTAAAATTAGAATTAATTATTTTCAATTAGATTGAAATTTATTAATTATAAAAGTAGTTTCTAAAATAAGGATTAATTAGTTTCAATTAGATTAAAATTAATTAATTAGACTGCTTAAAATTAAGAAAATTGTTTTCTTAAGTAATTGAGAAAAATGTTTATTAATTAAATTTATTTATTTCAGTTTGATTGAGATAAATTAAATTTATGATTTTATTTGTTTAGAGAATTGTTATTTACTTTATTTAGAAATTATTATTTATTTATGAATAATAAGTTTCTTGATTTTTAGAAAAGTAATTTTCTTGATTACATTTTGAAAACTGTTTTCATTTATTAATTAATAAAAATGTACTTTCTTTAATATTTTGAAAATTAGTTTTTTAACTTATTAAAGAAATATTTTCTAATTAGTTAAGAAATAAATCTCAAAATAAATAATATATAATGACTTTCTTAATTAAATTTAAAAGTGTTTTATTTAAATTTGAAAGTAGTTTCCTTTTTAACATTAGCAAATAGTTTTCTAATTAAGGAAATAGTAATTTCTAATGAGATTATTAATAGAAATTTCTAATTAGATTAGAAAGTGTTACTTATATAATTTTGAAAAGGAGGTTTTCTAAATTATAATAAGTAAGTGGAGTAATTTATTGAAAATTGTTTTAAATTAAGTTTAATATATTTATTAAAGGAGGTAAGATAAATTGGAAATAGTTTCCAATTGGATTTGAAAATTATTTTCAAATCAAATTAAATTTCTATTTGGAATAGAAATTTAATTTATTTAGGACTCATTGGTTTTAATCTAATTTAATTTTTCCAAGAAGTTGAAAATATTATTTTAGATTATAAAAATTAATAACTAGAATCAAACGAAGCTTGATATTATATGGTTGATAGATATATTGGATGCATGACAAATTATATGTTTTATATGTGTAATATTTTACATGCAATTTGTGTTTGATGAGACAAATGAAGTTAAATCTCTGGTTAGAATATTAAGAACACGTTAAGAACGTGATTGTTGCCTTCCATTATTAGAAGAATAAACCAGAGTTTTGTTATATTTGCCTTCCATTATTATACGAATAAACCTCGATATAGTTGGCTTGTTGAGCAAACTCAAGGCCTCTTTAATCCGAATATGTTTAGTCTTATGACAATAGGTTATACTTAACTAAATTTGTGTGATTTGGATGAGCAAACTCATGATCACATGAATTTAGAGGCAGGGTTAGGAACAACATATTAGATATGTTTTGACAAGAGTTGTCACCTAATGGATATTGGAGTCATATAAGATTTGATTAATAAAATTGTTATCTATCTAATTTAAGTCTAATTGGTTTGTTGAGCAAAGTCAAGATCAACTATACTTGAATGGGATCTTAGCTCCCTAGAAAGATTAAGGTAATCTTTTCAAATAGTAGTGAGAGCTATTGTTTTGAATAAAATAATACATGACTAAAGTCCTAATCTAATTTGGTAGTTATGGCATATCATTAATTACTTTCTTTTCTTACATTTATATTTTGTTCTGAGTGAAATTTACCTTGTTTAGTTTAATTGATACTAAGTGAACCTAAGTTCTTAGACATAAGATATGTTTGAGAAGAGTTCTCAAAGTTAAAATAGAAAATTATATGCGCATTATGCAATGTTGCTATAATCCTTATTGAGGATTCAGTGACAAAGTTTTAGAGATATGTCAAAGTCATATAAATGACAAAATTTAATGACATTTTTAGTTGAATAATTTCTCATAAACTTTGATTATAACATGTACGATATATGTCAACATTATGATAGCAAGATGCAAGAGGTTGCATGGAGCAGAGCTAAAAGGTATAGTACCTTGTTGGAATTGTTCCACTTAACTTAGCCTACTAAAAACATAATTATGGAATACAATTAAAGGCTTATTTATAGTTTGATAATAGTTTTCAAAAGAAGAAAAATGATTGCATGACTTTCCTTGCCTATAATGATTGCATGACTTTCCTTGCCTATACTCAATATGATAGAGATAATATGTATTTCTAATTCATGGTTTTGAGTATACAATACTGAATTCAGATTCAACATCATTGTAATGTTCATGATAAGAAATAGATTGTTAAGTAAAAGTAGATGATTCAATTTTATACAATTAGTTTGTGTGTGTTGGATCAAAGGAGACTTATGTTTAATATAAGTGCAAGAATACAAAGTTGGATAACTAAAACTATCCTTTAATGCCATATTGGTTAAATCAACATAATGAGAATCATAAAGTTACATACTAGGATACATGTATTCTTTTGATTATGAATCGTATGAAACTTGTTAAGATGAATAACCAAATCAACTTTTGATGAAAGGATGATGATGGTATTGAATTGTTAAATTTATACAAGTGATATATCGGATGGAGTAACAATTCATAAAAGGATTATACTTATATTTCATTATATTACTAACGATTTTATGTGATATAATCATATGTATTAAATGAAATGTTGATTTATAATTTTGAAAAGTTCAAATTGTTTAAATCTAAGTAGAAATTAAGCATTGAAAATGCTGAAGCACTTCAATGAGATCGTTGTGGTAAGTTTTAAATTTTCAGTTATCTATAGGAAATGAGATTCTTTAGTGAATACCTTCACAACTAAATTCATAAGAGTATGGATTCATGTAAGGAGTAAAATACAATATGAGATATTGTATGATGCAATAATATTTCTTTTATAGCAATGCCTAGTACAATGACTTACTTCTATAGTTCCAATTAAATCAATTAGCAAGATTTCATATTAGATATGAAATGCTAGGTCTTTGAAATAGTTAAAGCTAGTGATTTAAGGATGTGATGCTTAGTTGAATCATATATTATCCATTTAGTTTAGAGCTAAATTGAGTAATGAAGGGTTATGAGATATCCAACAGGTTGGATATAATCTTGCAGACCTATTGAACAAATTGTTTGTTTCAATGTATGCTTATATGAAAATGGTTCTCAAGATAAGTAATGAGAGTAAGAGGAAACTTGAAAGGTTCAAATCTCATGATAACACATCCAATTGCAACTATTACCTTTATTGATACATTTGATGTATAGTTAAAAGGCACGAGACGTTGAAAGATTAACTTTCATGATGAATTCAAAGAGTTTGTTTTGAAGATGATTGTGAATTTATCATGTCTGTAAGAAGGTTAGTGGGAGTATAGTTGTCCTCTTCAGTGGGAGTATGTGGAGACATATTGTTCACATAGAACAACAATTCTAACTTTCAATTGTTGAAAACATAATTGTCCAAGAATAACTCTTGTTGGATATGAAAAGGTAACAACTTAATTATGGGAATTAGATCTATAAAGATAGATTAAACATTGTTAATTTATTCTAAGTCCAAGTACATAGATAATGTACAAAAGATGTTTAGTATTTGAGATATCAGATACTTATGACGTATTAAAGATATCTATTACCGTATTTGTGAGTTGATATTTGAGTTCAAGATGATAAGGATATAACTTTAGCAGTAAATCCTAATTAGGGTCTATTTACTTAGGACAATATCATTTAAGATTATAAAGGTTCCAATGTAGCAATTGCTTGCTAATTAAGCCATAATACATTTTTCATTTAGTGAAAATGAGTAATCATATCAATAATTTCTTTGGTGAGCTTGATATAGCTCCTTACATTGTTTAAGACAGTAATGTACTGTAGAGTTGTAACATTTAAGCAATTTCTCACTATAGAGAAGCTTATAGAATTCTCTCATTAAGCCACTTTCCTAGTAGTAGAATAATCGTCATATGGTGATATGGTATGAGATAATTAAACGATTAGCTTAGTTCAAGTAAGAGATTGCTAGTTTATGCCCTACAACCATTCACTTTAGTTGTAGTTTAGTTATAAATTATTTAAAGGCATTCTTTATCTTGAACATGTTTAGATGTATATGATAAAGTCCATGGGATAACTGTACATTGTAAATGAAATTATAGTGAGATTATAATTATGAGATTCATATCGCATTTATGTATTATTCCTAAATGCTCCTAGTCATTGTTTTATTAAGATTGGACATTAATAGAACGTAAAAGGATTAGCACATATTTTGTTTTTCATTTTGAAGGAAGTAGTGTAAGATCCCACATCAGTTGGGAAGGAGAATGAAGTACCCCTTATAAGGGTATGGATACCTTCCCCTTGTAGACGCGTTGTCCATGCCCTCTTAAAAAGGCTCAAAGCGGACAATATCTGCAAGCAGGTAGTCTGGGCTGTTACAAGTAGTCAATCTCATAGGCTAAAGTATAGAGATACTTAAGCAAACGTGTGGGTGCTTGTTAGAGAACAAGTTCACTGAACATACCTGATATGAGAAATCCTTGTTTTGTAAAAAGTAATTACGGAGAATGTTTCGTTGTTCTCGATTAGTATTGATTCAGAAAATCCTTGGCCAAGGTGAAATAATGCTTTGTAAATAATTTACAAATGTCATTAATTGAATCGATAGCTAATGACGGAGAACTAATATGATTAAACTCAAAATAGAGTAGACATTAATTTTATGTTCTATGTGTAATCGGAACATTGTATGATGAAAGGATTGAATTATTAAAAAAATCATGCACGGAAAGGTTAATTAAAACCACTTTGACATTTCTAAATATTTGGGTAATCATGACGCGTTACTAGACGTCAATCTTGATATATGATTATAAACTGTGTAATTGGAGAATTAAAGATAAATTAAAAGGAGTTTTAGTTTATCTAATTCTAATTATGAATTAGGATTATATTTTATAATCATTTCCAAAATATTTGGGAACTTAATGAGTCTCACATATAGAATGAGTTAAAGAGAGCAAAGTTAATTTAATCAAGTTGGACTTGATTGTAAAGTTTAAGAAACTTTATGATTAAATATGAGATATTTAATAAAAAATGATCAATATGAGATATTGAATCTTATATGGGCATAATTAGTATTTAATTAGAATTATTTATAATTCTAATTAAAGTTTAATTGAAATTAGAATTTAATTTCAATTAAATTAGTAAAACGTCCAAAGCTTATTATAAATAAGCTTAAGCTTTATGGAGCTAGCACTTTTTGCTTAACCCCCTCTGTAATAGTTATACAGTTCTCTCAACTCATTCTGTGGATACCGTTAGAGGCCAAATATTTGTATAGCTACGGTGGTTGAGATAGATCAGTTTCAAAAATAGTTCAAGGGATATGACAAAATAACGATCAAGCTTCGGAATAAGGTACAAATTAAGTTTATGCTTTATTATGATTTGTGTTAATCATTTTATATAATTAAAGAGATTTTGGTTTTCAGGAAATCAAAGGTTGCGAAAAATTTTCGTAATTATTTCGTTGCGGTCGAAATCGGATCCTGACCTAGTTTTCAAACAATTAGAAGACCAAATAAGGAGGAACATAAGGAACAAATTAAGTTAGATGAAAAAATAAAGTAAATGGTGTATAAATTGAAGCTTGATTTAAATGATAACAAAGAGTTGAAGAAGATATTAATGACATATATTATTGTTATTTTGACATCGATATGTGTTTTTGTTATATTTTTCTCACTAGTGAAATTATAAGGCTAATGTTATATGCTTTATAAGAATTGATATATTAATAATGTTTTATATGAATGGGGAAAATGTAACTTCCCGTCCCCATATTAAGGGTTAGTACCTAGATTTTGCAAATATTTTTCAGAACTCAGAAGAATACCCTGTTAGGCTAACAAGAGTATACCTATAACATTCAAGTGAAGTATAGAGGTCGAGATCAGTTCGCGTCTGCATTGCATTTCTCTATTTTGTATTGAACTATATCTTCCACAATTTTTTGTATACTTTGTATTCCGAAATGATCCGAGTGTTTTGTAATTGTGAAAGGGGCCCAATGGCTATTGAAAAATTTGTTGATGGTTTTGTGTAAATTGACAAAGTTTATAAATGAATGTGGGCCAAATTTGAGTATCGATTTTGCAAAATATGTTATTGTTTTAATTTTTTTACTAACTTTAGGATGATTGAGTGCTCTAGTATGCCACCCTCGTGGGCCACAGACTCAGATATCACCATCGATGTCGGGTTCGGGTTTTGCGGGAGTGGGGAGCTACAGATAATGTGAGAAGTACTTGCATATTGAGAATATTATATATCATTACTAATCTATTGTAGTTACTCCATTAATATGCAAGTACATATGTAATTACTTTTAAATTGAAGTTTAACTTATGACAATATGTTTACAATGGTAATCATAAAAAGGCAATATGCAAAGTTCCATTTCACTTGTGCATATGAACGATATGAGAATCTTAAAGCTGTAAGCCTATAATGCATATAATGGCTACAAAGTTGTATCATTATACTACAACACTGCAATTATACTTCACAATGGATCGATCCAGAATGTTGCTAAGATACTTTACAATGGATCCAACCAGAATGTAAAAAAATAAACAAAATGGATCTAAGCAAAATCTATGAAACAAATCTGACTAAGTACATTCTCTTATATTAATTAGTATCATATTTGACAATTATGCACCTAAAAGATATTGGATCCAACCAAATTTCTCTAGAAACTAACTAATGCACAACTAATTATCATTTACACTTTGTTGACTTCTAATTTGAATATTAGTTGCTTGTTGGTTTGAATTTATAATAACCCTTTGTTTAGAAGCTCACACTTTTAATTGTTGTAATGTGGTATTTGGGGCTCCCTTCGACCTCAACCCTTTTGGTTGGAATGATAGTTGAAAAATGCTTGGATAAACTAACCCAAATGTTCTCTTTCTCCTTAATGGTGAAGCTATTACAAATGATTATCATAAACAAGGTTAAAACAATAAATGATTCATGTAACCAATACATATAAAAAGAATAATATGCATGAATAACAATATAAGGCAACCAACAATTGCGTCAAACTAACCTCAGCTTCACCAACTTCAGAAGGTTGTCTATTAGAAATTAAAGAATACAATTGAGACAAAATTATTGTTGTTGTTGAATCTTCATTAGGCCTAATTGATTGCTTCAATATTGACATATCATCAATTAGTAGTTATTGAAAATCATATAAATTACAAATTTATGTTAAATAACAAGCCTCAACTCCATTTTAACTGGAAGAAAATGAATCAAATTTACAGTTTCTCTTGCTATAACCACTTTTTCCACTTTTGTCACAAAACTGGAATTGCTTCTTTTGTGATAGCCTATGAGGGTTCTTCACTCATTTTAGTTCATCTTTATCCTTTTGCCAATTCTTCTTAAGCCTATTAGGCATAACTCTTTCCAAAGGTGTAACTCTTTATGGGTATTTGGTGACTAGATTTTTCCTTTCTAATTACTTGCAAGACATTCTCATAAAATTTCATGAACCTCCTTCTATGATAACACTCATCCATCTATGCCTTTGATTATTGTTTGGAATGGAAAATGGCACTAATCATATAACTATAAGGATGCTCTAAAATTCTTATGGCCTATAACTACAAGTTTGCTCCCTCCCCAGTTGTACAACATATATGTCATCTCTATTAGTCACTTTATACTTCCTGTTCTCATTTTAAATAACTCCCCATCTCATTGTATTCAATTTATTCTTATTCATTTTTTTCATCACCTTAGGTATTATATCACCGTTCCCTTTTAGCTTGATCTCTAAGGTCAAAATGCATCTTCATTAACATGGTTCTAATAGTCTCCAATATATTAATGATAGGACTGTCTTTGACCATCAAAATCTAGGAGTTGAATATCTCGCTCATGTTGTTATCCACAATTGGAAATTTGGAATAAATGCTTTGGAAAGCCATACTCCATGTTTCCTTCATATATTCAAGTAAGTCCTGTACATAACCTATTGCAAGTTGGTTTAATTTGATGAGTCTGTCATTAAATTCTTATGGGAATGTTGCCTAGGCATAATTCCATATGCTTTCCTAAGATCCTTTCCCTTTCATTTCTCCACCAAGTTGTGATATATATGCGTTGTACACATCCTATATATAGGAAAGGGCAATATATCATTCCTGGCCTGTATGAGTCCCTACAAATTAAAAACAACCAGTTAAAAGTGTTCATATATACAAATGTGTATAAATAAATTTTAGATGGATGAATTAGCTTTTACATGTCAGGAATCATTGTTATTCCTTCACCGTCTCCAACCTCTAAGTCAATGGTTAATTACTTTATAAACCATCTCTAATTCTTAGTAATTTGCAAAGTGGTAAAATTAATTTAACCTTATCCTTTTATCAATTAACCCCATAATATAAACTTTCTAGCTAACTACATATATCTATTACCAATAATACTAAATTAGAAATTGAGGTATTTTTAGTATTAAATTTATTTTTTTGGATATACACAGGCACCAAAGTTATAAAAGGTTATACATAAGAATATTTTTCCTTTTAAATCTATCTTCTTAAAAAAAGAAGGAAAAAGAAGCATCATTGCTTAAGTAGTGATGTGTGATTGGTTGATGAGTTGGAAATGTTAGAGAAGTTGATTCTAACAAGTAATCGGTACCATTTAGGTGTTGATAGTTGATCAGGGTCTTAGATGCTCAATTTTCCTCTTCCATCCTCTCAATAAGTGCTAAATTTTCCTCTTCCCCTCTCTTAACAACAAAAGTGTTATTTATCAATGACCATCCCTTTGTAAAGGTACCTAAATTCTTACTTACTGAGATGGGTAAGTCAAGAAAGAAGAGACTAAAGTGGCTGTCAATCCTTTCAAGATATGGTTGCAAATAACCTAATATGTAATCCTTAAATTTTCAAAAATGTGTAGTACTGTATAGTTATTCATTTATTCATAGGAAAAGTAAAGGGAAACTCCAAAATGTAAAACTTAGTTGTGGATGCATTATGGTAAAATACATTAACAAAATAAGCTTATAAACTCAAGGATTAGAAGAAGGAGGATCAAACTATATTTAAGATGTTTTCTTTGTTTGTTTTATACAATTTGGAAGATGCATGGACATTCTATTTTAAGGGTTCTAACACTAACAAAAAATTATAAAAATGATAATTATGACAACAAAATTCCTAAAGGATCATACTTCTATTAATTTTAGATAGTGATATAGTATTTTATGAAGTCCTAAACCAATATTAAAAATCAAAAGTTTAACGATGAATTGACATAAATTGATTTGTTATAATTTTCCTTTAACGTGGTTTCATTCTCATAATACCTGCATTTCTAAACTAGAAGAGCAATGCGCTTAAACTATGGGACTGTATAGCAATCCCCTATTATAATTTCACATAAATAAGTTCAAAATAGGAATTGATAATGTGTTTTTTTATAACATGTGAACTAGCAATTGCTACTTTTGGATATATTTGCACGCGTACATTTTCTAGTAAATACTTATGCTTTTTTAAACTATAGTGGTAATTTGTAATTTGATAAATATATTGCTAAATTGTTAAAGAAACAATTTGTTTAATAATAAAATTTAATCATAACATTGTTTCTTTTTAGATATTGATACATGGCTTAAAAATGAAGACAATACAAGAGTTGGACAAACTTATAAGATGAATAATATTAAACTAATGCACAAAGTGAAAATGTTGGACCACTAACCTTTAATTTTGTAATATGAAATATGAGAGACCGCAAGGGGGACCACCTTCCTCCACTATCTTTGCCTATAGAGACAAGAATTTCAGCCTTATAAACATTAAATATTCTTTATTCTTAAGTAAGAACAACAAATACTAAACAAATAGAAAGATGTGAGATTATTGTACTTAGAGTGGAGAACGAAGCCACGATTAGAGTGGAGAGTGAAGATGCTAGAAAATTAAGTACCCAAAACTGACAAAGATAGACGGAGAAGAAGTAAGAAGAATAAATGATTATTAGGCAGTTGTTGCAATTGTAGAAAATATAGGAAGCTTGAAGATTTTAGGGATTTACTACAAATTTGGGATAAAAAGATGCAATCGAAGTTAGTTAATCAAAAAATGAGGGGAATCATGTTTTAGGGGAAAATAGGTTTTTGGGTTTTAAATTTTTTCCAATTAATTAAAACATTAGTTAGTTTCAAAATGTGAAACTAATTTTTTTCTTACACATAGCAACTGACTTTATCTAGCATGCCAGGATGGTCCAAGTTAACATGGACATAATGTGTATTTGACAGCGGTATGATAAAGTGAGCATGTTTAGGCTACTTGCTCCATTTTGGAAACGTTAGGAGGTGAATTAATATTAGAGATAATGGCAAGGGCCATCTTATAATTTTTTTTCCAAAAAACATTAGGAGACAAATTAGACCTTTTGCTTAATAAAGTACTTAAAATGTTAAAATATATTAGAATAAAACATCATGTAGTAAGAATAGTATATGTCCATAAATATAATAACTTGGATTGTTAATTAAGCTTGGGCCTAGCATACCCGGGCTTGGCCTGAAGTCAACGATGTTAGCATAAATTGATTAGGCTTCAAATTGGATTTGAATTTTTAAAAAAAAATTTAGGAATCTAGTTAGACTTAGGCTCTATAACCCAATCTGACTGAAGCCCCTACATATATAAAAACCTAACCCTAATTATTCTTCTCCTCTTTTTCTTTCATCTCTCAAGTTCAATTGCTCGCCTATCCAATTGCTCCAATGCTCCTCCACTTCCCTTTTTTCCTTCCTCAAGCTCCAATCTTTAAAGCTACTTTATGGATTTCTTTATTTTATGAAATTTTTATACCAAAAAATATAAAAATCGATGCATTATTGAGTCGTGGGGATCTGGTTTGAGAGATTAAAAAACTTGGGACAAATTACATCATGGCTAGGAGATATAATTTTTCTCCTTTTTTCTTTCTCTTCTAATTCTTTATTTAAGTTGGATAATAAATGAGCTTTAGAACTTAGTTTATATTGTTATGAATATATCATTGTTGAGTTTTGGCAATTTAGAGAGGCTTAGCAATGATTCAATCCCATAATAAAGAGAAGGGGATGGATAGTGGATTGGGTCAATTTTGGGCTTCGCTTTAAGTGGGCATCAAGTGCTTTAGACTTTACCAGGCTTTAAAAACCCAAAGCTCAGTCAAGCTTAAGCTCAAGCAACATGAGCTAGGTTTAATAAAGTTATAGGCCAAACTTAGTCACACATTAAGATGCTCTAGTCAATGATGACCTGACCTAACCCAGTTTATTGCCATGCCTAATTACAATAAGAATTCATAACGAGGAACATAATAAAGTAAAAATGAAACCTAAAACAAATATACTTACACTTAAAAGTTTTATATTTATATTATAGTTGTACAATTTAACATTTTGCATCAAATACAAGTGGAATAACAAGAAAACAGAAAAATTGAAACTTCATTCCATAACATATTCGTTGTACAAAGTCCTCATCATTAAAGGAAGTCTCATCATGACCATCATGTAAGTTCAATACACCAAATAATATGTCAACTATTTCCCATCCAAGATTGTCTTCCAAGTCATTTTCATTTATGAAACTTGATTCCTTAGAAACTCAATATGTTAAAAGATTGAGGCAAATTGGATCCATAAAACTACGTGTTCTATTAAGAGTCCTTGTAAACAATAAATTTAAATTATTAATAAATTATATTGAACTTAATAATAACAATAATATACCTTTTTCAAAGCTTCAAATTGTACTAAACGAATATTAGATCATTTAATCTCTTATATTCCAATATTTTTTTTGAAACGAATCAATTCAATATACTCCAACTCCTTTCACATCCATTTACACTCACATGTTGACAAAGAGTTTGAATTGCAAAATTTTACAATTTTGAAACACCACTTCTGAATTAATCCCACCAAGACATTGTAGGATAATAAAAGCAATTTTGTAAAAATGAAGTGATAATTAATTTTAAACAAGTAAGAAAAGTGAAGAAATGTATATCGATTAAGTTTGTCTCTTTGACGTATTGTAATGAGCATTTTAAAATCACCACATGCATTATTGTACGCCTCCATTTGTAACCTAAGGAGGTTTAACATCATCTTATATGAAACAATTATCATGATAATTAACAACATTCCTTATTAACTTTAACTTTCTTTGTGAAACTTAGTTTAAAATAGAAACTTGGATTTAAAAATGCCCCATCAACAAATAATGAAGATTATACATGTCTCTCTCATCTTTCATTAATGATTGCAAGATAAGGTGTGAATAAAAAAGCCCTATTTTTTAATATTAGTTTGATTGCTTCTTTTGCCCTCTTTATGTATTATAAAATTAACCTATTATTTCCTTTTCATCATTATTAGGCAGATGAAGTACTCTCACTAAAGGTTCACAAACTCAAATGAAAATTTGATGTTATGATCAAAATTCATGTCTTCATGTATAATATTAGAAATCTCTATTTTAGCATTAGACTTGACATATTAAGATATAACATTTGTCTCAACTCCTTCTTCATTTGAACAAAATGCTAAAGTGAAAAAAAAATTAGTTAAAAATCTTGTAATGGCAGGACAAATAAATTCTTATCATTTGTAAAATCTTTTCTCAACAAATTCAACATGCATGATTATAACTTACTGACTTTTCTTGCTTTATGCACAGTTCCACTCAATGACATGAAATTATTTAATATCTTTTAATTTTTTTAGCATTAAGACAATACAATAGGTTTATTTTAATGATCAAAGATTAATCTACACCAACTAATATACACTAAAAGTTATTTTGTGTACCAAAACTTAATGATTCCTAATAATGAAAATACAAATTAAGAGCAATGAAGAGAAGTGAGAACCATAGGCGACGAACCTTATAAAAGCAAAAGAAAAGAGGAGTTAGTAGTAAGGGATACAACAAGGGAGTTGATAGTGAATAGAGGCGATGACAACAAAAGGTAGTGGCAATTAGTGATTAGTGATTAGCAATTAGCTTATTTAGGTTTGTGATTTTAGGTCTTTAGAGTAAGGGGAGAGGAGGTTGGGAATTAGGGGTTTGATTGTATTTTTTAATTTTAATCATCATTTTTAAAATATAAATTCTTACCCAATATTCAAGTAAAATTTACAGTAACCAATGATTTTGTCTGATATTATTATCCGAAAAGAAATCATTCAATTTGGTACTATTTTTTGGTAGATACCAATCGGTACAATATAATAATCAATACAATAGAATCTACCAAAAGAAGAAAAATTTTGTCTTTCTAACCATTGTAATCTTATTGTATCTATTCCATTATATGTGTTTTAGGGACAACAAAGTTTCATTTTTCTATAGCGATCACAAAATACTATTAACCAATAATCTTAAATTAAGTTTCTTCCTTTTTTTAATTTGCTAATTGTTAATAGTTTTATCTAATTCATATTTAAATTTTATTTACATTTTAAATATATGTTTTTTGGAAGATTAGAAATAAGACATTAAATATTAAGAATTTATCTGTTATTAGTTAAATGCATACAAACCAAATTTATGAATACCATACCGGGCTCAGTATCGGATTGAGTTTTGGAACGAAACTGTACCGGTACTGGTCAGTACCGGGTACCGTTTCGAGTAATTTTTTAAATTTATAAAATAGTCTCTAAAATTTTTAAAATTTACAAAATAATCCATTAATATATTATACAGTTGTACTGTATACTTTACTAGTTTACTGTTTACATCAACCATGTTTTCAAAAATCTTAATAATATGACAATTAATATGAAATAATAATAATTTTTAAATATTTCACATATAAATAATAACCACAATTAATATAAACATAATTTTCAAATTAAGAGTTACAAAATTTTCAATTTGATTATAAGGATCTTAACTCTTAACAATAGCCCTTTTGTATTGCCAAACGAAGTATTGAACCAATGCAAATTCAATTTTTATATTTGTTGATTTAAAAGGGGTTTTTTTTATTATATTCTAATTTTGTGCCTTAAATTGGAATTTTTCCTGGTCAACTTTCAAGGTAAACATGTTTCATTATAAACATTTATGTCCTTAATTTATAATTTGCAACTTCATCTTGACCAAACCAAATTCCAAGCCGAACATCCATGAACCAAAGCAACACAAATAACATTTATTGCAGATTTTAGATACACAAAACACAACCAATTCAGTTAAGTATTCAAAATTTCTGATCACATTCCAACTCCAACCATATAATTTCATACACAAACACAACCGAACCCAACCAATTCAGTATCCACATCCACTATCCAGATTCCAGAATCCCAGTTCCAGATCACGCAACAACACAAAAAACCATCCAAGTCTTCAACACCGTGCATCATCTAGTAACACAAATCCATCACAATGATCCAACATTCCAATGATGATGATCCAATCCAAGTATCCATCACAACAAAAATTTTAACTAAGCATGAAATTTTCGAAATTAGAAAAAAATTCAAAAAAGTAACTTCGGGTCTTGGCAGGTCTCTGGGTTTTGCCACGGGTCAGAGTCTCGACCGGTCTCCGGTGGCTTCGATGAGGTGTAGCGGTGTTGCGGTGCGGTGGCTTTGGGCGGAGAAGGTGGTGGCGTCTTCGAGTTTGCGTAGAGGAACGACGAAGCGTCTTCTTCAACCAATGCCAAAGGAGGACGAGTGAAGGAGGCGAGGGCCAGAGCAGTGCGCCAGCGATTAGACGCAACGGCGACGACGACGGTGAGAAGAGAAGAGGCAGGCGGCGGCGGTGACACAAGGAGAACACAAAGGAGGAGGCGGCACGGAGATGAGAGAAAAAGAGAGGAGCGTCTGCTGAAATAGTCGGGGGGGTTGGAGATTTAGAGTTAAAAAATTTTGAAATTTGCAAATAGGTCCCAGAGTTTTGGAAGTTTACGGTACCGACCAGTATGGGCCGGTACCAAACGAAAACCACCGGTACCGACCGGTATTTTTAGCCAGTAATGATGGTTGCCGGAATAGTACAATATTCAAAAGCCTGATACAAACTCAATTTTAATATGTTTGAATACACAATCTCATATATTATTTGACACTCTTAATCCATAAGAAGACTAAAAAAATACAGGTACTCTAATCATAGAGTTCTATATAAAAAATAGTCTAAAGAGCAAACAAGAAAATAATTATTTAGTTAACAAATAAGCAGGTGTGGGTGAGGTTGCTGTATCAAATCACACATTTGTTTTTGTTGTTTGTTCTACAATTCATATACAAATTAAAAAAGAAAAAGAAAAAAGGAAATAACATACAGAGCTATATAGTTGAATAATGTTGATAACGAGGTTGGGACATTCCATGCATTGTCCGTGGATGGAATGTCCCAACCTCTGTGGTACTTAAAAGAGTTCTATTAAAAAGATGTAATTTTTTCAATTAGAACTTATGCATCCAAGTTAAAAGTTGATAATTATTACAAGAACTTATGAAGCTGTTTCTGTTTTTCTTTTTAATTTTCAACGTCTGCATGTCATTCTCTTACATCGTCGTCCATTCATTCTGATGAAACGAAACAAGCCAAGGACAGGAGATTCCAAAAATATAACCTGACAAAAAGGGATGAGGATTCAGTTGCTGGTATTCTTAGGTCTGGGTACCCGCGGTTGTTCCAACAAGAGAGAGATGGAGAGACTCTCAGTGTAGCTATCCTTGCAAGAAGGTTATATCAGTTATCAGTTACCACTACATGTATTTGTAAAAACAGTAATCTGTTGATCAAAGTTTTGTAGCATTTCCGGTGCAAGTGAAACCCGCGTTTCGTGCCCTTGAAATAGGGCTCTTAGTGTAGGGGAAAAGATCTCATACTTGAGATATAGAACTCAATCATTGGAGATAAAATGGTGAAGATAAAGAGTTTTTGAGCGATAAGACAAGGTGCTTTGCATTTTGTTATTTACAGGGGGAGAGGGACACAACGTATCACTCTCCTCCTAATGATCTCCTCTTCTTCACAATCCCACCAACCTCTCTGCTTCCCTTATTGTTCTATTGTATCTTATCATCAATAGGTGGCCTTCCCTTAACCGGCCTAATAATGGCCAATACTCCTCTTCTCTAGCTAATCACCATCTACCCTCAACTTTGCATTGCCTCCTTCCCTTTATTATTAGGCAGGATGGCCTCTTGGAACCTTCTGCCTCTCTTCCATGGCCTCCTGTCTCTTATCCTTCTCATATTGCTCTCACCTGCTTCCTCCTCTGGCGGAATCCGCCTCGGTGTTGTCCGGAAACCCTTCCGGGAAGCTCCTGCTTTTCGTAATGGAGACTCCTGCGGGCCTCATAGAATACATGTCGCGATGACCCTTGACGCTAATTACCTTAGAGGCACAATGGCTGCAGTTTTGTCTATTCTTCAGCACTCAACATGTCCGGAAAGCGTTGAGTTTCATTTCCTATGGGCACGTTACGAGCCTGAGGTGCTCTCCAGCATTAAATCAACATTCCCTTACCTGAACTTCAATATCTACAGGTTTGACTCCAACCGTGTTCGTGGCAAGATATCTAAATCCATCCGTCAGGCGCTGGACCAACCTCTAAACTATGCAAGGATTTACCTTGCAGACATTATCCCAGCTCACGTGAAACGTGTTATATATTTGGACTCTGATCTTGTTGTTGTTGATGATATTACAAAATTATGGGAGGTTGATTTAGAGGACAAAGTCTTGGCTGCACCAGAATATTGCCATGCGAACTTCACCAAGTACTTCACGGAGCTGTTCTGGTCTGATCCTGTTTTGTCCAAGACTTTTGACGGACGGACACCTTGTTATTTTAACACCGGGGTTATGGTGGTGGATGTTGAGAAATGGAGGGAAGGAGAATATTCCTTGAAAGTTGAGGAGTGGATGGGAGTGCAAAAGCAGAAGAGAATATACCATTTAGGGTCATTGCCACCATTTTTGTTGGTTTTAGCTGGGAACATAAAAGCTGTGGATCATAGATGGAACCAACATGGCTTAGGGGGTGATAACATTGAGGGGAAGTGTAGGAGTTTGCATCCTGGGCCTATTAGCTTGCTTCATTGGAGTGGAAAAGGGAAGCCATGGTTAAGGCTTGATTCCAGAAGGCCTTGCGCGGTGGATCATCTATGGGCTCCTTATGATCTTTATCGCTCTTCAGTGCATTTTTTGGAAGAATGAGAGATAATGATAAAATTAGACACGCGAAGATAGAACGTGATCGTCGTTTGATTAGAGAGAAAAGTAACAAAAGAAAAGGGGAAGAAGAGACGAGTTCTTTGATTGAGATTGTCTTTCCTTCGCTGGTGGGGTTGAAGGAAAAGCAAGGAATATATGCTTTTTACTGGTTCAACTAACACACACGAGAGAGTTTCCTTACCGATTATGATTTCTAAGGACGGGGAAGGACATGGGGTTGCTTTTTTGTTTTGGGGCTTAATGAACTTGAAGGTCTCTGCAACTGATATCCCTACATTATCGTTATTGCATGAGCATGGGGGAAGATTCAGAAATATGTTGGAAATTATTGTTGTTGACAATGATGACAACGAAGACGATGGGATCCTTTCCTTCGTCTACAATATTCAGCTGATTTTTCGATGTACTGAATGTATATAAATACTATATATTTCTGAACTCTAGTTTTGATATGTGTTCTTGTAGCCTTTTATAGTCTCCAGTTTTGAGATGGAATGTTAAGAATTTGCATATTTCTCTTGTAATTATCAGTTTAAGCTGCTAACAACCAAAAGCTGATTGCTTATTAGAACACAAAAAAGAATGTGTTCCATTCCATCCGGTATGATCTTATTACTTCTAATGTATAATGATTTCAATTGCCACTTTTGAAGTTAATTTCGACGATCTGCTGATTCCTGCGAAACCTTTGATTTGGCTTGTTACGTCGCTCACTTGCATGGCTCTGTTCCTTTTCTTCACAGCCTTTCCTTCGTCCAATGAACCTGGATTCCATGCAGGCCTGAATCATCTCCTGCCCTTCTCTGAGTTTCATGGAATGTCTTTTCTTCACCGTTAAGACTAGAACCTGCTAAATGGTTTGCAGCATAAGCTACAGGTATTTCGTTGGTCCAAAGTCATGTTCTTGAGTTCATGAGTAGGGATGGCAAAAATCCCGCCCCGATGGGGATCCGATATTTTTCGACCCGAACAGGGCGAGTATGGGGGCACATTTTGCCCCGAATAATGGGGATGGGGATGGAGATTTTTCTCCATTTATATTCGGGGCGGGGATGGGGATGGTAGTCTCCATCCTCAATGGGGACCCGACCCGTATAATATTAGGGTGTATTCCGGAAATTTTAAAAATGTTAGGGACTTAGTTGCAAATAAAAAAAGTTAACCCTAAAAATCTACC